>CAMZMU010000033.1:61590149-61898163 GCA_947311845.1 Poa pratensis | reverse complement strand
CAGCCTGGCTCATTTTGCTTTCTCAGCACACCATGTGTGCTATAGCCAGAACTCAGGGCAACAAGTCATGTGGAGTCGCTTCCCTGCACAACGCATATCCGCCCATTTGTGACGCGGCTGGTAACTACGACCATTAGCCCGCCACCCCTCCCGAGCTTCTATTCCAGTCACTCCGTCGAGTGGGAAGGTCACGCGCTTCCACGCAGTTGGCCGCCGCAACGGACGCAACCAGGTAATAGCCTGCCGAGGATATGCGAACGAAGGAAGAAACCTCTGACGAGCCCATCCATAGTGAATCTGTTGGCTGATGCTTCAATACGGCGCTAGGATCACTGGGCCATGGGTTATTAATCCTAGGTATATACTTTCCCGTACAATGGAACCTCCACCACAACATCAATCCGTGGTTCCACTGCCAGCCAACCATATATTTAGCATTTCACATCATTCGAAAATATTTTTCTTTTTCATGCAATGATAAACCATAGTACTTTGTAATTACTTTGATAAAAATAATCAATAGGACATGCAAGTTGGAAGCCTTGAGACTGACAGGTAATGCAGTCTAAAGCTTCCGACGAATTGGGACCTTCGTGTTCTGAAAATCAATATCATTGTCTGTATGAGACAATGTTGAAAAACCAAATACATGCCAATATGCATATAATGAGATGATTTTTATTCTTTCCCAAAATTCCCCAGAGTTTTATTAAGGATTTCTTTTTAAAATTTCTTTGATTTGAATTTTAGTTAGGATGAGTAACATGACAGTCATAATGTAGTTCAAATAATACTTTGAACTTGATACATAATTTTCCCATATTATTTTCTTTTGAAAATAATTTGAAATATTTCAAAGTCATTTCCACTTAAGGATCATTTGAATTTTTGCTATAAGAATTAGTTTTCAATAATTCAAATAGATATTTTATTTGGATTCCTTATTTTCTTCTGATATCTGTAGATATTTTTAAATTATTTTTATGATTTTATTTGAATTTATAGCAAGTTTTGAAATTTGGGAAAATTTCATAATTTAAAAATATTTGCAAATAGGTCCCTGGTCCAATTTGGGTTGAACCAGGTCAAAACTCGAGTCTGGCTCGGTCGGGTCAACCGACCCGAGCCACCTCTCTCCCTCTCCTCTCGCTCGAGCCCGAGCCCGACCTCGCTCTGGCGCTCATGTCGCCGTCGTCGCCGCCTCGCCCCGGCCAACTCCGGCCGCCTCCGCTCGATGCCATGGGGCAAACAACTCCCCACGCGCCGCTCTCCATCCTCACCGGAGGGATTTGGGGATCTCTCCCCTAGCGCTCGCGTGCATCCCCTCTCCCTAGGGTTAGGGTTTGCGCTGTGCCGCCGTTCGCCGCCGTCTGCGACCTCCTTCTCCGGCGTGCTCGCCATGGCTGGGCGCAGGGCTTCGTCCCCTGTGCCGTGGTGCGGTGATGCTTGTTCCTCTACCACCGTGGACCCCCTCCTCTGGTTGCGCGGGCACTGCCTCGCCGCCGAGGAGCTACGGCCATGGTCGTCAGGTAAAAATCTTCCCCCTCTTCTCTACTCTCTCTCAATCCTCTCTAGTTGCCCACACTCTGATTCGAACTTGAGTTCAAACCATGGCTAGGTCTGTGATGAACAGATGATAATTTGGTGGATGATTTGCTCAAATTTGTGCACTGTCTCCCCTCTGTGTATGCAATAGAGGTGTATGGGGTAGATCATGCATGTGTAGATCTTCCCACTGCCTCTGGAATTATTGTGAAGAGCATTTCTGCTCACTGACATGATAAATGTATAAGAAAATTATTTCTGAGCTAGAACTTGTACTAGCTGTGATGATTAATTGGTTTAGAGCATGATTTGATCATGTTTTGCTCACTGTGATGCCTCCTTGTAGAGTTACACAGTAGCTTTCTTGATTAAAAATGATTTTTATGCTTTCCTGTGCTTCTTCTAAGTGCACAATTTTGATATGAGCAGCTAATCCAGCTCTGCTGGTTCACTGTCATGTGGGTGATGCTTTATTAAGCAAAATAAGAACAGATGCTACACTAAGATCAACCCCTTGCTTCTGTAGATGCTCAAACAAAATGATATTGCACTCAACTCACTTCCTGTCTCACTCTGTCCTATTACTAGCACAAAACAGAAGTTCTCTGCTGTGCTAATTACTTTTCTATAGCACCTTACCTTGCTTGCAAGGTTCTGTTAAGAACAGATGCTAAAAATCACTCATGCAAGGTTCTGTCATTTACAGAACCTGCTAAATCACTCTCTAGCTCATATTTAACAACCTTGGGTGTAGAGCAGATAAAGCTACGGAAGAATCTGATCTTGCTCCAGGGTTCAACCACCTCTTCTGGACTGCTTCTTGTGTTCTACTGTCTTCTTCTGCTACTGGCCTCCTTCTTGGGTTTATGGCTTGTGGTAGATGGTTTAGGTGATCTCCATGATTGGCTTGTGGTTTTTGGTTGTTCTTGGTGAAGAACAGATGGATTTGTGATCTGGCTGTGATGATGGTTGTGCACTGTATGTGTTGTGATGGCTGTGAATTTGTGTGTTCTTGTGGCTACGGCTTGGGTCTATATTTATACACATTTGAGCACTCCTGTGCTTGTGACACCAGGATAATTTGGCTGTGGTGACTAACCTACTTACAGTGGCCCTCTTTGCCTCGAGCTGCTCTATTTGACTCATTCCTGCACTCCTTTTCACCTAGGAGATCAGCTCAGCTCTGCTGCAGCGCAGTTCATCTCCCCCTGGTGATAGCTATGAGTCATTCTTGACTCATTGTCCTATCTGGTCCAGATTTCTATGTGGCAATGCTTGGCTGAGAATTGGGGATGCTAAAGATAGTTTGCTAATTAAACTCAAGTGTGTGGCCAATTAAGCTCATTGTTAGCTTAATAAGTGGTTTTAGGGTCCATTTGCCTAATTAATAGGCAAATGTGATACCATATTTGTGGGCTCAAGTTTTATTTGTTTCCTGGTTTTAATTGTGGAGATGTAAATTTATAAGTTGCTTTGCTTAAATGATCATGAGATCAAGATGCTCAATTAGCACTTGTTGCCTTGATGTTTGTTGCCTGAAGATGATTTCTGTTAAGTGCTATGCTTAAGCCTTTGCCCCTAATGTTGCCTTCAGTTTCAATGAGCATGATCAACAGATCAGTCCCTTTTGTTGCCTCAGGATTTTATTTGCATTCTCCACACTAGTCTAACCAAACCATAGTTTTGGTTAGGCTAAAAACCAGGTTTCAACAATAACATGCCAGCACCAAATGGTGTTGGCAACATTTTAATCATAACCCCCATTTCTACTTGTTTTTGTTGTTTGTTTTCAGGTGAGAAGATGAAAAAGACATGAAGACTTTAGTTTAGGATTTTTTTAGTACTGTTTTTGTAATCTGTCAAGTGTTAAAGAATTATTTGTAATGAGATCTTGTAAATTATTTGTGTTATCATTTGTATCATTTGTATCCAAATGTTTCCCAAACATTTGAGTTGAAATTTTTGTAATACTTGTATATCTATTTCTTTTAGAGTTTCTTTTGGAAATATTTGTATATGAAATTGTGATATAGATGAAATAGAATGAATAATTGTGAAGTGGATGAAATAGAATGAATTTATTATTTGAAATGATGTCCTCACAATTCTTGTGATTTATGTCTTGTTGTATTTGTATTATGTGTGTATAGAAAGAATTAGGAAAGTTAGAATTGTTTTTAACTTAAGATTATTTCAAATTTCCTTTTGAAATCAAATGAAATCAGATGAAATCAATTGATTGTGTTGGAGAAGTACTAACAAAGGTTTTGAAAATATGTCGTAGAGTTTATCGACTCCTCTCGACTATCTGTCAATATCTGACTCCCAGAACATCGACACTCGTCTGGAATCAACTCTCAAGTCATTTTAACACAAAAGCGCGAAATTTTTCCAGATTTCACCAAAAGATGCATGAATGCACAAATGCAGTTCCTATTTCTACCCTCTCGAGTCTTATAACTGCGGGGTATTACAAAAACCGTGGCCATCAGCTCCAACATGGAGCATGGCAAAAGCCAAGAACATATGCAAGCGACTGTCCCAAACATATTTGGGCGAGAGGCTCACTACAAGCCACAAACCCTACTCAAGGTCGATGGCAGAGCTAGCTAGGATCAGAAGCCCAAAACGCGACCAGTCAATCTCCAGAGAGCGATCTCCCCCTTGATCTCCTCGAACACCTTGTCCTTGCTATCACTGGCGGAGCTCCAGCCAGAAAGTTGGGTTTTTTTCTTTGCTAGGCCAAATTTACTTCTATTCTTCAGTGTTTTGGGCTGGACTGGGCGGGCCATGGCCCGGGTTGGGTTGCACTGAGCTCCGCCACTGTTGCTATGTTGGATGTTCTCGAAGACCCTTATGTTTCTCTCTGCTCAAATCCTCCTGTGAACCAGGATGACGACAATGTCAAAATCACGCAGTAGGTTTTCAGCATCCGTTTACTGACCTACAACCACCAGTCCTCTGTGCTGCTAAGCTTGGGCTGCCGACGGGGAAATCAGCCGCAGTTCCAAGCCATGATCCGCTGCCAAACACGCATTTTCTTCAACTTACCATTGATGTTTATATCTTTTGAGGCATTATATTAAAAATTCCTTCATATCATTATAAAGTTTAAGGCACTGTATTGAAGATACCTTTCATTCATAGTGTGTAACTGAGGCAAATTGAGAAATTGGATCTACCAAAATGCCACCAAATAGGATACGTGGTACTCCCTCCGTTCCAAATTACTTGACTTGAGTTTGTTCATATACGGATGTATCTAGAGATGGACGTCCTGGAAAGGAAAGTACTACTCACATCCTTGTCAGTAGAAAGATATTAAGAAACACATCACCGCGGGCATCAAAAGATACGCTTCAGTTCACTTGCATGCATGTGCCGTTAAATGGCGATATTCTGGGGCTTTGACACTCCGAGTCTCGATCGATGGAACCATGTTTGGGCTGGAGTCAAACACTCAAACTGCTCAAACCACATGTAAATTCCTGCATGAAGACTACATTTTTGTATTTACCAGAAGACTGAAATGAAGCGGGAGAAATGAAATAACTGAATTTCAATCATACTCCTGAATCCTGATGGAGGTGCGTACGTAGCCGGGTGCCGTATATGGATATGTGTCTGCACGGTAAACAAACAAAAGCATGCCACTTGGGCATTGATTTTCAAGCAACTATCTCTCTATATACTCGCTAGACAAGTACTACTAGTCATGCCTGGACCCATGGAGCAAAGACCTAGAAGAGCCAAGATCAGGCAATTGGAGATCATGGAACGATAATGATCGACAGGAAAGGCGGAAACTCAAATTTGCAACTAGTTGCGCCAAAAATCATACTTCCGAGTTTCCAAAAATCACGAAAAAAATCATGGACATGGACCATGTTGAATATTCGACACTCAGAAAATTTCATCCAAAAATATGCTCATATGTGGCCTGTGCAAAAAAGAGAAATGAAAGTTTGAAATTTTGGATGAAATTTTCTGGGTGTCGAAGATTCAACATGGTCCATGTCCATGATTTTTTTCGTGATTTTTGGAAACTCGGAAGTACGATTTTTGAAAACTAGTTGTGGGTGCAACTAGTTGCAAATAATTCGCGTTCAAAGGAAAGGCCACAGTTTCAAGAAAGATCCCAGTAAGTACAGATCTCTATCTTACTCTATCGTTTCCCCTTGTTTTAAATTTGTAAGTTGCGTCCTTCCGATGGTTTTAAATTCCTTTCTCTTCCAGTGGGCATTCCATTCCAGCTAAGAACACGCCTGACGTGAGGCAGACACAACCGCACACGTTAGCCGGCTGAGCTGATCGACGGGCTCAGCATGTAGCGAGCTCGATAACAATTATTTTCCTTAGCCGGTCATCCATCTTTGTTTAATATATTGACGCTAAAACACGTACTCCCTCTGTTTTCTAATATAAGATGTTTTAGCATTTGTCCACATGCACATGTACACAAATGTATGTAGACATGTAATAGTGTGCATGTTCACTCACTTTAATATATATCTAGATAACATGTGCAACACCTAAAACATCTTATATTAAAAAACGGAGGGAGTACGTCCTTTGCGCTAAAGATGCCTTCAAACATGGCCCCCGGATTTTTCTATGGGCAAAACAAAGTGATCAGTGTGCGAGATAACTGGGATTGAAGCTTACATTTTCGGAGTTTGTCAAGGTGATTTGTATTATATGGCTTGTTTTAGGTCGGTGTACGGCAAGAATCCTGAAATTCTGACGTTATTTTTACCGTGCACTGTCCGGCCCATTGGTCCTGAAATTACCATGCCCCCCCCCCCCGGCCCGTGCTGTTTTGCGTGTGGAGAACACTTTGCGTCTGCGATGAGAGTCAGCGACCCCTCCACCATCACCGTGTTATCTTCTTCTTCTACCCACGTCTCTTCTACAGGGGAACCAAGTACTCCCAGACCCAGTGACTTTTTTTTTAGATAAAGAATGTATATTAATATCGCGGAGATACAAATTACACCCAGACTCTGCAACAACGCAATAACCAAATCTACTACGGATGCACACAGCCGAAAGACAATAAAAAGAAGAAATAAAAAAGAAAAGTCCCGCTACAGAGTTACAGTCTTTGCAGCAGCCGCACAACCACCACCAAGACACCACCTGATGTCCAATTCTTCAAAAGTAACACCTTCAAGAAGAACAGTGCCAGGCACAACCAATTAAGACCAGACCTTGGGTTTTCACACTGAAGATAGTCCTCGCTCTCAAAACAATGTCTTCAGCAAGACCATTGCCAGGCACAACCAATTAAGGCCAGACTTTAGATTTTCACCCTGAAAGGTAGGACTTTGAACTTCACCTGTGATGTTGCCCCCACTAACATACCGCTGCTCCGCCTCCTGCAACTCCAAGCAAGTTCCTTATCGACGCAAAGAATCCAATCGCCATTTGCTAGTCCTTTAATCTCAGCTTTCGTGACATTCCCCGCCTCTGACTACCATGGATTTGCCCATGATGGCACAGAAACAGAGCTTCACGCCGCTCCCTCCGGCGCGACCGAATCCCTCCGATCCAGCAATCTTTAGGAATTAGCCCATGAGATCACCGGCGAAGCCTTCCGAAACTCGACATTCATGCCAGATCAAGGTACCGGCGTCAAGCAGATCTTCGTCTTCTCGCGATTTGGAACCCTAGGACCACCACCTTTATTCGGCCGGACCAGCAGTCCCCACACCGCCAGCCGACTCCCGGCGAACGGATCGAGCGAGCCGACCTCTAACCCAGAAGAGCCCGAGGTTGACCACAACGCTAGCCCGTGCGACGCCAGATTGGAGCAGCACCGCCACCAACGGCAAGGCGTGCCCCCGCCTCTGGCCTGCACCGGTTGCGCCGGCAGATCGAAGGTGTTGCGACGCCGCCAAGGGCAGGCGCGCCGCCTCCTCCTCACTGCCTCGACCGCGCCTCCCGGCCGCGCGCCGGTGCGGGCGAGCCGCACCGCCGCCCGGACTCCGCCCGACGCACCAGAGTTGGTCTCCCCGCGCGATGGGTTACCAGCGAGGCGCGCCGAGCCCGTCGCCTGCGACGGCAAGGGGGGGCCGCCACCGCCGGCGCCGCGGCGGCAGCGGCCGGAGAGATCCGCCCGGCAGCTGCTTTTTAGGGTAAGGAGAGGAGCCTCCGGAGCCGCCTCGCACGAGCTTATCTTAAAAATTCATCCCAGACCGCCAGTTTCCTCCCTCCTCGAGTCTCTCTCAGTCTCTCACTCTCGAACAGACAATTTTGTCCTCTAGGGAACACATGATTCTCTCTCTCTCTCAAGGAAAAGACAGTCAGTTTGCATTCGCACAGCCACTTTCTCTCTCATATCATCTGCGTCCTCTCTCTTTCTCTCTCCACCTTCTCTCGCACACGAAAACAAAGCTAGCTAGCTCTTGAGCTCGTGCGAATTACCAAGAAGAAGCACGAACTAGGTCTAAGCTGTCTTCTAGCTGCTTCGTAGGTACAGGCTGCATATATACATACGTACCACAACCGATCGGGGAGAGGAGAGAGACAGGTAGTCATGTGCGACTATTCCTACAGAGGATGGAGGGCGACCAGCAGGCCGGAGACCTCACCGACATCGTCCGAGCCGGCGGCGCCATGCCGGCCGGCACCATCGGTCTCCCATCGACGGCCACTGAGTGGCTGCAGCACCCGACGGGACCGATCCTCTTCCACCCGCCCCAGTCGTCCTCGGACGGCTCCCGGGCGAGCGGCGCAGACGCCTTCGGGGACCCGTTCTCCGGCCTCCTGGACCCCTTCAGCAACGACTACCCCTCCTCCTCTGGCAGCGCCGCCGCCGACTTCTTCGACGCCATCAAGGACGCAATGGATGTCGGCATGGCCAAGCAGGCCGGCTTCGTCGACGCGGTTGGCTGCGGCGCCGGCGGCGGGACTGTTGGTGCTGGTGGAAGGATGTTGGACATGAGGAATCACGCTTTGTTTCCGAGGGAGATGCCGATGCCGGGTGTGTTACCGCGGGCGATCGGTTCGTACGCGGCGATGGGCTGTGGCGCGCCCAAGCCCGGTGTGCCGATGGCCGCGCACGGGCAGGCCGCTGGGCCACCGTGCGGGTTCGACGCCGCCGCAGGGCTGCAGATGCCGTCTTCTCCGCGCGCCAGCGGGATCAAGCGCAGGTTCGGCACTGGTCGTTAGCTAGCTGTATCAAGTTAGATCTACCAAAAATTCTTGATCAGTGCGCACGAAGCATGTCTTGATTTCCATAGCTTCCTCCCCGACAAGTGTAATTAAGGATGGAGGTTCCTTGTCGCGGAGGAAACTGCTCAAGATTCGTAATTTAGTGAAAGCTTGCAGCTCCATTACCTGCTAAGTTTTTCCTCATTCTGCAACTCCCGAGAATGTAAGGATCGAGATGAAAATTAAATGCATGGCTCGTTTTGGGTTGTGACAAAATAAATAACAATAGTGGAGCTTCTAATCCTTCTGCATCAGAAAAACGCCCATCTCCTAATTAAGTAGGGAACCCTAGTTTTTCATTTTTTTTTTGTTTTGAGATGATCAAATATTCAAACACATGCACTGGACTACTGTTTGCTTGCTCAAATTGTGTGTGGGTTGCTAAATGAAGGGGGTGGTCTTGTGTCTTGGATGCAGGAAGAACCAGGCAAGGAAGGTGGTGTGCATCCCAGCACCTGCAGCAGCGGTACCCGGGAAGACCACTGGGGAGGTTGTTCCTTCTGACCTCTGGGCTTGGAGGAAGTATGGCCAGAAGCCTATCAAAGGCTCCCCCTACCCAAGGTACGGAATGTCTATCACAATAATTTCTGTCTGCACTTACATATATGGAAATATGTTACTCCTATATGGCCGCACCTGACTTTTTTGCTCTCATGTATATATGCTTTAGGGTATGTGAGCCTGTTATACTGTGCGAAATACCGCGGTGTTTTCCCACGCCCCAACTCCTCTAGCCCTAAACTTCCTCCTCCTACTACTCCTCCCAAAACTAGATTTGAAATGTTCAAACTCTACCAAGTTTGACAGCCAAATTTCGTTTGAGAATCTCGTCTGGTATTTGACTATTAATTTCCTGTAGCCAAACACAGCACCTCCGTGGAAATAATGTTTCCTGGTAACCGAATTCTTAATTATAATAAGATCATACAGATTCTCCTCTTCGATCAGGGGGAGGGAAACGCTCAAACACATGAATATCTCTGTATTTTCTAGTATTGTTCTATCTGTTTAGTTGTAGAAGCACATGATAAGCTAGTTTACCTCTATTGCTACTGGCAAGTGGGAAGGTAGTCTGCATTGAACTGCTGTGTTCTCTTTTTTCTTTGAGTTTTATTATTAGTCTGTCCTTCCAACTTGACATCTGCAATTATTTGTACAGTTCAAATAAATTTTTCTTGCCAGTAGGCTCGCACTTTCATATTATAATTCATTGAGATATTCAGGTTAGGTTTTTCCCCACCGGTAAATCCTAAACAAACACCTTTATATTGCTTATTTCTTCCAACAGTAAGTATAAAGTTTTGGGTTGAACAAACAAACCGACTGAAGCTAATTATATGGAGATTTCCTTCATATATAAATCATCTTTTGTTTTCTGCTTCGAGTTTAGTATGCGAATTGGTATCATCATATGTAAAGTTATTAGAAGATCGAAAGCACATTATATATGACCTTAATTAGTACTTTGTCAAACCAACTCATTATTACATTCATCGAACATATACTATATGATATATATAGCCGCTCATGTGTGGATAGATTTTTTTGTTGGTGGCCAAATCCTTATTATGCTTATATTGCTTATCTTTTAAGATGTAGTCGGAACAGATAAAGTGTTTGTAGTATTGGATTAACTGTTTTTTTTTAGTTAATTAACTTGAACATCAAGGTCAGCTAGGTTGGGTTTGACACTTTGATACCGTGTATATATTAGATCCATTCATTTAAATAATATTCCACATTTTCAAATTCTTAACGTTCATTTGCAATTTTAGTTTTTAATTTATACATCACAACCTATTTGTAAAACATTTTACAGCAGAATGCAAATAACCTTGATGGCTGACTGTAAATCTTCTTTATAGGTAATGAATTTAAATAGATATTTAAATGACACAAGTACATTGATCAATGAATTGGCATCCAATCTACTAAAAATTGCATATGTAATTATAACCCAATGCTCAAATTTAGGTTCCACGCATTCAACGTAGAATAGATATCTTTTTAGCCTCTTCAACTGTTTTCCAAATACGTTTTCTTCTATAGTCTCATGCCATTTTAATCATTATGTTCGTTACCTTTTCCTTTGGTCAATAGCATAAAACTAGATATAATTAACTTCTCTTGCTTGCATACTTTGCGTGAAGGCAAGAAAGATAATGCAACACCCTTGAAAGGAAAAAAAATGAATGTAAAATATGTACATTCCACTCACACTCTTAATTCTTGTGCCCAACTCTAAAAGGACATCTATCTCGAAACGGGTGGTAGCATAAAGAAACAATACATTGTACTAGTCGCATTAAATTTCAATATTTTTATTTTTCCTGTGATAACGTGCTAAAATACGGTGCATTGGCACAAGCCTTAGTCCTAACCTAAGTTTGCACAAACTTTTAAAAAAGGTTCCTAATATCAACAACCAGTTAGGAAAAGTTTGTATCTTGCATTGTAGTTTCCACCTGTAACCAAACAATTCCCAGTGGTGTGACCAGGGTGTGGTACTGGTAGCTGATCTATAGTACAACACTACCGCGATAATTTTCTGATGAAATCTGTTACAATGCATGTTATTCAGGGGGTACTACAGGTGTAGCAGCTCCAAGGGGTGCCCTGCACGGAAGCAAGTGGAGCGCAGCCGGACGGACCCCAACATGCTGGTCATCACCTACACCTCGGAGCACAACCACCCGTGGCCGACGCAGCGCAACGTACTCGCCGGCTCCACGCGTTCCCACTACGCCAAGAACAGCGCCAACACAGCCGCAGCTTCGTCCAAGAACAACAACTCCTCGCGCAACCAGGAGAAGGCAACCGTCAAGGCAGAACCGAAGGATCAAGCCTCCGCCGCCGCCGCCAGGGCCACGACCACCACGGCGACCACAAGCACTGGCAACAGCACGCCTGCGATGGCTGTGAAAGAAGAGTCGGAAATGGAGAGAAACACAGGAGGCGCTGATGATGCTGCCGCGGCGGATTATCTTTTTTAGAAACGAGGGGCAAAAGCTTTGCCCCGTATATTAATTAAGGAGAAGATTGCAAGAAAGCAAGTTTGTGACCGGGAAACACAACCCAACTACTCACGCGGTAACAAATTGCCCAAACATTTGGCACCCGCGAGGACCCACAAGCGAGCCTCATTTTTAACTCTGTCTAATAAGACTAACGACGAAACGCTCTTATTCTGGAACACCCTAGCGTTACGCTCATTCCACACCTCCCACGTGACTAGTAAGGTGAGAGAAGCGATGGCCTTGCGGTGTGGAGCAGCGTCCACCACTCCGGAAAACTGAGGTCAAGCCAATCTCCAGTGTTGATGTTCAGCCAGAGCTACTGCAGGCCGATGGTGCCGGAGGCTGTGGGCAGCTACCACCAGCACGACGACTTCTTCACCGACCTCACCGAGCTTGACTCGGACCCCGTCAGCCTGATATTCTCATCGGAGTACATGGAGTCCAAACCTGACAAGAGTGACAAGGAGAAGGCAGCGGCCAAGGACTTGGACCCGTTGTTCATGATGGACTGGGCGCCTGCATGTGCTGACACTACTTCTGCAGGGAGCCCATTTGAGCAAGGGGAGAGAGGTTTATGAGTTACGACATTGGTTAATTAGTTACCTTCCAAACATACTTCCTTCATCCCCGTAATAAGATGTCACTACAACCAATATACTCCTATCTCGGTTGTAATAACATCTTATTATGGGACAGAGGGAATACGTTACGTGTACCAGGAGTCCAGGCTTCCATCCATGCTTGCGCCAATGCAAACACCACGTTTGATTTCTAGCTAGCTACTCCCTCCGTTCCAAATTAGATGACTTCTATTTGTCCACATGCGGATGTATCTAGACATGTTACAAGTATAGATACATCCGTATGTGCACAAATTGAAGTCATCTAATTTGGAACGGAGGGAGTAGATATAGGCTTGAAATAACCTTGACGATGACAAGAGCAAGAAATCGAGAATAGGAGTATTGAGTTTTTTCTTCTCTATTTCTTTCTTTAGTTACCGTGTTTTCTTTATAATGGGTTCGCAGAATACCTTTTCTTCAAGATGATTTAGATATTTTTTCTTTAGGTAAAGAGGCATGGCCGCATGATCTCCATGATCTCTCTCTCTGTCTGTTATATAACAGAACATTATATTCCGTGTGCTTGGGGGCGAAATGGGTGGATGAACGGAGCATGTAGAGACGTGTACTCTTCAACATGTAACATAAAGCTTAGGTTACAAACTGTTTTACAGATGAAGTGCACTAGATGTGACATCAAACAACTCTCTCTCGGGCAGAATAGTGCACCGTCTAGCTGCGATGAGAATCTGAAGAGAAAAATGAGACGACAAGTGCTGGCCCTTGCTTGCATGAGAAGGGGATATGTTGGGTCTGGCATGGTGCATACTTTTGTCTCCCAGCTGCAAGAAAATACATTTACTACTGTCCGTAGCTACCTCTGATCTCCTGACTCCTGAGCATGCACCCATTCTATATCTTGCTAACTAGATTAAATGTAAATGTGGGATCATAAATATTTGTTTTATCATGTACAACATAATCATATCGAGAGTGAGCGAGATGCCAACATATGGTGTTTAATGAGCCGTTTAAGTACCAGTCCCCCTTACTGAGCCACATCAGGGCAGGGCATGTCGGTCGAATTTGCTGATTTCATCGCCATCCATCAACAAATCCGTGATGAAACAACCCATGATTAAATGTAGAACAATATAATCGCGCATTTGTGGGCACTCCGAGCACACAAGTAGTTCGAGAGACTCATGTTGTTTTCTGGAAGACGCCGAGTTTTAATTTGAATTGTTGTAATAACTATATTTATATTATGTTTAAATTATTATTGAACTATGAAATCAACTGTGTATGTGATCTAGATAGAAAAATGAAGATAATGAGGAAAATGGGCAAAAAAACTGATACGACGGACAGTTCTGGAATGCAGTTTTTGGCAGCACCCTCACTGTGTCGGACACGTGTCTGGTACCCGTAAACGGACACAATTCAGGAGGTACCGGGCAAAATTTTGGAGGATCCAGTGAAGATGCTCTTAGATCATAGGTTTGCTAAAACGGACACAATTCGGCATGGATTGATGGATACAGTACGTGAGCATGCATGTCTTGTGTACTGTATGTATGTCTTGTGTACTGTATATGTATCCAAGTATATAAGATATCTACAGTACGTGTACTACATATATTTCCACATCCATCCATAGTGCTGCACTATACAGAAGAGACATCACAACTGCACAAGTACACGGAGGGCACACCTGTGTTCTGAATACGAATACCCCACCAACCTCGCTCCCAAATTGGCGTGTATACATGTGTGTGTGCGCAACAATGTCATTGTGTTTCATCTGCGTGATGGATTGCAAATAGTTGAATGGACAGATCGATGGTTAGCTCATCTACAAGAAAAGAAGGACACTACGTGGATGCATGCTTCCTGATTACTAGATCATGATGGCGCGCGTTGCCGCGCCCGTCCAGTAAGACTATAGATTGTTAAGAAATAAGGGAAATATATTTGGATTTGAAGTAACAACTTCATTACCATTTTTCAACATACCAAGAGTTTTGCGGACAAAAATCCATGGATGTAGGGAATGAATAATCATAGGTGGACCATGATTCAAGATATGGTGTACCAAGAAGCAAATACTCTTTGTTCCATATTATTTCACCAATTATATAGGAAAAATATCAACATCTAAAAAAACAAATAATATTATTAGAACCAAATCAAATGTGTTTTCATATTATCTAAATCTGGTATCATATATGTAAATATTTTGTCATATATACTTGGTCAAACATTAAAAAGTTTTATTTTAACCAAACCTAATGCGAGGAGTAATGTGAAAAGGACCGACTAGGTTGCAGGTCGCGGAACCAATTCTTTCAGAGCTGGACCCCTCCCTCATTTTAGGCAATTTTTAATCAATAGAATTTTAATTTTCGTACTACATAGTAATTTTTGTCCATGCATGTGTGTTGAAAGAAGAATCGAGAAAGAAGCACCGATATCTAAATAAAACAAGGCTATGTCACACTTGCATACAGGGAAAAAGGCAAGTAAAGTCGACCACATATTTACAATAGAGATACAAATAAACATGTGAAGTGAAACCATATTTAAACTGGAAATAGAAAACTTAGGAAAAAGAATAATACCGCACTATTGTGGTGCCATTAAAGAAGAGTCTTCATGTGAGCCAACTCCAAATAAGAATGTTCTCATGGCAAGGATTTTGCTAAGTAAATTTTGAGGGCCCTCGACGCAAAAAAAAAAAATCTATACTATATATAATATATATAATGGCTGACCCCTTCAGCCTCCAGGAAAGGTGCCCACGTCGCCCCGCCCCTGTAGCGCATCTACAGTAAGTCATTTCTACAGTGCGTGCCTTTTTCTTATGCTCGACTCACTGCAGTGCGCGCACTATTCATCGATGCACTTCTAGGGTCCGTGGCCGATCCGTGCCATCCGATCCGGATCCGACGGCCCTCCTTCTGATGAAAACATATACACGAACTATATGCGCATCGATGGGTAGGTTCCATTCCCGTGATTAGTTTCGAGTTTGGTCGGCTCTAGCTCCTCAATTTTGGAACCATATTCGCAAAAACATTTAACGAATTTTGTCAAATTCGTCACGCCCAGTCATCCGTTTGAATTTTCCTCTCACGAGTAGATGGATATCACCCTTCCAAACAACTTTCATGTTTCAACCTTTTTATTTCGACGGACATATACATATTTCTCTCTAATCTTCAAATTCGTTATACTTTAGGCTGTGAAAAAAAGACAAATTCTCACAGATTTAAAGTTTCAAAATCTCGCTTTTTTGCATAAAAGTCCCCGATGTGCACTTTTACAGTGCAATCTCGTTTTTTTCAGAAAAGTCCCCGATGTGCACATTTTTTTGCATAAAAGTCCACGCGTTTCCCACAAATTGTGAACCGGTCGCCCGGAATAAAACGTTTTTGCAGCAACATCCCCGTGTTTCCCAAAAAAATGAATCGGTCCTCCGGTACAAAACACACGGAAAAGTCCAGTCACGCTTCTTTTGCATAAAAGTCCTCACGTGCTCCAAATTTTTTGAATCGTTCACCCACAATAGCTTTCGACATATTTTTTCTACCTAAAATTTTCCAAACGCATTTACATAGGTCTATTTCCCAAATAAGTTTAGACTTTCTAACGGTATTTTTCTTTAACCATTTTAGAGTTTTTAATACTTTTTTAGATTTTCTGACAATAAGTTTTGCCGATTTTTTGTCCACAATTTCGCAACCGTATTGACACACTTTTCAAACAAATTTAAATTTTTTAGCTGTATTTTTGGTCGTATTTTTTGGCTGAAATTTCTCCACTACATTTATATACATCTAACTCCCAGACAAAAAAAATGCCTAATCGATTTTTCTCTCTTTTTCCCCGTTTCTTCTTTTCAACCTATTGAATGATAAATTTTGACACAACTTTTCGTGCGGCATTCGGCCACTGTACATCTCGCTATTCTTAACTAACCGCACCGCAACGAGTCCACGTCAAAACAACAACTTTTCGTGCGACATTCGGCCACTGTACATCTCGCAGTTTTTAACTAAACGCACCGCAACGAGTCCACGCCGAAACAACAGTGCTACCGACGAGTGCCAACAACAAGTGCACATAGAAAATACCGAGAAACAGTATTAGTTTACAAACAGTAACATGGAAAGTTTTCCCCTCCTTCGTTCCTCATCTTAGCCTTTTCGACAAAAAAATTGACGTGCATTTCTGTGTCATTAACTATACCTACCTAAAAAAAAAACCACCTACCTGTTATTTTTTCCCAGCCTCTTCAACGATTTTTTTTTGCCGCACCTTTCCTGATTTTAACCTCTTCGACGATAACTTTTGACACAACTTTTTTGCTAAGATTTCCCTGCCATAATTACCTAAATCTACCTATCAAAAAGAATTTGCCTTGAGTTTTTTTCTACCGTTATTTTCAAACCTACTCGGCAGTAGATTTTAGGCACATCTTAATTTTTTGAAGTTAGTTCTCCTACATTATGACAATATTTTTCAATACGCCACCAATTTTCAAATGCGGCTGTGCAAAAAAGACAAATTCTGTCAGATTTCAAAATTTTAAATAAATTTCTTGATATACTGCAGCAATTCAACCTTCTCCAATTTATTTACATTCTGTCACCACACGGGCGCGGCGTGTCGCCGCGTGAATTTTCCTAGTATCCTCTTACTGTCAGATGCTTATCTCTAAACCATACTTGAGACCCAATGCCTTCATAAAATTAGCCTCCCGGGCAAGAAAAAATTGTTACGCACCTGCCAACTCTGCCACATGACAAGTAGTGGTAAAGAGGAAAAGACCCCAAACAAGATGTCATCCAAAATTATTAGAACCATATCGGTCCTGAATACAGCAGAAAAGGAACAGAGTACGCTGGTAATTCTCAGGCTATAAGCATATCCATCCTCAAGTCAGCCGCATGTGGGCCCCAAATCTCATTCTAATGATCTAATTTGAGCTTCTTAGCCGATCGAGGCATAATAACAAGACAATCGTGAGAGCTCACGCTTCAGGATTGAGCTCCAACGTAAGGTATCTGCCATAAAAACAGTACACAAATTGTTCTGACAGCATCCTCTCGAGATGTCCATTAGGCATTAACACAACAAATCAGCAACGTCACTGTCCTGCACGTTATTAGTCCGACATAAATGATCAGTATATCAACATCAAAAATCAAAGGCTGCAGATAAGAAAAGAGCTTTAAAGAGATAGCAGAACTTTGGAGGAGCAGTCGTCCCTTGCCGTTGTCTGGTCTGATCTGTGGACAGCAGCGAAGGACATTAAAACGAAAGACATGAGCAGTTCTTCGGACATTTGATCTGGAAGCAGGTTTGGCGAGAATCAGCACGCACCAACTCTTCGTTTTCCTTCCGTTCCCTCGTCTGAATGCAACGGAGCCGCGGGCCGTCTAGTCGTCTTCTCCCCAACCGCGCATCGCCTGGCACTTCTCCCCTGCCGCATCGCATGCCCTGTTCCTCCTCGTGTCGTGTCTTTTCTTCTCTCGATTGTCGCTCGCTTCGAAAAAACTCAGGTCGATACGGGCTTTAGTTGGTTTCTGGGCCCAATACACCACGTTGGGCCAATTTGATATCCGGTGTAGCTTTCCCTAGGTACATCTGGCCCAGTGGAGGACTGAGAGAGATCAAACGGCCATTAACAACGGGGAAGGTTGATCAGACGGTAAAAAATGGTGAAGGCGTGAGATTGCTTCCTCTTGTCCCAGTTTTGATGTCCCTAATTTCCATCTGTCTATATATTGGAGCATGTTGGCACAGCATCCGATAATCGTAGGTACGGCACCCACGACATGCGTGTGCGCGCGTTCGCGTCTTTGCTTCTTGGCATGAAAGCTCATGTCTCCTTGTTTGGAGCACTGAACCACATGAAGCTGCTAGATCGACACGGATACATCCTGGAAGACGCATCGGTTTCAATAAGAAGAGGCCAAGTGGCCAATTACAACGCGAACGGCACAAACGTACCGAAAGCAATCCACAAAACGAAAAGGATCACTCGTCAACTCTCCACCTCTCTACATGTCGAAGACTACCTCTAAAGAGCCCGGCGGCATGCCATAACTCAGCCTCATCAAAGATCATCCGACTCACTCTATCTACCGATGAGATGTGTATCTCGAATACCACCCCATTACGGTGTCTCCATAGGCACCAGCAGATCGACGTGATCCCTGTCCACAGGTCCCTCCTGTCTCGTCCGCCTTCAACTCTGGCAGGTAGCCTATCCGCCAGGCGATCATCAGGCCAGGGATCCAGTCCGCATGTACCTAGGGTCCGAGAAACATCATCCACACCTCCCTGGAAACGACACATCCAAGCAACAGGTGACCCAGGTCTTCACCTTCCGGTGCTCCAAAATGAATTTCAACAAAAGATTTATTTGTGTTTTTTACACATACCACAAATTTTTACTTTTTTCAATGAAATTTCATGTGTGGATATAGAATGTCCGATGTACACCCGACATTTTTATTTGGATTTTTTGACATTAAAAAATGTTTAAAAAGTATTTCAAGGGTACATCTACACCCACGAGTCAAAACATCATGTGCGCAAAAGGCATGGGTTTATTTACCTACTCTTGGCGGGGAATAGAAACACTCGAGAGGCCCTAGTGCCCCTACAGTCTACATCTTCTAGTGAAAATCCTTCAAGGCCCAAACATATATTTTGTCTAGATTCTTAGCTCGGAAAAATGAGCCTAACAAAGTGGCCAAGCCCAAGGAAAACGCTTCATTTAGGCCATGTTTGTTTCTATGATATTTGTGGGAATTAATGGGGATAATCCCTACAGAGATTGGGTGAAATTAACCCCAAACTTCACCCAATCTCATCAAATTCCCAATCCATTAGAGAAGGGTAGTGTTCTGTATATTGAAGAAAATACACTAGAGTTAGGCGAATTGTGGGTGGGAGAAAAGTAGGAATAAAACAGATGAAATGCATTAGAAACATATCGGACTTTTAGTATTATGTCAGGATTTAGAGTTTTGGACCGGGATAATCCCACCAATCTCCACAAAACACAAGAAACAAAGGCCTTAGGAACCTTACGCATGTGCGCGTAGGTCGCTCTCGTCCCACGCTACGCACTCATAGTATACGGGCCTGCGTGTAGCGCCCCGACCCCGGTACTATACAAAGATGTTGTGTGTCACTGGTCATGTGATACAACCGAAGGTTACTGGGCACACCTCTCCTAGGCCAGAACCTCTGGCAGGCGTTGCTCGGAATGGATCATCGGCAACACAACACCTCGATTGATGCCATAACACAGGCACAACTATCAAAGTATAATAGAGAGATCAAGACTGCAGAACAACTGGTACATCACAGACTCTACGATTCATAGCAAAATTACATAACTTGTTTTACAGTACTTGGTAATATTACAAGCAGGGGTCACATGACCCAACATTACAACAAACAACGAAAGCAAATATGTTGCTATTCAACAAGACTGCAAAAGGCCTAAGAGGCCAAAAGTAAGCAACGTAGCCAAACCCAACCTACACGTTCCAGGCTGCTACCTGGGAACCCCGAACTACTCGTCGAAGTCAACGTAGAAACCACCGTCGGGGTAAGGGTCTTCACCTGAACCAAATTTAAGCAAACATGAGCACCGAAGGTACTCAACAAGACTTAATTAACCTATTATATATCTGCCTGTTCAGAGAGTATGTATGAAGGTTCATTTGCATAAAGCCATCTTTATTTCCAAATAGAGGGAGGAAGGAACTCGTATCAACAGTAGACTTTTAAAAGGGGATAAGAGAGCATTTCCAGCTATTGTAAACATGTTGTAACCACCAGTTCATCAACATCACCTATCAACTAGGATCACCCCCTCGTCAACCTCGAGGAAGCACCCTTTCATTCATAGGCAACAACTTTTACGATCATGTTCAAGTTCTCTATGATCACGTGTCTATTCCCAAGTCGTCCGTAACCGCGGACACGGCTTTTCGAAAAGATTAAACCCTTCAGGGGTGTACAACTTTAACCACACGTATCAGCCGACTCTTATTGCCACATGACACACTTCCGGGGGTGCTGGCAGAGGGTGGCTGACCATGACCTTTACCTTGGTTGATTATATTCCATGGGCCATCCATAACAGGGATGTGCCGCCATTACGCGAGATGGCCACCTCGTGACGGTCCCCGTTACTCTGTCACATGAATCAAGATCCGTGTTCGTCCATCACTGGATCCCTCCAGGCCCTACCTTTTCATAAACGTTTCTGACCCACACGCGAATGGAATACCAAACTACGTGTCCCATGGGTACAACCAACCAAGTTAGTTAGTTGAGCAGGGTGTTAGGCCCGCCACGTGTGGAAGTACGCTCAGTCTTGGTTCAAGAGGCGAGAACCTCAGGTCCTGGGTCGGCAAGAATGGAACAACTCACCACAATCCCAATGTGGCCTCCCATCCAAGCCTTTTATCATATTATCATATGTTCACCTCCTTTCCACAACGTCCTGACATAAAAGGTTCTTCGCAGCTCTGATGCACCAACCGGGTGGAGCAGAGATAAACAACTACGTATGGCTAAGCAGATATGAGGCTTTGGCGGTATACATAACAAAACTATGGCTGCTAGGAATAATGATTGCGGATATCTAGGTGATGCGAATATATAGGATACCTCTATTTATAGACCAAAATACATTGGAATCGTTTGCAAATAGAAGAGTGAAATACTTCGAAATCATATATGGGCAGATAAGAGGTTATGCTTGCCTTGTTCGTCGGAAATCAGATCTTGTTCTTCAAATACAGCGGGGTTGATCTCCGAACCGTGATCTACCGGGAGAACAAACACCGGAAAAGAACAACAATCAACACATGGCATTGATGCAATGCGCAATATGTATGCATGATCAATTTAATGCATTGACATGGAGCTCTAAATCATGTTTGAAATGTTATTTAAACTCAAATTACAAATATGAGCATTTATTTAAATTAACTCCATAATTAGAGAAAAAACATTTAAGTTATTCCCAAATATTTACCAAATTTAAATGTTCCAAATTGTTTGTATTTTGACATAAATGGTTAGCATTTATTTTTCTGAACATTTTGATATATTATTTGTAATTTTCTGATAAACAGAACAAAAGATATTGAATTTACAAGTTTAAATCATTTTCTGGAATTTGTTTAACTGTATGGGTCCCACATGTCAGAGATTTAACAATTTAAGAAATCATTTACGAAAAGAATAAACGGCTGACAACCGGGGCCCACATGTCAAAGACACAGGAGCACCACGGCGGCTCTGCTCCGGCGAGGCTCGCCAGAGGAGGGCGAGCGGGCACGCGCGGCTGTGCGTGTTGCACGCGCACGTGCACGGGGAACCATTTGGGGGCGGCGCCGCCAGCGATTGGTTGCCGGAGCGGCGGCTACGGCGCGGCGGAGCCACGGCTGGCGACAACCAACGGCGCGTCGGCGCTACGAGGCACAATAAAATGAACCAAAGGCACCAGATGATGCGCAAGCTCACCCTGAGCACGCTGGGAAGGACGGCGAGGCCGGAGAAGCTCGGACGGCGACGGGAGCTTGATCAACACGCGGCGGCCGGACTTGAGGAAGACGGC
This sequence comes from Poa pratensis, assembly GCA_947311845.1. Classification (NCBI taxonomy): domain Eukaryota; kingdom Viridiplantae; phylum Streptophyta; class Magnoliopsida; order Poales; family Poaceae; genus Poa; species Poa pratensis. The sequence continues at coordinate 61,876,165 of CAMZMU010000033.1, read as the reverse complement.
ACGATTCGCCGGATTAGGCCATCCCGGCACGATTCGCCGGATTTAGGCCATCCCGGCACGCTCCACTTGCTGGGGGGAGAGAGGAAGTCGAGGCGGAGCCAGTGGCGTCTTCAATTCGTCCAGAGGTGGCCGGAATCGACGGCGCGGCGACGGCGGCCGTGCGGCTAGGGTTTCTCCCTGCGGTGACCCAGCACACCACTGCATGTTGTAGTGTACAATTCGTTGATGTAACACGCACGGAAGGACCTCTCCGCAAATATTACATCCCTCAGAGTAGTACAACAGAAACATAGCCGGTCCAAGGTAACACTATAGGATTACAACACTATTCAATACAAAATCTTGAGACCCTCCTTTTATATTGAAGCAAGTCTCTTGCAAATGAAATACAGAAAGATCCAAATCGTAACTCTAAGCTGGATATCAGCTCTAGTTCTAGTTCCTCATCCCCTACTGCTGTTGTCACAGCCCTAATCTATTCCATCTGGAATATCTTTATCCAGGGTTGTCTCCTCCTTCCAATAGTTGTTGTCTCCTTCATTGGCAAAGTGGTCGTCATGTATGCCATTGACAATATTTTTGTTGCTCCACCATTGTCACTGTTGTCGTTGTTCTTCTGTTGGTGAATTAGCAGTTGACTCCTTCCAGCTTCACCAGGTATACTTGACTCCTCGTTGAAGATCTCCTCGACGTCGTGATTAATAACTGGCAACTCCTCTGAGGCTCCAAAAATCTAAGCAGGGGGTCAACGGGGAAAGGGTGAGCAACACGAGCGTTACTCAGCAAGTTCAAATTATAGGCGATAAGGTGTTTTATGCACTAACTACTGCCAAGACCAACGGTCGTAGGAATAATGCAAGTTTTGGAAAACCTTTCTTCAAAGGTCAAGTTTTCTTCCGGGAACACGGATGTGACAGTCACAATTTCTTGTTGTTGACTCTGCAGAGCTGCGTAACTTTACCATGAGAGAAACCCAGCCTTGTTGCCTTTCCGGGCGATCTTTCCCGTCCATACTTCCATGGTATGGGGCCAGGTGTGAGTCCAAAGCCAATCCCTGCCCCTCTCCGCACAACACATATCCGCCCATTTGTGGCGCGGCCGGTAACAAAGACCGCTATCCCGCCACCCCTCCCGAGTTTCTATTACAATCACCCCGTCAGGTGGGAAGGTCACGCGCTTCCACGCTGTTGGCCGCCGCAACGGACACAACCAGGTAATAGCCTGTCGAGGATATGTGAACGAGAGAAGATAGCAGCTGACTTTACCGTCCCATGCCAGATCTCATGGTAAACGCTTCAATACGGCGCTAGGATCACTGTGACATTGGTAATTAATCCTAGGTATATACTTTCCCCTACAATGGAACCTCCACCACAACATCATACCGTGGTTCCATTGCCAGCCAAACAATATATATAGCAATTCACATCATTCGAAAATAGTTTTCTTTTTCAATGCAATGATAATAATATAGTTTTGAAAATAGATTTTATTAAAATAGTTCAGTAAGGACATGCAAGAATGAACTTGCCTGTGGTAGAATTGGCCGTTCAACTCTTCGGGGTTCTAGGGTTTGCGGTAAAACCCCGAGTTCTGAAAATAGCAAGGTAATCCTGATAAGGACTACTGAAAACTCTAGCAGCATGCTATTATGCATAATCATGAGATGCATCGTCACCCCAAAATTCCCCCGGTTGTGGTTTTTAATACTTTTTCATGTATTTGAGAGTTTTTGATTAATTAGAGAGTTTGACAACTATTTAGATGAGGAATAAATTTTAAAGTGATTAGATTTAAATAGTTAAATATAATTGAACTTCAAGACCTTATTTTCCCATATTATTTTCTTTTAAGAAAATAGTTTTTGAAAAAGAATTTCAAGTTATTTCCAATTAAGGATCTTTGAAGAAATAATTTTCAAAAATTCTTGTTAGTATTTTATTTGAATAGCTTATTTTCTGCTAATATTTGTAGATATTTTTAAAGTATTTTTAGGAATTTATTTGAATTTTAAATTGAGTTTTGAAGTTTGAAATTTATAAATTTTGAAATTTTTGCAAATAAATCCCTGGTCGAACCAGGTCAAAGGAGTGGCTCGGGTCCGGTCAACCGACCGAGCCGCACCTTCTCTCTCCTTCTCTCGCACGAACTAGTGCTCGTGCTCGACTCGCATGGCGACCGAGTCGCCCTCGCCCTCGCCACCTTGCTCCAGCCGACTCCGGCCATCTCCGCCGCCGCCGTCTGGGGCAAAATACTCCCCCGACTCCGCTCTACCACTAGGCCCGAGCGATTGGAGCTTCGTTTCCTCTAGCCGCCGTGCGCTGCCTAACCCTAGGGTTAGGGTTTTGGTGCACCGGCGCTGCTCGCCGCTCCCTACTGCTCGCCTCCCCCTCGTGCTCACCATGGCAGGTGCAGAGCTTGACCTCTGTGCCGCCGTGGTGCGGCCATGGACGCAAGGTAAGATCCTTTTCCTCCCCTCTCTTCTCCTTCTCCTAGTACCTCTACTCGATCTAGATGCTTCTGGACTTCAGATTAAACATATGTTCCTCTGTTGGTTAGGTTCTTGATGAACAGATGATGATTTCTTGATGCTTTACTCATTTATGTGCACTGTCTACCTACTGTGTATCAAGAATGAGATGAATGGTGTAGATCTAGCATGATTAGATCCTTCCATTACCTCTGGAATTGTTGTTGGGAGCATTTCTTGCTCACAGAGGAAGAAAATCTTTTTAGAACATTACTTCTGAGCTAGAACTTGTACTGTATGATCTAGCTGTGATGAAAAATTACTTTAAGCATGATTTAGACAAGTTTTGCTTGCTGTGATGCCTCCTTGTAGAGTTACACAACATCTTTCTTGTTTAAAGATGATTTTAATACTTTCTTGTGCTTCTTCTAAGTGTACAGATGTGCAAAGCACAGTTAATCCAGCTCTGCTGGTTCACTGCCTTGTGTATTTTGAAAATAAGAACATACTATACTGCTGCCTTTTTCCCTTTGTCCCTGTATGCTCAAACAAAAGCTGAATCAATCAACTGCACTTCCTTTCTTCTCTCTTTCCTATTTTCTGCATAGAACAGATATTCTCTGCCTTGCACAATTTCTCTACAGCACCTTACCTTGCTTAGCAAGGTTCTGTTAAGAACAGATGCTGAATAATTCTCTCTAGCATGGTTCTCTCAATTACAGAACCTGCTGGTCTCTCTCTAGCTTTTCAAAATCAACCTGCTATTGCTGAGCAGCTTGTTCTTCTGGAAAATGATGATAACCTGCGTCTTGTGGAATTTGCCTCCTCCTCCTCGCTGCTTCAAAGTTCCTAGAGTGTATTTAGCTAGCTGAAATGGCTTGTGGTGGATGGATTAGGTGATCTCATGAGTAGTGCTTGGTTGTGCTTGTTCTTGTGGAAGAACAGATAGAAATGGGTGTGCTGATGGTTGTATAATGTGTGAGTTGTGGTTGCTGTGAATTGTATGTGCTGCTGGCTGCTTCTTGAAAATGTCTTTGTGGCAAATGAATTTGCTAGGATGGTTGTGGTGCTGTTTATAAACTACTGGCTGGTTGTTGTGGTGGTGACACACAACTAGGTGACTCCTCATTTGCATTGGTGAGTAAGGTGCTTGGTTGTCAAGCCCTTATGCATAGGCATTACTTAGGGTTCAAGTAATGTGAGATATTTTGCTTGTGGATAACTCTCCTATGTGGCAAGCTTATCCATTCAAGCTTTTTATTACTTGGGGTTCAAGTAAACTTAGATATTTTCTTGTGGATAGAGATGGCTAGTCATTGGTCTTATCTCCTTGTTGAATTTATTTTTGAGCAAGACAAGTGGCAATTGTTACTAGATGGACTTGTGGGCTCATTCTCTTATGTGGGCTTTGTGCAATTATATGGGCTTGAGAATAAATTTGTGTAGCTTTAATGATTTAGCTAGTGGCTTTAGAAATATAAGTAGTGATGTTCAAATGGCTTTACAAATTATTTGTATGCCTTTAATCTGATCATTTGCTTGGTTGAACAGGGATGAATTAGCTGTGTTCAATAGCTTTATGCATGCAATAGAAATCTGTTAACAAGGTAGCTAATCTTGTTACCAAACTGCTTTTACATAACACAAAACTTTTGAATCCAGGTGGCTTATTGGATGGATTTGATCATCTGATGCTTTATTTTGGTGGAACTTGAATGAATGTGTACAGAGGTGCAAAAGTGACCCCTTCTATCTTCCTAGGCTTGTCCTAGTGGAAAGGTAGCTGGATTAGGTTGCTTTTGCATTATTTTCTATGCCATTTCATTTGCTTTCTGCCATACTTGCTAGAGATTTTAATAAGAACAGATGCTACATCCTATGATGCAAAAGTCTGAGGCAATGGTCCCGTGTAAGCACAGATACTTGCATTTGGCTTTTAAGTTCTCGAGGATGATCTTGCATAGCACCTCTATGCATGGCTAAGAGAAAGATCCTTCTCAAAAATCCATTTGTTGATTTGTCTTTCTTCCTTTGTTATTTTCTTTCTTTCTTTTGTTGTTTATTTTGCAGGGAAGAAGAATAAGAAGATTGGAATGATAATATGTTCAAGATAAAGATAATGATGAGAAGATAAAGATCTAGTTTTAGGATTCTTTTTATTCATTTGTAAACTCCGTTTTATTTGAATGAGATATGTACTTATTCGATTTAAGATGTAATATGAATTACTCTTTCAATTTCATTTCCAAAAATTTGTAAAGTAGCACATTTATGATTGATGTATCTATTTGTACTTGGTCATTTGGACTTTGAAGTTTGTAAATGAGATGAGTGAGATGAGCAGGTGATAAGATGTGTAAAAGATAAGATGATGACTTTAGATGAAGAATTGCTTCTTATATGATGATATTTGTGTGAATGATGTAATGAGATGATCATAGATATGAAATGAGATTTAATGATTGTGTCTATACTCTCTTTGAGTTATATATCTTTGTCATATTTTGAATTGTGCTCAAAGTGTAGATAATTGGGTAAGGTCAAGTCCAATTTTGGAATGGCTCGACAGATGATCCTAGTTCCTAATTAGTCGTTATAAAGATCATGTCGAAGTTTATCGCACCCAACACGATGATCTAAACTCTAACTCATCGAGTCAAGAGAAACATCGATCACTTTGCATCGTTTAATTTTACGCGCCAAAATTTCCCGCGTTTTTAGATGCATGCTATGCAAATGCACAAATCATATTTCTACCCTTCTGACTCTCTAAACTGTGGGGTATTACATCCTCTCCCCCTTAAACTAAACTTCGTCCCGAAGTTTCGGGTTCTCTCACGTAGAGTAGAAAAGAAAGAACTTCCATAGATATCGATTCTCTCAAATTTCCTTCTGGGGTGGTCGTAGATCACGATGATTCCTTGTCCAAGATACTTTTGTGTAGTCTCCATTGGTCCATACTATCCATTTGTCGACTTTCATCGATTATTTGATGAATTCCAGCTATTTTACTACTCCATGTCTCTCCAATGATCCAATTCAGACTCCTTGCATTACCCAGACATCATAGCCTATGTCGAACATCCTCTTCTACTTCCCTAAATGCTCTTCAAATATGATCATTGGTACTTCTCCTTATAATCAAGAGACTAAGATGACTTTATTTCTGATGGTAAACTCATCGCCTTATTTGCTCCATATTCTCTGAGATATCTCTCCTTTACAGGCTATATAGAACATAATTCTTTCTTAGTTATCTGCTTCCTCCAAAAAGGATTAGACACACTTATCTATCCAAGTATGATTACTCTGTCTTCTCCTTAAGTGCATCACACACTTATAATCATGATTAAAAATCCTTCTAGTATCGATCCCCTCGGATCATGGTACTAATACGGTAGACTTCCGCATCCTTGAAGTATAGTCCCTTTTATTCAATCTTCTTTAGACCCTCTAGTCATAGCTCGTCTGACCACTGGACCCTTGCGACTTTCAACCTCCAAATCTCGACTGCCTCTTTGACTTTAGGAACTTGTAAAGATTTTTGACAATGCAAATCTCTCTCGTAGAACTTCAAGAGCATTAGTACTCAGTTCAGCACTGTCTTAGTACATGCTTTCCTTCCAAACTTCATGTTGTCTTCTTCAAGGTACTATCCAGTACACTTGTTCACTCTCCCCCTTGGAATTCCCTAAGACTTCCTTCATTTTGATCTTATGTCACTCAAATTTCACTCAGTCAGCTCCTTTCAGTCAACTTCATAATCCACCTATCTGATCATACTTCAACTATATTGGACTCTTGGTTTCACGAAGAAGAACACATGGTATATCCACCATGTTGTGAATACCCAATATTGTCCTCCGATAGAATATGTTTTAAACTACTACTTTATATCCAACAGTTTCCGAAGAATACGTGGTACATACGTCCACCATATTGTGAACTACCAAAATGATCCTTCGATAAGTTGGTTTCCTTCTATGGCTAGAATTCTAGTTGGCTTATCCGATGGTCTCAAGAAAAGAATTGCACACATAAACTTGTGCATTGGATGCTATCTTAACTTCAATCTTGAATATGATGTTGGTCATCATTATAAAATTTAGCTGATGTATCATTTCCTTCATGTCCGGTACTATAGACTGATTCCATACAATACCAACTAGTTTGAACATGTAACTCAGAAATCTTGCCTTGATGCGTCCATCACCTCAGTGGTTGGCTCTAGTATGTCAATCCTCTTGGTAATACCTCTTTCTCCACAATTGCTCGAGATATAAACTCTGACTTTGGTACCTCGACATCATATGTGATGGGGTGACTTCATCCAAATTGGTCCACCTTCTAGACTTGTCGTCAATCCACGACAAAATTGAACTCTTCTCCCATGGTTATGTTGCTCTCTTGAACACTGGACTCTGTTATTGCCCTTCTTGACATGGTTGATGTGTCATCTCTGAGATCTCAACGTGCTTTCATCCAAGTACTTTACTTCTGTCATCCCTTTCTGACTTATCATCATTTGTTAGATGACTTTCTCGTCCACTCCTTCTTGTAATCGCTTCCATCTCTAGTAATGCCTCTCAATAGACGATCAACTTTTCCTTTATTCCATTAGAACTGGAAATATCCATGTTCTTTCAGTCTTCATACGCCTTTGTCTTCATCCTTATAATACACTTAGACTCCTAAGTTCTGCTAAACTCATTCTCAAACTCCATTTAACTAGTATCAATACCTCTTTATTGCTCCAACAATAACTTCTTCCACCAAGTTATGACAACCTCATATGTATCCTCCATATTTTCCTTCTTCCTTCTTGATCTTGGACTTCCATGGAAAGACTTCATAACTTGATATACAAAAATTGCATATTCTTCCTTCTTGGTTATTCCTCCTCATGTAGCGTTTCTTGCATCATCTTCGGTAGATCTTCGTCCAATTTGTGATGATACTCTTACTTGAACTTACTTCATTCCTCCTCCAGGCACTGGTAAAACATGTCTCCAGATCCAAATATGACGTGACACTCTCCACATTCCATATTCGTAGCTTTATTGACTTCTGCCTTCTGGACTTCCTTCTCTTCATGAGCTTTCTTTGCTGCCTCATCTTGTTAATAACCCGTCTGTCCCTCACACTAACTCTAACTACCTCTAGATTAGTAACATCAAGAAAAGAAATCAATGTGACAATCATGCCATTGTACATTAACTCCTAACTTCATGTACCAACCTAGTCAATCAAAAATCCAATTAGATCCAATAAATCCGAATGCAGTTATATAACAAACATGCAACATAAGCCCATAAAGTAAATAGTACTTTGAGTAAAAACATCTCAAGTACCCAGGCTTAGATGCTATACACTACAAGATAGGTTTATATCACCTTATAGTCCTGTTCTAAAACAACTCTTTGACTCAGTAGTTACCCCAACTGCCCATTTGCAAAGGGACAATGCTAAGACAAAGTACTCAAAGAGTAGTTGTGGGCTGACTTGGTTACGTAGAGAACTAAACTCCATGTAGACTGAATCCTCCATTTGACTAGAACAAATATCTCCGGCATCTTCGAATCCTTCAGGTAGTTGTTGATTGTACATCTGAAGTAGTATTGTAGCTTCCTTCATGGTTGGTGCCCTCTCCTAATTTCTTTAGGAAGATATACTATTCTCCATTGAATCCCCTTTGAAATGAATCATTAGAGTATTGACATTCTTTCCATAGTTATCATAGTTGAATGTCGACGATCCTTCACCATCATCAGACTTCTCCTGTCTTCCTGCCATCAAACCTACGATAGGGTTCTACTTCAACACATGTCTACATAGGATGGTGTTATCAATGATACCATATAAGTAACACTGACTCTTGGACGTAAATCTATTTGGGATACTAGCTGGTAGAAAATAATCTTAAATTTGTCATGCCAAGTTGAAAAGATATAAGATAGATAAGTACTATTCCTATATAAGGATAGTCAAGAAATTTTCTCTAGTCGAGTAAGAAAAATCTATACAAGTATAACAGTAGTATTCCCAAGTGAATAACCATCATAGTTGTAGAATGATATTGTTTAGATAAGATAAATTCCTATAGTCTTACCAACCTACAAGTTTCCTAAAAGGGTTTTAATCCTAAGGTCGTTTTGCTCTGATACCATCTGCGGCGACCCAGCACACCACTGCATGTTGTAGTGTACAAGTCGTTGATGTAACACGCACGGAAGGACCTCTCCGCAAATATTACATCCCTCAGACTAGTACAACAGAAACATAGCCGGTCCAAGGTAACACTATAGGATTACAACACTATTCAATACAAAATCTTGAGACCCTCCTTTTATATTGAAGCAAGTCTCTTGCAAATGAAATACAGAAAGATCCAAATCATAACTCTAAGCTGGATATCAGCTCTAGTTCTAATTCCTCATCCCCTACTGCTGTTGTCACAGCCCTAATCTATTCCATCTAGAATATCTTTATCCAGGGTTGTCTCCTCCTTCCAATAGTTGTTGTCTCCTTCATTGGCAAAGTGGTCGTCATGTATGCCATTGACAATATTTTGTTGCTCCACCATTGTCACTGTTGTCGTTGTTCTTCTGTTGGTGAATTAGCAGTTGACTCCTTCCAACTTCACCAGGTATACTTGACTCCTCGTTGAAGATCTCCTCGACGTCGTGATTAATAACTGGCAAATCCTCTGAGGCCCCAAAAATCTAAGCAGGGGGTCAACGGGGAAAGGGTGAGCAACACGAGCGTTACTCAGCAAGTTCAAATTATAGGCGATAAGGTGTTTTATGCACTAACTACTGCCAAGACCAACGGTCGTAGGAATAATGCAAGTTTTGGAAAACCTTTCTTCAAAGGTCAAGTTTTTTTCAGAAAACTATGCTCACAGTCTCCACGGGTTCATAGTCATCACTTGGGATGCCTTTCCCGCTGCGGTCTGTAGTTCCTTCTGGGAACACGGATGTGACAGTCACAATTTCTTGTTGTTGACTCTGCAGAGCTGCGTAACTTTACCCATGAGAGAAACCCAGCCTTGTTGCCTTTCCGGGCGATCTTTCCCGTCCATACTTCCATGGTATGGGGCCAGGTGTGAGTCCAAAGCCAATCCCTGCCCCTCTCCGCACAACACATATCCGCCCATTTGTGGCGCGGCCGGTAACAAAGACCGCTATCCCGCCACCCCTCCCGAGTTTCTATTACAATCACCCCGTCAGGTGGGAAGGTCACGCGCTTCCACGCTGTTGGCCGCCGCAACGGACACAACCAGGTAATAGCCTGTCGAGGATATGTGAACGAGAGAAGATAGCAGCTGACTTTACCGTCCATGCCAGATCTCATGGTAAATGCTTCAATACGGCGCTAGGATCACTGTGACATTGGTAATTAATCCTAGGTATATACTTTCCCCTACAATGGAACCTCCACCACAACATCATACCGTGGTTCCATTGCCAGCCAAACAATATATATAGCAATTCACATCATTCGAAAATAGTTTTCTTTTTCAATGCAATGATAATAATATAGTTTTGAAAATAGTTTTTATTAAAATAGTTCAGTAAGGACATGCAAGAATGAACTTGCCTGTGGTAGAATTGGCCGTTCAACTCTTCGGGGTTCTAGGGTTTGCGGTAAAACCCCGAGTTCTGAAAATAGCAAGGTAATCCTGATAAGGACTACTGAAAACTCTAGCAGCATGCTATTATGCATAATCATGAGATGCATCGTCACCCCAAAATTCCCCCGGTTGTGGTTTTTAATACTTTTTCATGTATTTGAGAGTTTTTGATTAATTAGAGAGTTTGACAACTATTTAGATGAGGAGTAAATTTTAAAGTGATTAGATTTAAATAGTTAAATATAATTGAACTTCAAGACCTTATTTTCCCATATTATATTCTTTTAAGAAAATAGTTTTTGAAAAAGAATTTCAAGTTATTTCCACTTAAGGATCTTTGAAGAAATAATTTTCAAAAATTCTTGTTAGTATTTTATTTGAATAGCTTATTTTCTGCTAATATTTGTAGATATTTTTAAAGTATTTTTAGGAATTTATTTGAATTTTAAATTGAGTTTTGAAGTTTGAAATTTATAAATTTTGTAATTTTTGCAAATAAATCCCTGGTCGAACCAGGTCAAAGGAGTGGCTCGGGTCCGGTCAACCGACCGAGCCGCACCTTCTCTCTCCTTCTCTCGCACGAACTCGTGCCCGTGCTCGACTTGCATGGCGAACGAGTCGCCCTCACCGTCGCCACCTTGCTCCGGCCGACTCCGGCCATCTCCGCCGCCGCCGTCTGGGGCAAAATACTCCCCCGACTCCGCTCTACCACTAGGACCGAGCGATTGTAGCTTCGTTTCCTCTAGCCGCCGTGCGCTGCCTAACCCTAGGGTTAGGGTTTCGGTGCACCGGCGCTGCTCGCCGCTCCCTACTGCTCGCCTTCCCCTCGTGCTCACCATGGCAGGTGCAGAGCTTGACCTCTGTGCCGCCGTGGTGCGGTGGTGCTGGTTCCACGACCTCTGTGTGCCCCCTCCAACGGTTGCGCAAGCACTGCCTCGCCACCGTGGAGCTATGGCCATGGACGCACGGTAAGATCCTTTTCCTCCCCTCTCTTCTCCTTCTCCTAGTACCTCTACTCGATCTAGATGCTTCTGGACTTCGGATTAAACATATGTTCCTCTGTTGGTTAGGTTCTTGATGAACATATGATGATTTCTTGATGCTTTACTCATTTATGTGCACTGTCTACCTACTGTGTATCAAGAATGAGATGAATGGTGTAGATCTAGCATGATTAGATCCTTCCATTACCTCTGGAATTGTTGTTGGGAGCATTTCTTGCTCACAGAGGAAGAAAATCTTTTTAGAACATTACTTCTGAGCTAGAACTTGTACTGTATGATCTAGCTGTGATGAAAAATTACTTTAAGCATGATTTAGACAAGTTTTGCTTGCTGTGATGCCTCCTTGTAGAGTTACACAGCAGCTTTCTTGTTTAAAGATGATTTTAATGCTTTCCTGTGCTTCTTCTAAGTGTACAGATGTGCAAAGCACAGTTAATCCAGCTCTGCTGGTTCACTGTCTTGTGTATTTTGAAAATAAGAACAGATACTATACTGCTGCCTTTTTCCCTTTGTCCATGTATGCTCAAACAAAAGCTGAATCAATCAACTGCACTTCCTTTCTTCTCTCTTTCCTATTTTCTGCATAGAACAGATATTCTCTGCCTTGCACAATTTCTCTACAGCACCTTACCTTGCTTAGCAAGGTTCTGTTAAGAACAGATGCTGAATAATTCTCTCTAGCATGGTTCTGTCAATTACAGAACCTGCTGGTCTCTCTCTAGCTTTTCAAAATCAACCTGCTATTGCTGAGCAGCTTGTTCTTCTGGAAAATGATGATAACATGTGTCTTGTGGAATTTGCCTCCTCCGCCTCGCTGCTTCAAAGTTCCTAGAGTGTATTTAGCTAGCTGAAATGGCTTGTGGTGGATGGATTAGGTGATCTTCATGAGTAGTGCTTGGTTGTGCTTGTTCTTGTGGAAGAACAGATAGAAATGAGTGTGCTGATGGTTGTATAATGTGTGAGTTGTGGTTGCTGTGAATTGTGTGTGCTGCTGGCTGCTTCTTGAAAATGTCTTTGTGGCAAATGAATTTGCTAGGATGGTTGTGGTGCTGTTTATAAACTACTGGCTGGTTGTTGTGGTGGTGACACACAACTAGGTGACTCCTCATTTGCATTGGTGAGTAAGGTGCTTGGTTGTCAAGCCCTTATGCATAGGCATTACTTAGGGTTCAAGTAATGTGAGATATTTTGCTTGTGGATAACTCTCCTATGTGGCAAGCTTATCCATTCAAGCTTTTCATTACTTGGGGTTCAAGTAAACTTAGATATTTTCTTGTGGATAGAGATGGCTAGTCATTGGTCTTATCTCCTTGTTGAATTTATTTTTGAGCAAGACAAGTGGCAATTGTTACTAGATGGACTTGTGGGCTCATTCTCTTATGTGGGCTTTGTGCAATTATATGGGCTTGAGAATAAATTTGTGTAGCTTTAATGATTTAGCTAGTGGCTTTAGAAATATAAGTAGTGATGTTCAAATTTCTTTACAAATTATTTGTATGCCTTTAATCTGATCATTTGCTTGGTTGAACAGGGATGAATTAGCTGTGTTCAATAGCTTTATGCATGCAATAGAAATCTGTTAACAAGGTAGCTAATTTTGTTACCAAACTGCTTTTACATAACACAAAACTTTTGAATCCAGGTGGCTTATTGGATGGATTTGATCATCTGATCCTTTATTTTGGTGGAACTTGAATGAATGTGTACAGAGGTGCAAAAGTGACCCCTTCTATCTTCCTAGGCTTGTCCTAGTGGAAAGGTAGCTGGATTAGGTTGCTTTTGCATTATTTTCTATGCCATTTCATTTGCTTTCTGCCATACTTGCTAGAGATTTTAATAAGAACAGATGCTACAGCCTATGATGCAAAAGTCTGAGGCAATGGTCCCGTGTAAGAACAGATACTTGCATTTGGCTTTTAAGTTCTCGAGGATGATCTTGCATAGCACCTCTATGCATGGCTGAGAGAAAGATCCTTCTCAAAAATCCATTTGTTGATTTGTCTTTCTTCCTTTGTTATTTTCTTTCTTTCTTTTGTTGTTTATTTTGCAGGGAAGAAGAATAAGAAGATTGGAATGATAATATGTTCAAGATAAAGATAATGATGAGAAGATAAAGATCTAGTTTTAGGATTCTTTTTATTCATTTGTAAACTCCATTTTATTTGAATGAGATATGTACTTATTCGATTTAAGATGTAATATGAATTACTCTTTCAATTTCATTTCCAAAAATTTGTAAAGTAGCACATTTAATATTGATGTATCTATTTGTACTTGGTCATTTGGACTTTGAAGTTTGTAAATGAGATGAGTGAGATGAGCAGGTGATAAGATGTGTAAAAGATAAGATGATGACTTTAGATGAAGAATTGCTTCTTATATGATGATATTTGTGTGAATGATGTAATGAGATGATCATAGATATGAAATGAGATTGAATGATTGTGTCTATACTCTCTTTGAGTTATATATCTTTGTCATATTTTGAATTGTGCTCAAAGTGTAGATAATTGGGTAAGGTCATGTCCAATTTTGGAATGGCTCGACAGATGATCCTAGTTCCTAATTAGTCGTTATAAAGATCATGTCGAAGTTTATCGCACCCAACACGATGATCTAAACTCTAACTCATCGAGTCAAGAGAAACATCGATCACTTTGCATCATTTAATTTTACGCGCCAAAATTTCCCGCATTTTTAGATGCATGCTATGCAAATGCACAAATCATATTTCTACCCTTCTTACTCTCTAAACTGTGGGGTATTACATCCTTTCCCCCTTAAACTAAACTTCATCCCGAAGTTTCGGGTTCTCTCACGTAGAGTAGAAAAGAAAGAACCTCCATAGATATCGATTCTCTCAAATTTCCTTCTGGGGTGGTCGTAGATCACGATGATTCCTTGTCCAAGATACTTTTGTGTAGTCTCCATTGGTCCATACTATCCATTTGTCGACTTTCATCGATTATTTGATGAATTCCAGCTATTTTACTACTCCATGTCTCTCCAATGATCCAATTCAGACTCCTTGCATTACCCAGACATTATAGCCTATGTCGAACATCCTCTTCTACTTCCCTAAATGCTCTTCAAATATGATCGTTGGTACTTCTCCTTATAATCAAGAGACTAAGATGACTTTATTTCTGATGGTAAACTCATCGCCTTATTTGCTCCATATTCTCTGAGATATCTCTCCTTTACAGGCTATATAGAACATAATTCTTTCTTAGTTATCTGCTTCCTCCAAAAAGGATTAGACACACTTGTCTATCCAAGTATGATTACTCTGTCTTCTCCTTAAGTGCATCACACACTTATAATCATGATTAAAAATCCTTCTAGTATCGATCCCCTCGGATCATGGTACTAATACGGTAGACTTCCGCATCCTTGAAATATAGTCCCTTTTATTCAATCTTCTTTAGATCCTCTAGTCATAGCTCGTCTGACCACTGGACCCTTGCGACTTTCAACCTCCAAATCTCGACTGCCTCTTTGACTTTAGGAACTTGTAAAGATTTTTGACAATGCAAATCTCTCTCGTAGAACTTCAAGAGCATTAGTACTCAGTTCAGCACTGTCTTAGTACATGCTTTCCTTCCAAACTTCATGTTGTCTTCTTCAAGGTACTATCCAGTACACTTGTTCACTCTCCCCCTTGGAATTCCCTAAGACTTCCTTCATTTTGATCTTATGTCACTCAAATTTCACTCAGTCAGCTCCTTTCAGTCAACTTCATAATCCACCTATATGATCATACTTCAACTATATTGGACTCTTGGTTTCACGAAGAAGAACACATGGTATATCCACCATGTTGTGAATACCCAGTATTGTCCTCCGATAGAATATGTTTTAGAAAATAAGTCGGGGTACTCAGATCGTAAACGATCTTCTCGTTCCCAGGTTGCTTCAGCTTCGGAATGATCAGACCATTGGACTTTGAGAAACTTGATGGTTTGACGTCGAGTTTTACGTTCAGCCTCATCAAGAATGCGAACAGGATATTCTCGATAAGTGAGATCTTCCTGAAGATCAAGGGCTTCATGATCAACAACCCGCACCGGATCCTTGAAGCAACGCTTGAGTTGGGACACATGGAAGGTATCATGAACATCCGAAACTTGGAAGGCAACTCCAGTTGATAGGCAAGTTCACCTCGTTTAGCAAGGATAGGGAAAGGTCCAACATAACGAGGAGCCAATTTGCCTTTGATACCGAATCGATGAACACCTTTCAGAGGTGTGACTCGAAGATAGGCTTTGTCACCGATTTCATAATGAACATCCTGATGATGATGATCATAATAGCTCTTTTGACGAGATTGAGCTGTCTTCAGACGTTCACAAATGATGCGAACTTGTTCTTTAGCTTCATTGATCATATCCGGTCCAAAGTATAACCTTTCTCCAGTTTCTGAACAATTCAAAGGAGTTCTGCATTTTCGGCCATAAAGAGCTTCAAAAGGAGCCATGCCCAAGCTGGATTGGAAACTATTGTTGTAGGTGAACTCGGCAAATGGAAGGAACTTTTCCCAATCTTTACTGAAGGATATAACACAAGCTCGGAGCATATCCTCAAGGATTTGATTCACACTTTCGGTTTGACCACCGGTTTGAGGATGATAAGCAGTACTAAAGGAAAGACGAGTTCCCATAGCTTCTTGGAGACTTCCCCAAAATCTGGAGATGAACAAACTCCCACGGTCAGAAACAATTTTCTTAGGAACTCCATGAAGAACGACTATCCGAGAGATATATAGATCAGCTAGTTGACTAGCTCGAATGGTCTCTCGAATAGGAATGAAATGAGCAACTTTGGATAGACGATCAACCACTACCCAGATAGCATCATGACCCTTCTTTGTCTTGGGAAGACCAGTAATGAAATCCATACCAATTTCATCCCACTTCCATACAGGAATAGACAAAGGTTGAAGAGCACCAGCTGGTCTTTGATGTTCAGCTTTAACGCGACGACAAACATCGCATTCAACAACGAACTGAGCGATGTCTCGCTTCATCCGGGTCCACCAGAATCTTTGCCGGAGATCCCGATACATTTTTGTGCTACCAGGATGAATAGAAAGAGGTGTTTCATGAGCCTCTTGAAGAATTAGCCTTCTCAGACTTTGTTTCTTTGGCACGACCAAGCGATTGCCGAAATGAACAGTGCCTTGATCATCAATAGAGAAACATTTATCAACTCCACTAGCAACGTTCTTCTTGATCTTGGAAATACCAACATCTTGCTTTTGGGCAATTCTGATTTGGTCTTCAAGGGAAGGTTTCACTTCCAGATTAGCCAGATAACCAGCTGGAATAATCTCAAGATTAAGCTTGGATAACTCTTCATAAATAGAGGGTTGATATTGTTGTACCATTAAGTTGTTGCAATAGGACTTCCGACTTAGCGCGTTAGCAACGACGTTGGCTTTGCCGAGTTGATAATTGAGACCCAAATCATAGTCTTTGATTATTTCCAAACATCGTCTCTGTCGAAGATTTAAATCTGGTTGGGTGAAGAGATATTTCAGACTTTGATGATCCGAGTACAATTCACAACGGCTACCGAGAAGGTAAGGACGCCATTGTTTCAAAGCATAGATGACAGCTGTTAGTTCTAGATCATGGGTTGGATAGTTGAGCTCATGCGGTTTCAACTGTCGAGAAGCATAAACCACCACATGACCTTCTTGCATTAACACACAACCAAGACCTTGATGTGAAGCATCACAAAAGATTACAAAGTCCTTGATAGTGTCTGGAAGAACAAGCACTGGAGCGGTAGTCAGTTTGGTTTTCAAGGTTTGGAAACTTTCCTCAGCCTTTTCTGACCACTCAAACTTTGTATCTTTCTTCAGGAGATCAGTCATTGGTTTAGCAATCTTGGAGAAACTCTCGATGAACCGACGGTAGTAACCCGCCATTACGAGAAAACTCCTAACCTCCTTGACTGATTTAGGTGCTTTCCAGTTCAGAATAGATTGAACCTTGTCTGGAATAACTGCAACACCTTCAGCAGACACAACGTGTCCTAGAAATATGAGCTCTTTCAACCAGAACTCACATTTAGAAAACTTGGCATAAAGACGATGCTCACGAAGTTTTGTCAATACCAAACGTAGATGTTCGGTATGTTCTTCTTCGGTTTTAGAATAGATCAGAATATCGTCGATATAGACCACGATGAACTTGTCAAGATACTCCATGAACACTGAGTTCATGAGACGCATGAACGTAGCTGGAGCATTTGTAAGGCCAAAGGACATCACTTTATACTCATAAAGACCATAATGAGTAACAAAAGCCATTTTGGGAATGTCCTCCTTTCTGATCTTTATATGATGGTATCCTGATCGCATGTCCATCTTGGAGAACACTGTTGCACCAGCTAACTGATCAAACAGATCATTGATCCGTGGAAGAGGATACTTGTTTTTGATGGTCACTGCATTCAGCGGCCGATAATCGACAACCAGACACGGAACATTGGTATCCCGCTTCTTAACAAAGATAGTAGGGCATCCCCAAGGAGATGTGCTAGGCTGGATGAACTCTTTAAGTTCCAACCCTTTGATTTGTCGTTTCAATTCAACCAACTCCTCTTTAGGCATTCGATAAGGTCTTTTGGAAATAGGGGCAGTTCCAGGAACCAGATCGATGACAAATTCCACACTTCGATCAGGTGGAATGTGTCGTGTCTCGATGCACGGACACCGGGAGTATAGGATACCCCCTTTTAGGTTCGCCACAGGGCACGAAGGAGGCTGAGAATCGTCTTCTCGGGCGGAGTCTAGATCAAGCTCTCCTCTCCACGATCAAAGCATGCAACCAAAGGGACACAAGGAGCTATCCAGGTTCAGGCCGCCCGGAGACTAAAAGCCCTACTCCTGCATGTCTGGATTGATGGGTTCTTCATAGTGTAGCTTACAATGGAACCTCCCGGATGGGGTACCCGGAAGGGTTTTGGCTGGAGGTAGAAGAAGGACAGATCCTGACCCGGAGGAGATCACCTTCCCCTCTACCTTCGCAACCCTAGTCTAGTCTTGCTCTGGTTGAACTTGTGCCTTGGTTCGACCTTGTGTTCCTCCTCCTCTCTCTTCCTCCTTTTTTCTCCTCCTTTTTCCCTCCTCTTTCCCTCCTTCTCTCCTCCGTGCCTTGGTCCTCCTTTTATAGGCTAAGGGGTTGCCACAGGGTCACGTGAGGGGCATGAGGGACCTTCGGGGTGAAGGACCCTCCTCATCTAGTTTAGGAGGAGACGTGGCCTCTCCTCAGCCTAGCGTCTCCTTTGGGTTAGGTGGGAGTGTCCGCCTTGGGGTGGACAGGAGCTGACACCACCACGGGATGTGCTTCCCGCCCGCGCTGCCTTCGCCTTGCTTCCCAAGTCTTCTGCGGTGAGGTGGAGAGCTTATCCACAGGGACGTGGTGAGGTACCCGAGAGGGAACCTGGCCTCCTGCCGGGAACTCGGCTCTCGGGTCCTTCCTGGCCTTCTTGCTTGATTCGGGGACCCGGCAGGCCCCCAGGACCGGAGCCCTTTGTCGACGTAGGCCTTGCGTGTCCTGACGGTGAACCCGCCAGCTTGACTTGAGTCTTGGTCTTGTCCATCTTCATCTTGGGCCCACATGGGGTGGACCCACTTTGGCAGCACTAGGGGAACCCCATGTTCCACTGCTGCGACAGCATGCCAGGTAGTTCCTCTGGAAAGACATCTGGAAAATCACAAACTACCAATAATTCATGAATTTCTGGAGGAGTTTGAACTTCCATAGCATTCAACTCAGTTTCTGGCGAGAACTGAGAACGTGCTGATGGAGGCCATGCTAATGGTGACCAATACTTGACAATATCACCAGAAGGATGTGTCAAAGTGACAGACTTAGCTGCGCAATCAAGAATAGCTTCATATTTCACGAGCCAATTCATGCCCAAAATAACGTCGATGTCAGTTGACTGTAGAGCAATGAAAGTGGTAGGGAACATCTGATACCCTACATCGACTAAGAGTTCAGGCGTAACCATTGTAGTTCGCCAACTAGAACCTGGAGACTGTATCAGCAGAGGAGTAGGCAACTCCACAAAGGGTATCCCATGCATATGAGTGAACTTCTGTGACATGAATGTATGCGATGCTCCAGAATCAAACAGTACAGTAACTGGAATTGAGTTGACTCGGAGCGTACCATGGAGGACGCTTGGATCATTCTCAGCTTCATCAAGGGTAACGTGGTTCAGACGATCACGTCCAGCAACAGATGGCTTCACAAATTTCTTGGGCGGGGGAACTCCACGACTATCAGTCCTTTGAGGGCACTCCCTCGAGAAATGACCTGTCTGACCACACTTGAAGCACGTGAGGCCAGATGAAGCACCAATTTGAGGACGATAACCTTGTCCACCACCATAGGTTGATGTAGCAGGTGGAGCAGGCGGACGAGAAACATAACCTGAATACTTGGGTGCATTTTGAGCTTTAGGAACAGCGTTGTATGGTATGAACACTCGACGCTTCTTGAAGCCAGAAGATGATGCACGAGAATCACCAGAGGCCTGCTTCAAAGCAGACTCCAAATCCTTTCTACCTTGCTCCATGGTGAGGGACTGATTATGCAGTTCCTGGAAAGTTTGGAACTTGAAAGGAATCATCTCATATCAGAGTTGAGGATTAAGTCCCTTGCGGAACAGATCCTGCTTATCAGCATCATTGGTCACGTCCCTGGGAGCGTAACGAGCAAGACGAGTGAATTCCTGGCCATAAGCTTCAACGTCCATCCGTCCTTGTGTCAGCTCAAGGAATTCCTTCCTTTTGCGGTCCATAACCACTTGGGGAATATAATCAGCTCAGAAAGCTGTACGGAACTCCTCCCAAGTGACCACATGTTCCGGCGCAAACAACGCCAGATAGCCTTCCCACCAAGCACCAGCTGCACCCTCCAGCATGTAAGTAGCAAAGTTCACACGCTCTGCATCTGGAACATGGAGTGCGCCAAACTTGCATTCAATGGCACGCAGCCAGTCATCAGCATCAAGAGGCTCCTTAGCCTCCTGGAAGACGGGAGGTTGTGCTTTCAGAAAGTCCCCAAGGGTGGCACAGTTGTTGGCGTGACGCGCAGTGTTTTGCACCATCTGCTCGAGGAGATGTTCGTTTCTCAGGCGGTTGGTCTCGATATTCTGGAGAACCTGCGCCATTGTGGGAGGTGGCGGCAGTTCTTCCTCAGGAGGGTTACGACCACCACGGCCAGCAGAACCTCGAGTACCACTAACCATCCTGAGTAAAAAGGAACAAGAATCATGAACAACACATTCATGGAGAAAGAATACAATGGGATGATAACATGATGAATCAAGGAAACATGATAGATGACATCATGTAGATAAAACAAGACATGTGATACAAGACATATCATCTCATCAAGCATGGTATCGAAAAGCATACAAGACATATACATTATACCCAGCTGAATTACAAACCATGAAAATGGAGAGTAAAGATGATGCAAGACCACAAATCATGTTTGTAACATTAGTTGAAGTGGAACATCTGAGGTATGATAAGATCGATGATTTTGATCAAATGAGTAGACTTTGAAACTCTGAGAGCATTAGCAACCTAACACGGAGTACTAAGAAAAACACCCAACGAGTTTGATCCTAGGTTTGAAGATAACAGACGAGCAAGTAAAACCTTTGCAATCAAATAAGGTAAGGTAACTCAGAGTTCAGAGCGATACCAGATAAGGAGTAAAAAGAATCCTAATGAGATTTTCATAACTCATTTTTATGTTCAAAGTAGTTTTCACAATCGCTAGACTCAACATCGACTAATAGTAAGGGTTTCCTACAGGCAGTCCTGCTCTGATACCAAAAACTTGTAGCGCCCCGACCCCGGTACTATACAAAGATGCTGTGTGTCACTGGTCATGTGATACGACCGAAGGTTACTGGGCACACCTCTCCCAGGCCAGAACCTCTGGCAGGCGTTGCTCGGAATGGATCATCGGCAACACAACACCTCGATTGATGCCATAACACAGGCACAACTATCAAAGTATAATAGAGAGATCAAGACTGCAGAACAACTGGTACATCACAGACTCTACGATTCATAGCAAAATTACATAACTTGTTTTATAGTACTTGGTAATATTACAAGCAGAGGTCACATGACCCAACATTACAACAAACAACAAAGCAAATGTGTTGCTATACAACAAGACTGCAAAAGGCCTAAGAGGCCAAAAGTAAGCAACGTAGCCAAACCCAACCTACATGTTCCAGGCTGCTACATGGGAACCCCAAACTACTTGTCGAAGTCAACGTAGAAACCACCGTTGGGGTGAGGGTCTTCACCTGAACCAAATTTACGCAAACATGAGCACCGAAGGTACTCAACAAGACTTAATTAACCTATTATATATCTGCATGTTCAGAGAGTATGCATGAAGGTTCATTTGCATAAAGCCATCTTTATTTCCAAATAGAGGGAGGAAGGAACTCGTATCAACAGTAGACTTTTAAAAGGGGATAAGAGAGCATTTCCAGCTATTGTAAACATGTTGCAACCACCAGTTCATCAACATCACCTATCAACTAGGATCACCCCCTCGTCAACCTCGAGGAAGCACCCTTTCATTCATAGGCAACAACTTTTATGATCATGTTCAAGTTCTCTATGATCACGTGTCTATTCCCAAGTCGTCCCTAACCGCGGACACGGCTTTTCAAAAAGATTAAACCCTGCTGGGGTGTACAACTTTAACCACACGTATCAGCCGACTCTTATTGCCACATGACACACTTCCGGGGGTGCTGGCAGAGGGTGGCTGACCACGACCTTTACCTTGGTTGATTATATTCCATGGGCCATCCATAACAGGGATGTGCCGCCATTACGCGAGATGGCCACCTCGTGACGGTCCCCGTTACTCTGTCACAGGAATCAAGATCCGTGTTCGTCCATCACTGGATCCCTGCCAGGCCCTACCTTTTCATAAACGTTTCTGACCCACACACGAATGGAATACCAAACTACGTGTCCCATGGGTACAACCAACCAAGTTAGTTAGTCGAGCAGGGTGTTAGGCCCGCCACGTGTGGAAGTACGCTCAGTCTTGGTTCAAGAGGCGAGAACCTCAGGTCCTGGGTCGGCAAGAATGGAACAACTCACCACAATCCCAATGTGGCCTCCCATCCAAGCCTTTTATCATATTATCATATGTTCACCTCCTTTCCACAACGTCGTGACATAAAAGGTTCTTCGCAGCTCTGATGCACCAACCGGCTGGAGCAGAGATAAACAACTATGCATGGCTAAGCAGATATGAGGCTTTGGCGGTATACATAACAAAACTATGGCTGCTAGGAATAATGATTGCGGATATCTAGGTGATGCGAATATATAGGATACCTCTATTTATAGACCAAAATACATTGGAATCGTTTGCAAATACAAGAGTGAAATACTTCGAAATCATATATGGGGAGATAAGAGGTTATGCTTGCCTTGTTCGTCGGAAATCAGATCTTGTTCTTCAAATACAGCGGGGTTGATCTCCGAACCGTGATCTACCGAGGAGAACAAACACCGGAAAAGAACAAAAATCAACACATGGCATTGATGCAATGCGCAATATGTATGCATGATCAATTTAATGCATTGACATGGAGCTCTAAATCATGTTTGAAATGTTATTTGAACTCAAATTACAAATATGAGCATTTATTTAAATTAACTCCATAATTAGAGAAAAAGCATTTAAGTTATTCCCAAATATTTACCAAATTTAAATGTTCCAAATTGTTTGTATTTTGACATAAATGGTTAGCATTTATTTTTCTGAACATTTTGATATATTATTTGTAATTTTCTGATAAACAGAACAAAAGATATTGAATTTACAAGTTTAAATCATTTTCTGGAATTTGTTTAACTGTCTGGGTCCCACATGTCAGAGATTTAAAAATTTAAGAAATCATTTAAGAAAAGAATAAACGGCTGACAACCGAGGCCCACATGTCAAAGACACAGGAGCACCACGACGGCTCTGCTCCAGCGAGGCTCGCCGGAGGAGGGCGAGCAGGCACGCGCGGCTGTGCGTGTTGCACGCGCACGTGCACGGTGAACCATTTGGGGGCGGCGCCGCCAGCGATTGGTCGCCGGAGCGGCGGCTACGGCGCGGCGGAGCCACGGCCGGCGACGACCAACGGCGCGTCGGCGCTACGAGGCACAATAAAATGAACCAAAGGCACCAGATGATGCGCAAGCTCACCCTGAGCACGCTGGGAAGGACGGCGAGGCCGGAGAAGCTCGGACGGCGACGGGAGCTTGCTCAACACACGGCGGCCGGACTTGAGGAAGACGTCACGATTCGCCGGATTTAGGCCATCCTGGCACGCTCCACTTGCTGGGAGAGAGAGGAAGTCGAGGCGGAGCCAGTGGCGTCATCAATTCGTCCAGAGGTGGCCGGAATCGACGGTGCGGCGACGGCAGCCGTGCGGCTAGGGTTTCTCCCAGAGGACGAAAGAGAGCACGGGAGAGAGGGGAAAGAGGATGGGGAGAGAGCTCGATCTAGACGTCTTCGTAGCATTATCCTCGCAAGCTAGGAGGCAGGCAAGAGGTGGCAAACGACGAACGGACACGGCGGCAGCACCTCGTCCTTCTGGCAAGAGGTTGAAGAAGAAAAACATTTTGCGGAAAACCCCCTGGACTTTTAAATATTTACATGAATTCTTTTAAACAGAAACTTCCTGCATTTCTTTAGGGCATTTAAAATAGTCAATAAATTACCCCAAAATTCATGGAGCCTTCTAATATTATAGAGAAGCCCCACATATTTTTGTTTTGAATTTTTGGAACATTTGAACCACAATTAAAAATAAGACAAGTTCTAAATCTTTTTAATAACTTTTTTTTAATTTAAATGCAAAACTTATTAATGCAAAGATTAATGCATGACATGATATGATTACACAACTTAACACTTTATTACAAACTTGGGATGTTACACTGCGCTCGCACGCGACCGTATCCCGTCCTTTTCCCGCGCCCGTGCGTAGGTTTCGTATAGCTAATAGCTACAAAAATGCATGCTCCATACATTGATACACACATGCACAACTAGCTGCCGGAAGTTCGTTCAGACTGGTTGTTCATCGTGGCGTTCGCCACGTTGCCATACGGCCATACGGGCATGCCGGTGATGTCTACCAACATACAAATCAGGTTCTCTGGATTGCTTACGTCTATAAAATTGCACCAAATGAGCATAAATTTTGTTGTGAAAGCACACGACAGATGTTACATTTTTTTTTTGTCATTTGCTACAAGTTTGTGTTTCTCCTCGTTTTTGATGTTTCATATGTTGCTTCCAAAATGTGAAAAACTCGTATTACTAGTGTTGCGAAATCTACTGAGCCTTTGCTTTCAAATTTATGTTTTTTTAATGTTATGGTACGTGTTTCTTCAAAATGTTGCAAATACTGTAAATATCTTGAATGTCGGGGCAACACGATAAGTGGGTCTGTTGTGGTATTTTTTACCAAAAATGGCCCTTTTACCGAACTAAACCCAGATGTGGCCCTTTTGTGAAACTATTGTCAAATCTGGCCCCTGGGCTCGGCGCCAAATGGGCCGGCGCCGAAATTGTACAGGTCGGCGCCAAGATGGGCTGGCGCCGCATAGCTCGGCGCCAAATGGGCTGGCGCCGACCCGGTTCAGCAGAGGCCCATCTTGGCGCCGAGCTGTATAATTTCGGCGCCGGCCCATTTGGCGCCGAGCCCAGGGGCCAGATTTGGCAATAGTTTCACAAAAGGGCCACATCTAGGCTTAGTTCGGTAAAAGGGCCATTTTTAGCAAAAAATACTCTGTTGTGCAGTGCGGGTTGATTTCTGAAAAAACGGGGTCTGAAATGCAAAAGTGTACTGCAGTGATTAGGACGATGATCTGATACTGTGGGAGAGGGACCTAAAATAGGACGTCGTAGGCTGACCTAGCGCGACCTTAAGGCCCTTATTGGAATGTTGGGAGGATTTACGGTCCATGAAACTTTCCTGCGCTGTGTACTAGGTTTGCCGGAATTTTAGGAGGACCTGTGAACCTCCGATTGAAATTACTCCCGTAATTGGTTAACATACGTCATTCCAAGCGACGGCATGGGTAGTCAGCTGGCGGCGGCCGTCGCGACCTCTCCACACGGCTGTACCGATTGCTCTGGCTTCTACATCGAGGCACAGTTAGACTTAGTAATACATTGTAATACGAATACGCATACGGGTATGGAGTAGTACTCCAACGCAAATACGCCTCCCTGTACTTGCCACGTGATGGGCTTTTCATCACCACTAGATTTAGGGATGCGCTTTGGCGCACGACCCCCCTATCCCTGTTTTGACAACACGCCATACACGATGCTAATAATCAACGGTAGAAATAATTATATCCATATGTAATCTCGAGGACAAAATAAAACAAATAATAAACAGAAAACAGATTCATGCAACTACTAAATGGCGTGCAAATACCAACGTACTCGTGATGACAACTCCTACGGTCAAATGGATTATTTACCTCTGTCTTTAAACCATTGTCCCAACCGCACGCATGAAATATCCACTCATCTGACTGATAAGATTATACGCAGACCCTCGCCGCCCTGCCTCGGGAAGGAACGAACATCATCACGACACCGCGGCCTCCCACGCGCCAAGTACAGATGGCACAACATCAAACAAAGCGTCAACCGGCTCCAGAAACACTTCCGAGAGAAATTTATTAGCACTACACACACAAGCGGTTCGTACACACGTTGACGGTGGAGGCACAAACAGTGAAGCGAATCCTCCATCCCGACGCTCTCTCCCCCTTCGTGTTCCTATATGCCGAACCGCCTTCCACCTCTCTCGACCCCCACGAACAACTGGAAATAAAATAACCCACCCCCACTAACTTCCGACAGTCCATTTGATAAACTTGTACGCCACCGCTCCCCACAATAACACTCTGCAGTTTTCCAAGATGAAGTGTAAGATTTGTGATCGCTACAGCCAGGCGATGGGATGGGGCAACCTCCACTTCGGACCGCTGTCGAACATCATCAAGCGCGCCGATGTCTTCAGCGTCGGTCGCCTCTCTCACGACATTATGGGCATGCGTAGAGGAATTAGAGAATCCAAGAACCCCCTGTTCGATTGGCCGAGCCTTCTTCACTATGACCCCAAGAATTGGCCATATGATCGCGACGAGACGGTATGTAAATTCAGTTATTGCCACTTCTTATCATTTTAGAACTACATTCGATTTTGTCTTCGATGGAAACCCACTCAATCATTCATTGATTCTACGTTCTACGCCGTACACATTTGAAGCAATACACGGCGGTGCTTGAATGTGGTTGTACTATCTCAATGTTTCGCATTTTATCTATCGAGGAACAGCGTTCTTCTAAAAACAACTTTTATTAAAATATTACTATGTACTTTTTTAATGCAGAGTCCATGGCCAGCGCCATTTCGATACATTCAATGTACTCTACGGATAGAGGAATACATAAAGTGGAACATAATAAAATGAGAAATTGAAAGATTTCGTTGAAATTGTTCGTTTGGAAATTTCTCGAAAAGCTAATTATAGGTTCTTCTCTCCATCGGAACAATAGGGCTGTTATGCTTATTACTAAACTTGTTGAAGAGATGAAAAACTAACAGATCTATACATCTATTTCATATGAATTGTTGTATAGGTGGTAAAACTCGTATTTTAAAAGGGCTAAGTAACTTCTATAACGATGATGTGTCCGAGGAGCTTCTACAGAAGGACATTGTTTACTACAAGGACGATAGAAGTTAAAAACTTTTAGTTGTTCGTTTACAACACGCTTTTTCATTCTGCCAAACACCTTCTATACATGGAGATTTTTTTTAAGAAAATCTATTGCAGGGGATTGCCGCGGTTCTGATGCCGCTGGACAAACCGATAGTGGATGTATTTGTACACACTCATGACGATGAAGCACCTGTAAAAAAACACTGGGTGGGCGCACACGGAGAATGGATCGCATTTGTCCACGTAGAGGAGAAGGCTAGCTGGTACATCCAAAATGTCCAAACAGGGCATAAGCTCGATCTACCACCTCTGGATAATGTTGACATTTACCCAACAGGTGTCGACTGGGGCTCCCCCCCCCCCCCCCCCCCCCCCCCCCAATTCAGCTACCACCATCAATGTTGAAGATACAAATCCCAGCTAAACCGTTCCAAGACTCCCTTGGCGTATGGAACTACAGCGTCGTGGCGGTGTTTGACAAATTCATCGCTATGGTACATACGCGCTGGCGCGAACTGGATTATCATGCGGAACGACTATCTTGCACCAAGAAAGTATGTTGATTGCGTTGCCATTCATTATATAGATGGACGGATTGACCGAATATACGCAGTTACAGAACCGCTAGGAGATGTTCTGGTCTGGGAACCGTTTATGTGGGATGAGTCCTGTTTATTTAGAAATGGAATTTAATTTTTACTTATGACCGTATTGCCAGCTACATTTTTAATGATTAAAAAACACACACAGGTTTATCGGCAGGCCCACGTACCATACATGCTCTAGCGATCGAGGAACCGGCAAACATCGAAGTTGATGCCGATGCCGCTGAAGAGGCCGCGTCACGCTGCTGGTACCTGGCAGTAACACAGAACAACGATCTCTTGTGGATTCATACCAGGGGGTACGAAGCAGCGTAGGTGATCCAGTATCTCACATGGGAACAGAGCTGCTATCCTATCCCTCGCTACGCTGTTACCTTTTCAAGAGGAATGCCTATCGGGGAGAAGACCCCGTAACACCCGAATGGATCAGAAAGAAACATCTGGACGGGAAATCACTGTTTGTTGGAATAAACTCTCCTGTGTTCCTCGACGCCCCTACAACTTCTGAACCTGCTGCTGCTGATGCTAACGAAGCTCTCCCAGTGTTTAAACCTGACTGTGTGTTCGCTACACACAGGTGTGCCTAGCATCGCCCACAACCAACTCCAGATTGGAACCGCATGCATGTCAATGGGGGACCTGCCATAGGATCATCGCTGAAGTACGACGTACCAGAACACCCCGAGCAAATGTTTGATGCACCGATGTGGATCGTCCCAACCCTGCCAGATATTCCCTGGGGCCTAATGACTGATTCATAGTTTTTGGGAAAAGTCTATCGTCTAAGCATTGTATGTAAGGATGAACACCCCGTCTGATCGATTTAATAACTTGTTCATAAACCATGTATCGCACGTACTCGTAACTTCATTTCAGCAGCATTATATTTTCCAAGGGGACATTACCAAAGTTAGATTGATGTCTGCTGGTAAGAATAAGGGCATAAAACACATGCATGACAAAATGATGACGTATCCATCGTCTTGACAACAAAGAAACTGAATGAGGCACCAACGATATTGACTTTATTACACGGTCGGTCTTATGCCAGCTGATTATCCGACTTACTGACCTAACAACAAATATACAGACACCAAAACGATGGGGAAAAGCCCATCTTGGCTGCCGACATGTCTGCGTTGTCACATGATTGCTTTCTACTCGACTGATATGGAGTTCTCCGTCTTAATGCGCCATCCGATCACGCCGACTCCATGGAGTCGGCGCGAACAGCGAGGGAACAACACCGTCAGTAACCGTCCCATCGATCCTCAGTAGCAAAAGAGTGTCAGACACCACAAATGTCCCAGCACAAAAAAAAAATTCGCCGACGCAGTTGATCTCCAAAAAAACAGCGACCTACAAAGACACAAGGGAAAATAAACACAAGTAAATTAAGAATAGCATGAAATAAACCAAACAGAAGAGATAAGTAATACCCAAATAAAGCAACAACAGAAACTAACCGATCTCGCTGGCTCCCTCGAGACGGCGTGAGCTTTCTGACCGTCCGGCATGTGCCTCTCCGCCCCTACGCACTACGTGCCGGCTTAATGACTGGAGGTACATACCCTGTGTTTGTCGTGGGTCTTTGTCCACACACTGTCCCTATTGTGCCTGTCTTTCAACGCCCAGAAGGTACTTGAACAAATGAAACGCGCAGCGGGACCATATACCATGAGAAACTCATCGTGAAGCCGGCGACCACCGAGCTGGCAGGACAGAAACCCGAAGAGAACTAAGAAACAGTGACCACCCGCTACATTAAATGATCACCAATAGGACAGTCGAGTATGGTAACTCTGTCATCCAGTCAGACAACCAAACGTCTTAAAAGTTTTTCGGTTCTTGTGTCATGCAGACGTACTACCATTAACACAAACTCAAAAGATTCATAAAACCGACATGCACTTAATAGGTTAGTTCGTTGACTGAGAGGGCTTGGAGTCTTAGGAACCAAGTTTCCCCGTGGAGCTGCCGGCTCCAGGCGTAGGAGGCAAGGGAACTAAAGGAAGGAAATAAACGAATCTTAACAATCACTAAGCCGGCACCGATACCGAACGACGCCGTATGTTTGGGGCCATAAAGTCCAACTGGGAACCGACTGCGCCCACCAAACAGGATAACTCAGCACAGAAAAGACAGAAAATGTCATCGTACGAAAACCCAACGGGGAGCCGGATGCGCGGTTGCCGACGCGTCCCTTCCCCGTCACCTACTCCACCGACTCCACGCGTTGGGTGCCCAGAGGCATGACAAAAGAGGAAAATGAATAACTCGCACAGAAATGACAGAAAATCCCTTCGTACGAAAGCCCAACGCGGAGGCCGCAACGTCCACTGTCCTTCGGGGTTGTCGACGCGTTCCTTCGCCGTCACCTACTCCGCCGACTCTACGTGTTGGGTGCCAGAGGCACGACAAAAGGGGGCAAACACGTGACCTAGGACCGCACGCTGTTGAACCTGACTCCAGGGAGCCGGCGAGATAGGATGATACGAATATATGTTCATCCTTTTTCGGCTTGCTGACTTTATGTTCGGGTCGTCACACGACCGTTTTTTGTCGTTCCTATTGGTCTATCCTCCTGTCCTCATGGGCTGTCAACTTGACCTTTGGGGTAGCGGGTGTCCTGGGTTGATAAGCCTTTGCACAATACAGACGCTGGCCGGCTTAATAGAAGCTTTATAAGCCTATGCACAATAGCAGGCTCACCGCGGAGATACAGTGGCCGGCTTAAGAGACGGGCTCCGCGTACGAACAGTCCACAAACAACGTGTTAAACCAGCGATAACGGATAATGCATTTTTTCTCATTAACTACAATGAAGGAAGAACAGTGAATACATAAATGAGCTCATATGAATGAAATACTGAATCCAACCTGTTCCTAGCTTCTATTCCTGTGCTTTGTGCGATAAAAAAATTCAATCCACATTTTACGTTTCACAAATTATAGCAAAAGTCCAATATATGTAGATAAAGCCGAGATTTACCAGCACATAAATTTTAAAGTCAAAATTTGTATGTTTCTAGACTACACAAAAATCACAAATGTGGCAAGAAATCGAAATTTTTAGGATGTCACTTTTCGGGGTAAAAGATTTGCGTAAATGTCTCTTTTGTCTAGCCCAAAATTTCAGGATCAAGGGGTGCTTCTTGCGATCCAAATGTAGAAACGGATCTCCTTGGATGGTCCAGCACCAAACAGGTACCCCGGTGGCACCGCAAGGTACGACATGACATGGTCAAGATTGACGTCGCCCGGCGACGCGCTGCTCAACGCCTCGATTTCAACCTTCACGGTGTCCCTCCAGTAATCTTCCAAAGAGTGCCGCCGTGGGCTATTAGCCCAGATCTTCACTCTGTACCGCGGAAACAAGCACGCGTCTGACCTAACGCACATCAAAGACACGCCAGTGGCCGCGCCGAGCTTGCCGATGTACAGGACGAACACGGCACCGTCCTCTCCTTGGTCGATGAGCCGCCGACCCGGCAAGCCTGGCGCCGGTACCGCCACCTGTGACTCTATGGGGATGCCGTAAGGTAACATGCGCACTCTCAGCGAGTGGGCTACTTCGAGGTGGACGACAAGCGCCAATGGCGGGGCAGCGAAGTCACAGTCAGGCTTCGTGCAGGTGCACGGGCCGTACAGGCAGGCAATCATGTGGTCATCGACTTCGTTGTAGGCGACAAAGCAACGGCAGCCATCGTGCGGGCACTCCACCATCGGAACTTGCACGCCGGCGCCTGTCTCCGTCTCGTGGTCGAAGCCGCCGCCGCCGTGCTCGCACATGTGGCACCGCTTGCCGGAAAGGTCGTCGACGATGCGGCCGCAAACCAAGCAAATGTTTACCTCCTTACCGTGTTGCCCCTTTACCTGCCGGCTCCCTGGAATCGGTGAGTGTTCACCTCAAAAGCGACATACTGGCACATAAGTCATTATATTCAACACATGGCTCGTGCACGAGCTGTCGGTAACTACAGACCTCAAAGTTCATAGCATGACATCTTTGCACGAGGTAAATAGACGAAAGACACCGATGAAGTGTGTGGGAAAAGGAAAGACCTTCAGTTCGGTCCGCTCTGCAGATCTGCGCAATCCCAGACTACCAGTGAGGCGAAGCAATCTTGTCAAACAGGGTGCAAAGAGAGACGCTGGGAAGCCAAACGTGGACTACTTAGGAAAGCTCTCTAGGAGGAAGCATCTGTGTGCCCAGTTATCTAAGAAGAATGACCGTTGATTGTATCTAGTAGT
Source organism: Poa pratensis (assembly GCA_947311845.1). NCBI lineage: Eukaryota > Viridiplantae > Streptophyta > Magnoliopsida > Poales > Poaceae > Poa > Poa pratensis. The sequence goes on along the minus strand of CAMZMU010000033.1, from coordinate 61,844,376 downwards.
AAATATCCCTGTAAGCTACTTGATGACGTGAAAACACACGTTCATTGGGAGACCCCAAGAGGAAGGTATGATGTAGTGCAGCAGCAATTTTTCTTTGATATCTACCAAGGTTATCAATCCAGTAGGAGTCAAAAGTGCTTCAGAAGGTTGTCAACGGTACCAGAAAATATGGCACGATGCAATGTCAGATGAACGGTACCACAAACCTGGTCGACCATGCAGGATATTCTGTATAAAACGTATAAATTAATAATACACATATAAGATACGTATCGTAAAAACAAAGATAAATGAACCACTTTCCCAGAACAACATTGAGAGGATGAGGAAACTTCATCAAGTATAGAATTTTACATACTATTAGCAATAATAAGCAACCGAGACTTTTTTCTTATCTGTTTATCTTGTTGGACGTGTGCTGGATCCGTATTATTTAATTATTCGTTGCTTTTGTTAAACGATTAGTATTCGTATCCTGATGACGTGAAAACACACGTTCGTTGGGAGACCCAAGGGGAAGGTATGATGTAGTGCAGCAGCAATTTTCCCTTGATATCTACCAAGGTTATCAATTTAGTAGGAGTCAAAAGTGCTTCAGAAGGTTGTCAACGACACCAGAAAATATGGCACGGCGCAATGTCAATGATTTGGTGGTTGATGTGGACCTGCACACAACACAATAAAACTATTTTGCCCCAACGAAACAGAAAGGTTGTCAATCTTCCCGGCTTGCTGAATACAAAGGATTAAACATATGGTGTGGAGAATAATAATAAATGCAGAAAGTAACAGAGAACAGATGATTGTAGTTGGTGTTTTTATCAGTGTAAAAGAATGGACCGGGGTCCACAGTTCACTAGTGGTGTCTCTCCATAAAAGATAACATGCTGATGCATGTAAAATGCATACATGAACTTTGCATTATTTTTACTTATATTCCAGTCATATTTGCATCATATAAGGGTTATATCACTGTTTTATAATGATTTTGGAAATATTTGATATGTTTCCTATTTTTTATGGAATTAACCCTGCGCAGGCAGAAAACCCTATTTCTATATTTTAATGTTTCAGGGACCCAAACGACGTCCAAATGAGCTGCAAATTTACGAGCATCAGTTTTTGGAAGGAACAAAGCGTGGGAGCGAAGGAAGCAAACAAGAGGAGGCCCGAGGGCCAAAATAGGTGGGCCCACGCGGCCCCTGTACCTGGCCGCGTGGGGCCCCTCCTTTTGGGCCTCGGAGCTCCGCTGCCGTCGATCTTTCCTCCACCGACTCCGTTCTGACCTAAAACCTCCTATAAAAATAGTCCCCCGACGTTCTCTGGAAGGAGCGCCGCAGAAACACAGAAACACCGAAACAGAGACCTGGAGCTGCAGATTGTAGGGGGAAAACTCCGGCGGGGCACTGCCGGGGTGGTCTTCATCTTCTCCAACGACTTCTCCACCGTCTCCATGATGAAGAGGGAGTAGTCCACCTCTGGACTATGGGTTTGTGGAAGTAACTTATGTATCTCTCTCTCTCTCGAGCTTCACTAATTAGTACCGTATGAGCTGCTGAACATGATTACGGTCATCTATGTAATACTTTTGTGGTGGATCTTTTATGAGTTAATATATGTTTGAGATTGCAATGGTTTTGTTTCAGTTATGAAAGTAGATGCATATTATGTACCCCGTCCTTATTTACTTGTCATGATCAGACATGTTTATGAGAGCGCGTGAGGGGGAACGTGTGCATTAGTTGGAGTAACGGGGGGTGGCTAGTGCAGTGAACGTGAGAGAAAGTTCTGCGATCCACTTGGGTATTTTTACCTTACTTTGTTGCCTCACTAGGGATAAAAAGAAATACCATGCTACCGGAGATGTGGGTGTGACCATTGCCACTTCCTCCATGACTAGATCTAGCATGTTCTTATTTTAACTTCATGTCATGATACTTATTGCTATACTCTGAGTTATCTTAATTACCGAGGTGTTATGATTTAGTTCGCATCTTGGTGAAGTATAAGAGAGACTAATAACCAAAAGGTCTCTATGTTAGGACGTGATGCCCATATAATTATAACTTGTCATTAAACTGTTGTGTTGCAATCTCATATGTCAACTCTAGTATTCCATTGTCTACCATTTATTAAAGAGAGAGTGCATTTGTGAAACCATGAACCCCGGTCCATTTTCAATCATAAGAAACATCTTTCCAACCACTTTTACCACTTTTCCATTTTCTGTCATTTAAAAATCGAAAATACAAAAACACTTTTACATCTTGCATTCATCATATTAAACCCAAAAATATCATTTATCATTGCTTCCACCATCCTTGCATATTTATTTACCACCATTGCATATTTATTTCTTGTTTGCATTGCATATTATCTTGATATCATTCTCACACCTTGTGCTTGACAACCACTAGGTGAGGTTGAGGACCAAAACATTTACTTTGTTTTGTAGGTAACCAAAAAAGGATAGGAAAGATAAATATTCACTACTGATTCCCCGAGAGTTCGATATTAAACCCTCGAGTCACCCCTCGTCGGGAAAACACGTCTTCCACTTACTACACACTCTGCACTTGGAGTCTCAACCTAACCCATTTACTTTTCACGCAGGTAACTACGTGAAGGGCCATGACATGCATATTGGGTAAACAAATTACATCTGGGCAATTGACAAATAGCAAGCGCATGACAATGCAATATATGACAAGATAGTTTATTGTAGTATTTATTGGGCATTACAACATAATACATGGACCGCTTACCAGCTGCATCCATGCCTAAATAATCCACTTTTGGGATAGCATTCGTGTCTCCCGTTAGTATTAAGTTCCAAACAACAGATTATTGCATTAAGCAAAGTGTGTAATGTAAATAAACGCATTAGACTTAACAGCATTACCCTTAAGCTAAGCATTAGTTATTTTATCCCTAGTGGCAACAGCACATCCACAACCTTAGATATTCTTGTCACTCACCAAGATTACTGGAGGCATGAACCCACTATCGAGCATAAATACTCCCTCTTGGAGTCACAAGCATCTACTTGGCCAAAGCATCTACTAGCAACGGAGAGCATGCAAGAACATAAATAAAACAGTAGATAGATTGATAAACAACTTGATCATAACATCACTATTCATCGGATCTCAACAAACACAACATGTAGCATTACAATAAGATGATCTTGATCATGTTAGACAGCTCACAAGATCTAAACAAGATAGCACAAAGTGGAGAGACAACCATCTAACTGCTGCTATGGACCCGTAGTCCAAGGATGAACTACTCACGCATCACTCCGGAGGCAGACATGGTGATGTAGAGCCCTCCGGTGATGATCTCCCTCTCTGACAAGGGGGCGGGAAGAGCTTCAGAACCCTCCCGAACTAGGGTTGACGACGGCGGCGGCGACGGAACTTTTCGTGGAATAATGCTCGGGTATTTAGAGTTTTCGGGACGGAGTCAATATATAGGCGAAAGGGCGATGCGTGGGGCCAGCCAAGGGCCCCACACACCACCACGGCGCGCCAGGCAGGGGGCCGCGCCCTAATGGTGTTTGGCTCCCCTGGGTCGCCTCTTCGTGCGCCTTCGGATTTCGTCTTCATGTCGGTGAAAAACTGGGCTCCGTTGATTTTCGTCCAATTCCGAGAATATTTTCTGACTAGCTTTTCTGAAACGGAAAAACAGCAGAAAACAGGAACTGGCACTGTGGCATCTTGTTAATAGGTTAGTCTCAGAAAATGCATGAAAATGCTATGAAGTGTATATAAAACATGTAGCAATATGTATAAAACAAGCAGGGAACATCAAAAATTATAGAGTAAATGATAATAATATAATTTTTGGAGTGACATGCTACCAACATAATCTTGATCAAATAGTAGTGTAAGGCACATGAACTGAATGAAGTGATCCAAGACAATTGTCTATAGTTGCTAAAAAGTAAACATAATATATCATACAAGTAAAAAAACCGCACTAAACGGGAGTGATGAGAATGGCACGGTCACTGTGTGCAAGCGCGTGACCTCTAGCTACAGTGCAACCGGCTTAATGCTATCTCAAGCGCGTGACCTCTGGCTACAGTGCATCCGGCTTAACGCTATCTCAGCGTCGCCGGTCAAATCCTTTTCCAGGCCGGCTCCCCGCGACCTCTAGCTACAGTGCGTCCGGCTTAATGGAATCTCAGCGTCGCCGGTCAAATCCTTTTTCAGCCCGGCTCCCCGTGACCTCTAGCTACAGTGCATCCGGCTTAATGTAATCTCAGTGTCGTCGGACAAATCCTTTTTCATGCCGCCTCAAGGAAGCCGGCTAAAGTCTGGAGAGGCTCGTACCTACAAGCAAGACGTACGTTCGTAATTTTTTGGCTCCTTAAATAGCTGATAATATATCTGTATATATGCTCTCTACCTTACAGCCTATTACCTTTTTTTTCGTCATGTTCGTGTCATTATATACCGTGAGGCAAATCACTCAAGAATCCCTCTCAACAACACACCTATCCGTCTCATCGTTGTTTCAGTTAAGTAGGCTAGAATTTGAATAACGTACTCTAATGGTATATATACCTTGGTCCTAATTTAGTTTCATAAATTGACAGGAAGACAACGTGAACTAAAATTAAAGGGAATGAAGGTCCAAAGAAAAGACGACCAAACGCCTGCACCGCAAAAGCACATACCAACTAAAGCACACAGCTTGTTAAAAAGTAAAGCACACGGATCTAGCACACCGATAGCAAGAACCCACATTTACCGAAAAGCCGGCAAACCCGCAAGCCGGCGCCCTAGAAACACCCAGCGAACCAGCAACAAAATTTGCAAGGAAAACCAGCAAAAGCAAGAAATAAGACGAAGAAAAATAACAGCTCCCCCCAAAACGAAAGGAAACCCGCACATAAAAACAAATAAAATAAGTAAACAATTCAAGACGGGAAAAAACGAAAGCGACACGAGAGCGATACCGTCTCGAAAATCAAAGGAAGAAAAAACCGAATAAAAATGACGACTCGTGTGCACCGCAAAAGCAACGATAAACCAAACAGCACGGATCCACCACACGAGTAGCGATAGGAACAAAGCACAGAGAGAAAACACGGCAACAAAAACCAACCAGGTCCGAACATATCCGACGTTAACAAAAAGAATGTCATACCAGTAAACCAACGACCTGCGAATAAACAGAAAGAACAACAAATAAAAAATAAACAATGAACGAATAACAGATACAAAGGCACCACAACAAACAACTAAATAACACGGATCCAGCACAGAACCAGCAAGATAAACAAATAAGTAAGAACAAACAGATTAACACGGCAAGAAAACACAAACTAATCTCAACAGAACCAACCTTAAGGGGAATAACAACAAACCACTAAGTCGACCAGCTCCAACGGGGAACCGGCAACGCCCACCAACCAGGATAACTCACCACTAAAATAACCGGAACCCAAAACCAAGAAGGGAAAAACAAAAACAGCACGCCTGAGATATTCCCTAATAAGAGAACGACCTGTAAAAAAATAGGCAAAAGAGGTCACAATACTAACATAAAAAGCACGAAAGAAACCAAACACCAAGAATACAAAACTAAAACAGCAAGATACCGATCTAAAAAAACGTGTGAAGCAACGAACAAACAGGACGCAAAAGTAAATAATACGGATCCAGCACACGACCGCCAAGATAAAAAAATAAGGAAAAATAGACAGATTAACACGGCAAGAAAGCACAAACGAATCTCAACAGAACCGACCTTAACCGGAAGAATAACTGACCACTAAGCCGACCAGCTCCAACCGACCACTAAGCCGGCCAGCTCCAATGGGGAGACGGCAACACCCACCAGCCACAATAACTCACCACACAAACGACAGAAACACGAAACCAAAAGTGCAAAAAAAACACCCACGCCTGAGATATTCCCGAGTAAGAGAACGACCTGCAAAGAAAAAAAAAGCAAATGAGGTCATAAAACTAATATAAAAAACACGAAAGAAACCAAACAACAGACATAAAAAACGAAAATTGCAAGAAACCGATCTGCAAAAAAAAAATTGTGTCAAAACAACCAACAAACAGTCATGGAAATATGAAACACGAACCGGGCAACCAATGAATAAAACATACCATTAAATTAGGTACATCAAAAGCACGGTTGATACATACGCGAACAATAGCCGGCGCCGACGATGAGGAATCAAGACCCGGCACATCCTGCTCCGCAACCCAGCACATCGACAAATACAATAAACACAAAAAAAATAAAACCAACACGAAGAACGTAAATCAGCAGCAAGAAACCGGCCTGCATCAAGAAAGGGAAGAACAAAACAAAAATTGTTAACAACACGTCAGGAACACGGTACAAAGCAACGATCCATAAACAGAAGGGAACGCAGGAAACAACGGACCAAAACATCGACAAACAACGAACACGTTGACGGAACACAATGATTCGGAACAGGATGAACACGATCGAAAACAAAACAAAAAAAACCAGATTTTACAGCCCGGGGCGAAGCCGGCACACACACGCAATCGATCTGCAGCAATAAAAATACCTGATTAATTTTCTCAGCGCCTGCATCAACATACGGAATAAGCCATAAACACGACAGCAAGATAGCACAAAGCAACGGATCGTAAATACGGAAGGGAACACGAGAAAAATAAGCGAGGAGATGACCATGGACAACAAAACTAATTAAACACCCAAAAATAACACAATAGCACAATCACAACAACAAACAACTAAAGGAACAGATCGAACGTAGCAACACTAAGACGGAGTAAGAATAGAGAGGAAGAAGAAACGGGGGGAAATGGAGGCTGCGGTAACCCTCAGATCCAAAACACGACATATATACCCCCAGATCAATATTGTAGCATCACGGCAACAATTCAATACGGGTAGGTCGGTTCCGTCTGAACGCACCAATGGCGAGACGCCAGCTAGGACAGGGGAAAATGCGCCCGAATTTGTTCTGACCACCAGCACAGTGCAGCGTACCCATCGACGAATGGAAGGATGCCAGCTCGGACGGATAAATTGGGCCCGAATTCTACCTGACATCACAAATAGTGCAACGTACCCGACGATCGTGCGAAATACCGACCATACCCAACATACTATAGAAAATACGTAGCGGCTACACACGCACAGGAGAGATCGGCGACGCAAACGTGCAGGGCAACCGACATGTGGACCACGGGAGGGGATGGCCCCATCGTCAGCGAGAGAAAGGGGGGAAGGAACCACGTACGAAGATCGCTCTCCCAGAAGATCGTCAGCGAGAGAAATGGACAAAATCAACCAATGGGAAGAACGCAGTGCGAAACTCACAACCCCGTCACACCGATTAAACACGCAGCCTGAGGCCGACGGTGGGCCCTCGGGCCCCAGAGTGCATCGGGAGAGGGCGTCAGCGAGAGTGGGTACACGAAGGTTGGTACGGTTAGCGACTTTGCGAATCCCTGTTCATAGCGACTCCAGGAGCCGGTGGGAATCGGACGGTGAGGAGGTGTGGAGCGGGAAAGATCGGACGGCCAGAAAGCTCAAATCGCTGTGGTGCGTTCAATGGGTCTCACCGTTTATATCTTTAGATATAACACGTAGCCGATACCCCGAGAGGGGTACGATCGTTTCCACCTAATTTACATGGTATCAGAGCGAGTCTCTTCCGAGACCTAGCCGCCGCTCCAAAACCCTAAACAAAACCTGCCGCCACACCGCAGCTTCTACCACTGCCGCCGCCTCGAAGATCAAGACTAGCTGCCGCCGCATAGTCTGCCGCCACCGCCGCCCCACTACAAACCTACAACCAAAAACTAGCCGCCGCCGCTTCGAAGATCAAGATAAAAACAAGATGAAACCCCGCCGCCACCGCCATGTCGTCGTCCTCCTCGTCGACTGCCGCGCTTGCCGCCGCCTTGGGTAACCCTCCCACCCTCCTCCTCACCCGAAGCAACTATTTGTTCTGGAAAACCCTGGTGCTCCCTCCTCTTCATGGAGCGTAGGTGACCGGCCTGCTCGACGGCACTGACGTCCCGCCCGCCAATACCATTGAGGTGGAGGAAGGAGAGAAGAAGACAACCCAGCCGAATCCCGCGTACTCCGCCTGGATCGTCCGTGACCAACAGGTGATGGGGTAGATCCTCAACACCCTCTCGCCGAAGATGCTAGCCCACATGCTTGATCACACCTCCACTGGTCAAGTCCGGGGCACGATCTCCGCCATATTCACCTCCGTGGCGAGGTCGAAGGTCACTCATCTGAGGACTCCCTCAACAAAACCAAGAAGAAGAAGGACAAGACCACAGCCGAGTACTTCACCAAGATGAAGGGCCTTTGCTCCGAGCTCGCCGCCGCTGGAAAACCAATCGATGATGATGAACTTATGGGTATATCCTCAATGGATTAGATGCTTCATATAATGATGTTGTCGCTGCTGTCAATGGACAGCACGACAGTACTCTTGATGACCTGTTTGCACAGATTGCTGCCAACGATATGTGTCACGAAATGCTTTCCGATGATGAAGATGCGGTCCTGGCCCAGAACTTCACCTCCTCCGCTCACCTTCTCGGGGGCGGGAATGACCAAGGGCGCTCGGACCATGGTCGCCGCGATGGACGCCGCGATGATGGCGGCTCCTGGCGCCCACGTGATGATGGTGGCCAGTGGCGGCCACGTGATGGTGGCCGTCGTGATGGAGGTCGCCGCGATGACAAGCGTGATGACGTAGGCCGCCGTGATGGTGGCAATGGAGGCTGAGGCAATGGAAGTCGCGGTGGTGGCCAGCGTGACGATGGCGGGCAGGGACGCGCCGTGGCCGTGCTCCCACCCCATATGTCAACATTACTTGTCAGATATACAAAATTCACGGCCACCCTGCGAGTGATTGCTGGTGGCGTTATCAAGACCATGATGAATCTGATGATGATGACCGTGAAGAGAAGAATGCCCATCTTGCCTCGTATGGTGTTGATACCAATTGGTATCCGGATACCGGCGCATCCAACCACATCACAGGAGAGTTGAGCAAACTCACCACGCATGACAATTACAAGGGACGTGATCGCGTCCACACCGCCGACGGAAACGGTATGCAAATAAGCAACATTGGTCATTCAATATTGTGCACCCCACATGCTTCTTTACATCTTAAAAATGTTCTACATGTTCCTAGTGCTACCACAAATCTTTTATCTGTTCACAAACTTACACTTGACAATCATATTTTCTTTGAATTTCACCCACATTTCTTTTTGATAAAGGATCAGGCAACAAGGAGAATTCTGTTTAAAGGTCCTTGCCATGGTGGCCTCTACCCGCTAGTGCCGTTCTCTACCGGGTATTCCAAGCATGCCTTCATCACAATAAAGCCATCAACCTCCACATGGCATCGTCGTCTAGGACATCCTTCTTCTTTTGTGGTTCAGCAAGTTCTTAGAAAAAATAACATTTCACATTCGCCTGAAATAAGTCCATACATATGTGATTCATGTCAAGTAGCAAAGAGTCATCAGTTACCCTATCCTGTCTCTACTAGTGTCTCCACTGTTCCTTTGGAACAAGTGTTTTCTGATGTATGAGGTCCAGCACCTGTGTCTGTTGGCAAGCATTCATATTATGTAAGCTTCATCGGTGATTTTAGAAAATTTACTTGGCTCTATTTGCTCAAGAAACGTTCTGATGTCTATCAAGTTTTCCTTAATTTTCAGCAGCTTGTTGAGCGCAAGTTTGATAGAAAAATTATTACAATGCAAACTGATTGGGGTGGTGAATATGAAAAACTCAACAGTTTCTTTCAGAAAATTGGCATTACCCACCATGTTTCTTGTCCACATGCTCATCAACAAAACGGTTCTGCTGAAAGCAAACACCGTCATATTGTTGAAGTTGGTCTTGCCTTACTTGCTAATGCCTCCATGCCTCTTAAATTTTGAGATATAGCTTTCCTCACCACCACCTTTCTCATAAACTTGCTTCCAAGTAAAGTCATAAATCTTGATACCCCTGTTGAACGTCTTTTGCATACCAAACTGAATTATGAGTCTCTTCGAGTTTTTTGTTGTGCTTGTTGGCCAAATCTTCGTCCTTATAACAAGAGAAAGCTTGCTTTTCGTTCAAAAAGATGTGTTTTTCTAGGGTATAGCCCTCGCCACAAAGGTGTCAAGTATTTAGAAGTCTCCACCGGCCGTATTTATATTTCTAGAGATGTGGTTTTTGATGAGAGTGTGTTTCCCTTTGCCACCCTCCATCCCAATGCCGGTGCTCGTCTTTGCAAAGACATTTTCTTTTACCTTCACACTCCCCCCCCACCACATCAAATATTGGGGGTGCACATATTAATGATTACATGTCTTTGCCTATTGTACCAGTTGTTACTAATGATCAGAATGGTGCAGAAAATATTTTGCCAACAGGTGCCCATGTAACGCCACATGGAAGAGTTGAAGAAACAGAAGCAAATTCCATGCAAAATGATTTAGAAACGGAGCCGAACCCAGCTCCAACACGTCCAGAAAACGACAGGGCTTGTCGTCAGCCTTTTGCTGATCCCGGTGAAGATCTGATCCACGCTAACTCCGAGGAGGATTCCCTGGAGCACGCCGATCCCTAGGTCTCCACGTCAGACGCTGCGTCTGCGCCGCATGCGCCCGAGCCCGAGTCGTCGAGGTCTCCGTCTGTCGATAGCGACGCCGCCACGTCACGTCTGTGGACCCCGCCATGGTCCCGCTCCTCGCTCCAACGAACACGACACCGCCACGATGCCCAGGTCGCGGTCTCGATCCCCACGCCGGTCGGCCTCGCCCCCACCTGAGGCATCTCCTGCCCCGTCCGTGTCAGCTGAAATGGGCAGTGACGGAATCCCAGGTGCCAGCCCTGGAGGATCTTCTGTGGCTGGCTCTGCTACACCTCCCTCTGCACCAACGCCTCCTCCTTAACCACGAACACGGCTACATAAAGGTATTCGTAATCCAAAAAAACAGATGGTACTATTCGTTGATGTTTGTTTGCCTCCACAGATGAACCTCGTACACTCTCGAAGGCACTTGTGAATGATCGTTGGCGCATGGCGATGGAAGAAGAATACAATGCTCTCTCATGAAAAATAAAACATGGCATCTTGTTCCTCCACATCATACCATGAATCTTATTGATTGTAAATGGGTATATCGTATTAAGAAACATGCAGATGGTACAGTTGACAGGTACGTATAAGGCAAGACTAGTTGCAAAAGGGTTCTAACAAAGATATGCGATAGACTATGAAGACACCTTCAACCCCGTGGTCAAAGCAGCAACAATCAGAATTGTTTTGTCCGTTGCTGTTTCCAGAGGTTGGAGCCTGCGACAGCTAGATGTCAAGAACGCGTTCCTTCATGGTGTTCTGGAAGAGGAAGTTTACATGAGACAACCCCCAGGTTTTGAAAATTCTCAAACTCCCAATTATATATGCAAACATGACAAGGCCTTGTATGGTCTCAAACAAGCCCCTCGAGCATGGTATTCCAGACTCAGTACTAAGTTGCAACAACTTGGGTTCTATCCTTCCAAGGATGATACCTCACTTTTTCTCTATAATAAGTCTGGTGTTATGATATTTGTTCTAATCTATGTTGATGATATTATAGTCACAAGCTTCTCAGACAAAGCCATTTCTGCTCTTCTTCATGATTTGAATGCTGATTTTCCTCTCAAGGATTTGGGTGATCTACACTTCTTTTGGGGCATCGGGGTTAAGAAGACTCAGTCCAGTTTACTTCTCACTCAGGAAAAATATGCTGCAGAATTGCTTGCTAAAGTTGGTATGACAAAGTGCACATCCTCTCCTACACCTTTATATCCTCCACTGAAAAATTATCTTTGACTGCGGGAACTCCTCTTGGTCCTGATGATAGTACACATTACATAAGCATTGTAGGTGCATTGCAATATTTGACATTGACACGACCTGATATTTCTTTTTCGGTAAACAAAGTTTGTCAATATTTACATGCACCTACAACTGCTCATTGGACAGCTGCAAAAAGGATTTTAAGATATGTTCAGGGTTAACATGTTGGATTTACATTTCAGAAATCCTCATCTACTTTGCGTTCTCAGATGCAGATTGGGCAGCTATCTTGATGATAGAAGATCAACTGGAGGTTTTGCTATTTTGTTGGACCGAATCTGGTCCCTTGGAGTGCACGCAAACAGAAAATTGTGTCAAGATCAAGTACAAAATTTGAATATAAGGCTCTTGCAAATGCTACAGCTGAGTTGATATGGGTTGAAGCTGTTCTTAATGAACTTGGTGTTACACTAAAAGAGAAACCATGTTTATGGTGTGATAACTTGGGTGCGTGTGTTTCATGCTAGGACAAAGCACATTAAGATAGACAATCACTTTGTTCGTGAAAGAGTTGCAGACAAGTTACTTGACATCAAGTTCATCTCCAGCAAAGATCAAGTTGCAGATGGTTTCACAAAAACTTTACCGGTCAAGAATCTACATGAGTTTATGCGTAATCTCAATCTCTCCGAAGGTTGTGATTAAGGGGCTGTTAGACTTAGTAATACATTGTAATACAAATACGTATATGGGTATGGAGTAGAACTCCAACCCAAATACGCCTCTCTTTACTTGCCACGTGATGAGATTTTCATCACCATATAACACGTAGCCGATCACCGAGAGTGGTACGATCGTTTCCACCTAATTTACAGGCACGCCGCTCCGATCTGGGCATGGCAGGTGGTGAGCATAAAGAGCACCTTCCTCGGTACTTTGCCACTTCCGTTGCTATGTTCATGGCTTGAAGCTATATTTATCTACTGAACTGTTTTATGGTTTTACAAATATGCCAACCAAGACTCAGGCCCTTGGATGCCTGTTTTTTAGTCAAAACGACAGGAAAATTTCCCGGACCTGGTCACCTCCTGCTAAAAATACGGTGCGTACTGAACAAATATTACAGAGCTGGAAAGTATCCCGACATTCCAAGCGCGGCCTCAAAGTGGAAACATACATGTGCAGTACTCCACGGGAAGATATTCAAACATGAAGTAGGTGATTGAACGTTGGTGGTGCATGATTTGTGTCAGCTCAAGACCTGAAGTTGGTGAACAACTGTGTCATAGCACATACCAGGATGAGGTCAATTTATGCACAGTAAATCAGGTCACAGTCTCATACTACATACCTGATACCAGTGCTTTTTCGTTATTTTCTGCATTGCCATTCATATTCTGATATGCCTGTTTACACTGGTACTCACCAACTCATCCACCAACATTTTCAAGGATGGTACTATCCTGGGTCAAAAATCAAACACATCAGATTATTAGTATGGGTGTAGTTGGGTTTTGGTAAGACAAACCTACATGAATTGGTTGTACCAACCCGTTCGTGGATGCATAAATTATAAAATTCATATCTATCTGCAAATTAATTCTCTGATTGCTTCAAGCAAGCTAAAGATTTTTTCCCTACAACTAGGCTGCTGATGAGTGATGACTTCACAGAACAGAAGAGGAATGGACTAGGAGTGTGAACAGGAAACTGTCAACAAACCTGGTTTTGCTCATCTGATTGCACAGCTATGGTCCTCTTACCAGTTTTCTATTAGTTCCATGTAGGATTCGGAATCAATCTCAACAACCACGAAACAGGAACGGTCCAATGATCAGAATTCCAAGTTTCTCATATGCAAGCGTTCAGTCTACTCTACTTCCACCTGCTACCTCTGAAAGTATCTCAGCTTGCTGGGCTGCGATGAACTCCTCTGTTCCAGCTCAGTTAATCAAGAGGTGGAGATCACTGGCTTTACTTACATGGTGGAACCTTTGGAAGGCTCGCAATGACAGAATTTTCAATGCCAAAGCCATCTCTAGCTCTGGCCTGGCTGACTTTGTCCTACAGGAGCTAGCACAATGGCATGCCGCTGGAATTTTGATTTCAGTTTGGCCGGCAGGTGCCTAGGCCTTAGCTCTCGTTCTTTCCTTTCGCCATTCATTCATTCGTTCATTCTTTCATTCTATGTTCTGTAAATATTTTGTAACTCGAACCTTTACCGGCTTTTGTCCCGGCCCCTATATCAAATGAAAGCAGCGCCTGCTACTTTCCGTCAAAAAGCGTTCAGTCTATATGCATTAGAAGAGAAGACCAAGAATCCACACGAAACAATCTTCAACATTCAACACATTCAGTCATTAAATATTTATCGTGCACACGTGTTCTTTGTTTGCAATTTCATAGAGGATTCTGAGCACAAGAACCGTAATGGTAAACACGCATGAGAGATTTGCAACTTTTCCATATAGCCTACAACTTTATCATTTTGCCGGCGTTGGAAAACGTTCGAACATTGCCGGTGTTAGAACCACGAAATGTAATGCAAAAATCAAACAAATTATGACCTTCATACAACTCTCGACGATCAGTCTAGGTTCAAAAAAAAAACTCTCGATGATCGGACACACCATCAGATTAATTGATTTAGTCCACGCCAGGAAATGTTTTTAGAACGAATATGCATTGCGACAAGGAAAATTCACATTGCACTTTAAAACATATGAGTCGAGAGGAGCATAAGAGAACTTCCCTGCATGATCGTGTCGCGCGAGTCCGGAGAGGTGACTGCACCTGTCATGGTTTTGACAGTGTAAGACTTCTCCCAAATTTGCATATAATGAGAGTCTTCTCACCTAAGTGGAGGAAAAAGGCACGTCTGAAGACTGAAGTGAAGGAAGAGGAGCAATGGGTGCTGTACTGCTGTGCTGAGCTGAGTGCTAGTGCACGACTACAGAACTGGGATCTCGTTTCAGCAAGGTGCAACAGACAGTTGGTGTACGTTGAGGCACTGTGAACGGCCAATCCTTTTCAAATGCACTGGTTCAGTCTTCAGCACACATTGATTGACTGAGAACTGTTTGCAGTTTAACATCTTCGGTACTGTCATGGCCAAGAAAAGCTCGTGTCTGCCAAATAGCATCCTGCTCACTAAGGAATTCGCCAAGTAAAACCTGAAATAGTGAATAAGAAAATGAGCATAGGATACAGAAGTTCTCACAGAGTTGGCAGTACTCGACGAGAAATTTGACCTGTCAGATTCCAGATTTGAAAAATCAGCCGATCTCTTGGCACCTACCACTGTCACTCTTTTCTAATGCCGAATTTTTGTTCAGAGAGGTTTCTAATGCCAGGTTGGCGCCGCGCCAAGTTCAGTCTCCTTTCGGGCGCCAAGCAAAACCACCACGTTTCTGCTAAATGGATAAACTAAGCACACCATCCGGCATGGCATGCACTCCGGAGACCGGAGACTGAAGATGAGCGACTGCCTGCGGGCTGCAACTGCAAGCGCCTACTCTACTCCGTGCGTGGAAACTTCCGGCTTGGGAGAGTCGTGCGACCGAGAACTCCTATCCGCAGCGCACGCATGTGTTGGTGAGGTCAGAGAGATTATCACAGCATTGTTAATTAATTATTTCTCTACGATTTGATTATTATCCACTGGATCTTGTCCAAGTTTTCGCCTGCTATATAAGCGCCGGGGTTGCATCGGAGCAGAACACAGCAGAGCAGAGCAGCAGCCACCAACCAGAGCTAAGACATTCCTTCGCAGATTACTTCTGCTTCCTAGAAGAATCCTCCACCTCCACGCAGTCACACAGCTCGTCGTCGACATGGACGCCATGGAGAGAGGCGAGCGCGGCCCGCTCCTGCCGGAGGTAACGTCGTCGATTACCTCCCACCTCCTCCCTCCTGTCCCCCTTCTCTTGATTCTTCACTGTCTGAAACTCAAAATGGAAGAAACACGAGATGGAAAATAGAATGCTATCCAGAACCATGCTTCTGCACCGGTCAATTACAAGAAGAACATTTGTGTACCTCCATTAGACCAAGTCTAAACTAAAGAAACACATCCACATCACACTTGTGCTGCATCTTATCCACAAACTTCTCTGCATAATAAGATTCAAATACGTGACGCAAGTTTTGTTCTGGTTCTAACTATTTCCGCCATATATCTTGTTAACAGAGTCACGGCCCAAAGATTCAAGAGGACAGCCTGCAGGTGCCACTCCTGAAGCATAAGAAACGTGGCGGCAGCAAGGCACCGGCAATAATTCTAGGTGAGCAGAGCTCCATGCTCTAATTTGAGTATTTGACCTTTTGCCAATGAACATACAAATGCTACCACTAGTTTTGCGGTACAAGTAAAATGGCAATCTGCAAGCCTTTTGCCAATTAACGTGAGCCAATAATTAACTAAGAGGGCTAATTTGCAATAATTAATGGTGCAGGGTTCGAATGCTTGGAGAGCACAGCGTTTAATGGCATCTCCACGAACCTGGTGGTGTACCTGGAGACCGTGCTCCACGGCAGCAACCTCGCGAGCGCGTCCAACGTCACGACCTGGATCGGAACGAGCTACCTGACCCCAGTCTTCGGCGCTATCATCGCCGACACCTTCTGGGGCAACTACAACACCATCCTCGTCTCCCTCGCCGTCTATCTCCTTGGCATGATGCTGATCACCTTCTCCTCGTTCCTGCCCACAACCACGGCAGCGCTATGCGCGGCGGCCGCGTCCTGCTCCACCGCGGCCGACACGTGGGCGGTGAGCTCGCAGACCGTCGCGTTCGTGGGGCTATACCTCGTAGCGATAGGGGCCGGCGGGGTGCGGTCCTCGCTGCTGCCGTTCGGCGCTGAGCAGTTCGACGACGATAACGCGGCGGACAGGGAGGGGAAGGCGTCCTTCTTCAGCTTCTTCTACCTCTGCGTCTCCTTCGGCCCCATAATCTCCGGCGTGTTCCTCGTCTGGATCCAGCAGAACGTCAGCTGGGGCCTCGGCTTCGGAATCGCCACCGCGTGCATCGCGATCGCCTTCGCCGCCTTTGTGTTCGCCACGCCCCTCTACAAGCGCCGCATGCCCACCGGCACGCCGCTCAAGAGTCTCTGCCAGGTGGTTGCTGCCGCTTGCCAGAAGATCAACCTTAAGGTGCCCGCCGACGCGGGCTTCCTCTATGAGGTCAGCGACAAGATCGACTCCCAACCAAAGATCGCGCACACCAGTGAGTTCAAGATTCTCGACAAGGCGGCCATCGTCACGGAGTCCGACATGGAGGAGAGGCCGGAGGCGGCGACCTCGTGGAGGCTCTGCACTGTGACTCAGGTGGAGGAGTTCAAGATCCTGCTGCGCCTTCTGCCCGTCTGGGTTACCAGCGTCATCGTGTCCTCAGCCTACTCGCAAATGAACACCACGTTCGTCCAGCAGGGCAGCACCATGGACAGGACCATCATGTCGGTGCCGGTGCCAGCGGCTTCGCTGGGATCCTTCGAGGTGGTCTGCGTCCTCACCTGGGTGATCCTCTACAACAAGGTGATCGTGCCTGCGCTGAGGAGCTTCTCCTCTCGCCCCGACGGTGAGCCGTCACAGTTGCAGCGGATGGGTGCCGGGCGGCTGCTCATGGCGCTCACCATGGCGGTGGCAGCGCTCGTGGAGATGAAGCGGCTCGACGGAGCGGCACGTGGGGAGGAGATCAGCATCGCGTGGCAGTTGCCGCAGTACTTCCTCCTGGCCGGTGGGGAGGTGTTCTGCTACATCCCGCAGCTCGAGTTCTTCTTCAGCGAGGCGCCGGATACCATGAAGAGCATGTGCACGTCGCTTGCCTTGCTCACCATCGCGCTGGGAAGCTACATGAGCTCATTCATCTACGCCATCGTGGAGGCCTTCACGGCGAAGGCGGGAAGCCCCGGGTGGATCTCCGACGATCTCAACCAAGGCCACCTGGACTACTTCTTCTGGGCTATGGCTGCCATGTGCACGCTCAACTTCGTCGCGTACAGCACCGTCGTCAAGAACTACAAGCTCAAGACGGTGATCTCTTGATCGCTCACTGCTTAGCTCTCATGACCTCAAGATTCGTTTACATTACATTACATTGCACAATCACCAATTGGTGAAGGGTGACGGTAATTAGCTAGTAGTCACGTACATAGGAGCATTTTTTTTTTCTAAAAGGAGGTCGATCAGACCCTGGTCTTTGCATTGGTTGATGCACACAACCGTCATTAGGAGTAGAATGTAGGACATATGTAATATATAGATAGTTCTCTTAGTGGAGATTTTTTTGCTCCCGGGCTCCATTGCTCCTACCATTAAAAAAAAAGTCATATTTACGAGTTTAAAAAAAATCTGAAAAAAAAATCCGGATGTTGCCACGGTGCATCCTACAAATGTGCAACAAAAAAAAAATGAAATACTTTGTATCCTAAGCTACATAAAAATGACAAAAGTGAGGATCTTAGTATGTATAGTTTTAAATCTCTAAATTTATCAGATCTTGTCATTTTTATTTAGCCCATAATACAAAGTATTTGGAATTAATGTTTTACAAGTCTGTGGGATACACCATTACCTACATCCACATTTATTTTCAGAATTTTCTGAAACTCTGAAATACCATTTTTGAATTTTTTTTAAGTAGCAGGAGCAGACGTGCTGAGGAGCAAAAGACAAATTCTGAAGTTCTCTACCTTTTTAAAGGTCACACTGTAATATTTAGGTAAAGAAACAAAGTCCTGCACACAGAAGCAATATATTCAGTATAGTACCTGCTTTCAGTTTTGCGTCATTGAAAGATCAGATGATGTCTTTGTCGAGTGTGCCGATAGCTGAGTCGAATTTTTTCTTTCGAAATAGAGGTTGAGACCCCCAGCCCATGCGCACAGTTTTTTTCTAATTTATTCAACAAAGACTTATAAAAAACATATTGATCAACCAAAAGCCACCTTCTCGACGATAGTTGCGGCTACACCTATAAATGATGAAGGGGGTGACTATGATCAAAGCCGTATGTCGTGACCTCACACGAAGGCACATTATCAAAATACGCAAGCCTCATTGAACGCCCACCGGCTAGCCGCGAGTCACCACCAGTCTAACAACCTCGCATCGCATACCGCATGCACAGGCTCCAAAACCCGTCGTCGTCTTCTTCCGCCGACCCATTTTCAGAACAGGGATCAATGCAATGAGACCTTGTTAGGCCAACAATCGATGTCGCCACGATGCCAGACATCGCCACCGCCTTGCATGCGTCCATCGCTGCGCATCCGACACCACGAACCCGCTGCACCGTGCCGCCAAGACTCGTCGCTGTCGTTGCGGTAGATGCCACGCCGCTCTGCCTTCCGGCCAAGGGTGGACCCAAGAAGAAAATTACCCGATGACCACTCCTAATCATACAAAATTCTGACTTTAATACAGGGTGTCACATACTATATCAGAGGTGAAAAATACCAACCAAATGATCTTGGACCCGATGTCCGAAGCACCCTTGAAGCTTAATGATGTGTGGAATACACGTCGTTGGGTAACCCCAAGTGTAAGGTATGAAGTAGTGCAGCAGTAGTTTTCCCTTGATATCAAAACCAAGATTATCAATCCAGTAGGAGTTGGAAGAGCTTCAACGCGGTGCCAATCTACTCACGCGGCTGCAGATAGACGTGGACCTGCAGACAACACAATCAAAATACTTTGCCCCAACGAAACAGAAAGGTTTTCAATCTCCCTAGCTTGCTGAATACAAACGATTAAATGTATGGTGTGGAAAATAACCATAAATGCAAAAATGGCCGGCGAGCAAATGATGATGGAAAGTGGTGGAAACGGTGTTTTAATCAGTGTAAAAGAATGGACCGGGGTCCACAGTTCACTAGAGGTGTCTCTCCATAAAACAGATAAACAAACATGTTGGGTAAACAAATTATAGTTGGGCAATTGACAAATTTCAAGGGCATGACAATGCTATTATGATAAGGTAAAGTTCACTGTAGCATTTAATTGGGCAATACAACAAAATACATAGACCGCTTGCTATCTGCATCTATGACTGATAATCTACCCCAGAGATAACTATCTGTGTCTCTCAAAAGTATTAAGTTGCAAGCAACAAATTATCAAAATAAGCGAAGTGTGTAATGTAAGAAGCAAATATAACACGTAGAAATAAACACCGATGTTTTATCCCTAGTAGCAACAGCACATCCAAAGTCTTAGTCGTTTCTGTCAACTCGAGCCCAGACTTACGAGGCATGAACCCAATATCTAGCATAAATATCCTCTCTTGGAGACACTAGCAACAACTTGGCCAAAGCAACCACTAGCATCAGAGAGTATGCAAGATCATAAATAAAACATATTGTGAAATCATGTGTGATGTGCAACATTGACAAGTGCTAAGTAGAACATTGATATGGATACTTTGGATGATATGGTTATTTGCGTGGTGATTGATCTTATATTGGGATTAATACTTTGCTAGTGGTGTGCTGATCCATTAGCTTCTTGCGTGAAAATATGGCATGAGTTGTGTGGAACTTACCCTGAGTCAAGTCGTGAACTTGTGCCCGTACTAGTTATTTGTTGTGGTCACTTTCAGGTGTTGTCGGAGCTGAAGGAACGTGGTCGATGACGGGATCGAGGGACAAAGCTTGGGAGAAGCTGAGGTCGAGGGATCAGGGTCATGCGAGGCGTTCGTGCGAAGGAACAATGAAAGTGAAGGTTACGATGATCCGGGAGGGCACCGGTTTATCGTACATGATTTGTACCGGAGATGTACGGTAAGGATGACGAGATTCTAAAGACGTCACGAGGTGTGATGCGTCACGAGGAAAAATCTGCAGATGAATCACCGGGCTGCTACATGTGCTAGCTGGGTGTTTTGATCGATCATGTGCACTTGCATGGGCTAACGTGCATGTGCATGTGCATGTGCATGTGCATGTGCGTTGACAGCAGGCACGCGAGGCGCGCGAGACAACCAGGCCGATTCGCAGCTCCACAGACGTTGTCTGTTGTTTGGCGCGAGGACTTGGCGGGAGGCGCGTAGCACCACAGACAGCCTCTGTGGTCTGACGATTCGGTGGTGGACGGTGCGGCGGAAAGTGTTTTCCGAACCGATTTCGTTCCGTTTTGGACTCTGTTTTTTTTTTTTTGAACAAGAAGGCATTTTATTACTTTAAGCACATTTTACAGACAGTAACGTGAACGGAGCCACGTTGATTACAGAGATGTCCCTAGCTGGACATTGACTTGTAGATGGACATAAACATCTGATAAGAAGGTTCCTAGACTGAATTTTCAGAGCCAGTCTGGCCTGATGATGGGCTTTGACATTAAAACTCCTGTGAAGATGTAATATCTTGCTGGGCAGGAATGAGCTACTTCTCTGGATATCTGCCAGAAGTGGCCTAATTGACCAATGCCCTGGTGCCATGGTAATATCACTAGTCACAGCGGCTGATGCCAACAGTAGGCAGTCAGTGTAGAATTGAGGCCCTTGTAGCTGTAGTATCTCTGCTAGCTTTGTGGCAAGTAGAAGACCAAAAGCCTCAGCCTGAAGAGGTGTAGAAGCGGGTGGAGATAGAGCCGAGACAAAGAGATATCTGCAATGTTGATTGTCACCCATCTGGATGAAGACGTCGATGCCCGCAGGAGCCTGCTGGGAGTTGGGATGTGGTTTCCAAGCTGCATCGCAAAAGACAACATCACCTGCAGTATTGAAATTGGTTCCAACTGAAAGTTGAAGAACTGAAGCCTGCTGCATAGGTTGATCTTCAGTCTTGGTTGTGTCCTCCAATTTGGATCCCTGCACTATAGCATTGGAAATAGCAAAGACCTGGGATGGCCTTAAGCATTTTCTGTTAAAGAGACAATCGTTTCTTGCTTTCCATAAACACCAAAGGAAAGTGTATATGCCTGTAAGATCAATTTGGGGATGACCCAAAGAGAGTAAAGCTTGTATCATGTCAGCAACATTGTGGTGCAAAGTAGCAAGGATTTCGGTTCTAAGATACCATGGATGACAGAACCAAGCTGCTTTCGAGAAAGGACAAAGAAATAAAATGTGCATTTCATCCTCTATAGAGCCACACCTACAGCACTCGGATTCAACGTGTTTCGAAAATCTACTAGCTCGTTTACCTGTGGGTAGCGCTTTCCGAAGGAGTTCCAAGCAAATGTTTGAACACGAGGAACCATAGTTTTAACCTGCCAGACTTGATTAAGAAGGGAAATAATTTGTGGGGCTACAACCTTGGGTCGCTGTCTGGTTGGAAGAACAAGGTTTGCAAAGCAATGCTTGTAGGCACTCTTGGAAGTAAATTGACCTGCTGGGGTTAGTTTCCAGACCAAATTATCGTGGCCATCTGAATTTATTATAGGTGTTTCCAGGATGGCATTAGCTGTAGAAGAACTAAACAGAGAGAGTATTAATTTACATTCCAAGATTTTTGGTTTGGAAGCCAAAGATCTTTGACAACAGCAGGATAAAAAAGGAAGGGGCCTGAATAATAAGGTTATCATAAATTGTTTCCCATTCTGAGAACCAAGGAGTGCTCCATATTGAACTACCTCCATCAAAAATTTGATAAAAAGCACCAGAGACTAAGAGAGGTCGTACCTTCAAGATAGCAGACCAAAAAGCAGATTTTGGCTTGTTTGACTTCGCTCTCCAGATTGTAGTGTCATGGTGATACTTCGCCTTAAGAATCAATGCAAGATGGCTTTGCGGTTCATTTGCCAATCTCCATGCCGCAGACAGTACAAGGCTCTGGTTTACTGCCTGTAAGTTTCTGACCCCTAGGCCTCCAATGCTCTTTTCAATGCAAACATCAGCCCATGCCCTAAGGCATAAGCTTTTAGTGGTCACCTCCTCTTTGATACCTGTCCACCAGAAGTTTCTTATTATAGCCGTGAGTTTTGCTAGAAACTTCTTAGAGAAAAGAATATTAGACATATAGTAGACAGGTATGGAAGAGAAGACAGATTTGATAAGGGTCAGCCTAGCAGCATGCGATAGCCTGTTTGCTTTGTAAGCACTTAATTTGGATCTAAACTTGTCATATACAAAGTTGTAGGCGGAAGATCTGTCCTTAGCTGGGAGTATGAGAGGATGGCCAAGATGAATAGTGTTGCCGTCCATGTCTGGAACCTGAAAGATCTGTCTAATGTCCTGCTTGACCTGCATATTAACATTTTTACTGAATATAATGGCAGATTTGTTCCAGTTCGGAACCTGACCAGAAGCATGGCAAAACTGACTTAAAACTTGAGAAATAGTAGTTGCTTCTTGCACATTAGCTTTGCCACAAACCAGCAGGTCATCAGCAAACATCAAGGAATGAATAGGAGGGCAGTTTGGTCCCAGAGATATACCTGATAATTGGCTAGCCTGTAACGAGTCCTGAAGCGCCAGAGATAGTTCATTCACTGCAAGAACAAAAAGGTATGGGGACAGGGGACATCCCTGTCTAATGCCTCTAGTACTTTTGAAAGAAGCACAAGGCTGACCATTGATGATGACAGAGAATGTTGGCGAAGAGATGCAGGCATGGACAAGATTTATGAAGTGTTTATGAATCCCTTTACGAGCTAAGGCCGAAGTGATGAAATTCCATTCGATTCTATCAAAAGCTTTTGCAAGGTCAATCTTAACCATGAAGTCATGACTAGCCCAGGAGGATAAAGAGAAAGAGTGAGCAATTTCCTGGGCAACAATTATATTATTACTTATGCGCCTACCTTCAATAAATGCTTGTTGAGAGGGGTGAATGTAGTCGGGAAGATGTTCTTTCAAACGGTTTGCTAAGGATTTAGAAATGATCTTGTATATAACATTACACAGACTAATAGGCCTAAAATCAGAAGGAAGATGACAAACCAACTTTTTGGGGATAAGAGCAATGTGGGTATCGTTTAGATGAGGAGGAAGAATACATGTGTAATAAAACTTTTGGACCAAGGAAGTGACATCGTCACCTATCCAATCCCAAGCGGAAATGTAGAATGCCACATTAAATCCATCCGGACCTGGAGATGCATTTTTCCTCATAGCTTTTAGGATTTCCCAAATTTCCTGTTTATCCGGAATGGAATTTGTGAAGCTTTCGGGCTCTTGGCAGTGGGTAGTGCTCAAGAAAGGCCTGTCATTGTTAGCATTCGAGGAGTGGAAAATATTCCGAAAGTACCTCACAAATTCATTAGCTATGTCATCAGGATCATGAAGATTGTTTCCATGTGCATCTTTGATAGAAATAATGCGGTTTCGGCGTCTACGTTTAAGCACAGCATTGTGAAAGAAGGAGGTGTTCCTATCTGCTTGAGTGGCCCAATGTTTTTTCGCACGTTGTCTATAATATTCTGTTAATTTTGTCATGTTTTTCTCATATTGTTCAATTAAATCTGCCTCAAGAGAATGATCTTGTACCTGGATGGGTTGCATCTGAATATTCTTAATCTGCTCCTGAATGTTGTCCAGCTACTGTGATAGAGGTTTTATCTTTCTACACCATTTTTTGAGGGAACCTGCAAGATGAGTAGTTCGAGCATGGAAAGGCCGACTGGCTGAAGAAATCCAAGCAGATTTAGCCGTAATCTGGAAATCATCTTCCATTGTCCACCAATTGTCAAACTTAAAGCTGAGCTTAGGCTTGCGAAACTGAGATTCAGTGGATATCAAAATAGGCGCATGATCACTAAGCATGATAGGAAGATTAAAAACATTAGTGTTGGGGTAAATAGCACACCATTCAGCATTAACCAGACAGCGATCCAACCTTTCAAACACAGGAGTGGAAGAAAAACGTTTGTTTGTCCAAGTATAAGCCGGACCACTATATCCAAGATCAAAGAGACCACATTGCTTAACATAAGAATTGAAAGCACGCATACGAGATGTATTCACATGAGCAGAAGTGGTATCTACATCGCACATGATGTTATTAAGGTCTCCGAAACAAAGCACCAGCTTGCCTAAATTATCACACACAAAAGTGAAGATCTGGTCCCAGATGATGTTAGTCTCACGATGATGAGGGTCTCCATACACGCAAACCAGCGCAAATTCTACATTAGAAGCTTTGTTAACGACAGAAGCTAAAATTAGGTGGTGGCTAGAGAAATTGATAGTAACTTGGACCTCGTCATTCCATAAGAGCCAAAGGCCCCCCGAGAATCCAATCGAAGGAACAACAAAACTATTGGCAACACTAAAGCGATTGTTCAGCTGGGCAGAAGTGAATCTAGAAGTTCTAATCTCAGAAACGAAGGTTACCTGCGCCTTGGTGGAGAACATTAAATTGGCGAGGTAACCCATTTTGTTGGATCGGTCGAGGTTTCTGCCTGGCCCTTGGCAATTCCATCCAATCAGCTTCATGTCAACCAGAGGGTTCGTACGCAACCAGCACCCCGTACTCCACTTCTTCCCTACCAGCCCAGAAATTGCAGGAACAAAGACAGGTCTACAGGGATGGGATTTGGTGTTGCTGGGGACGGAATTCTCTTCTCATGATAGGACTTGTTGAGGTCCAGCCACGACAGGGGATCTCACCAGCAATGAGTTGAAGCGGCGGAGCAAGCTGATATTTCCCCTTTTTGGGTTATTTTGGAGCCGCGGGAGCCAGAGAAATCTGGAAATTGATCGATGCGAAGAAACAGATCAACCAGCAGATAGATAGGAATGGAAGAGAATTGGATAGGAGATCAGATCTGAGGAGAAATCAGAAAGGAATCAAGGAAAGGATCGGGATATCGCCAGTCGCCACTTAGGCAAGTCAAACACGCTGTCCTCAGGGACTATCGGATTGTAGAGTATTTTGCCTAGCTCTTCAAATAGAGGGGCATAGGCTAGGTTTTTGAGTACGTCTCAGGAGAGGAACACAGATTTAGATCTAGAATTATTTGGAAAGTTTTTGGATGCTGGCACGCATCTTCTGTAATTGATCGACATCGTGGCAATAAAGTGATCTTTGGCGGTGTCATCTCTGGGCTTCTCTAATCTTTGTGAAGTCTTCGTGTTAGATCTCTCTAATACTTTGCTGCAGGTTTTTCACAAGATTAAGAGAAGTTTGTGGTGCGATTAATCTATCTTTCTTGCTAATTCTCGAAATTAGATCTAAATTGATTTTCGCAGTTTTCTGTCAGTTGTTACTGTTTTGATCATATCTTTAGATTCGTAACTCCGATCGAGCTGATTCTTGTTGCGTTGGTTAGATAATTTCCATACCTTTCGTTGGAGTATTGGAACACAATTTTTGGTTCAGTAGATCTTGAGATACAGCTGTTTTAACATCACGGAGAGAGTAAGGTTTCAGGGTTTGAAATTTTGGAAAAGTTGTAATTTGCTTCCGCGCAACCATTCACCCCCCCCCCCCCCCTTCTAATTGCCTATCTCAATCTCTCACATATATATGTAGATAGATGAACAAACTTGATCATAACTTCACAATTCATCGGATCCCAGCAAACACAACATGTAGCATTACATAAAGATGATCTTGATCATGTTAGGCAGCTCACAAGATCTAAACATGATAGCACAATGAGGAGAGACTACCATCTAGCTACTGCTATGGACCCGTAGTCCAATGGAGAACTACTCACGCATCAGTCCGGAGGCGGGCATGGTGGTGTAGACCCCTCCGGTGATGATCTCCCCCTCCGCAGAGTGCCGGGAAGAGCTTCAGAACCCTTCCAACGGCGGCGGCGACGAATGTTTTCGTGGAAAAGTGTTCGGTGTTTAGAGTTTCTGGGACGAGGAGAATACATAGGAGAAGAGGCGGCGCGAGGAGGCACCCGAGGCGGTGGGACACCCCCCAGTGTGACCCCACCTTCTGCCGCACCGAGGTGGTGTCTGGGGCCCCTGGGTCGCCACGTCGGTTGCCCTTTGGACTCTGTCTTCGTATCTTCGTAAAACTGGTCTCCGTGAAATTTCGTCCAATTCCGAGAATATTTCCGGACTAGTTTTTCTGAAACAAAAAGACAGCAGAAAACACGAACTGGCACTCTGGCATCTTGTTAGTTCACTAAAAAGGAAGATTCCCGCGGGATTTCCGATTTTGTTTTGGAGTTTTAACGATATATGTGATTTTTCTCAAAACAGAGTCGAAATCGCTCGCATGACCATTCATAGCGAAGTTGTGAATTTTCCGATTGTTTTGGGCGGAATTGCGTAGAATCGTTATATACTATGTTTATATGATTTTTCTATAATTTTGTGATCAAATTATAATGCACTTGTAGTTCAAATTTCGAATAATAGCATGAAATCCAATTATACTCGTTTAATACATGAAATATAGCTAAAAAGCTAAAAATATATCAACATATTCAGTGATTGTGCCTCCAATGAGATATTCTATGTTTGGAAATTGTGAAAGTCCAGTTTTCAATCTTATTCGTTGTACATAGTTCACAAAAATTAAGAAATTTTTCACTAAAACAAATGTAAAAAAAACATTCAATTTTTCAGCCATGTTTGTTCGTTTGCATTTTTAAAAACCATGTTTGTTCCGAGTTTGGTCATCATAGCACAAATCTAGCCATGGATTTTGGCATGGCCTTGGTCAACTAGCTTGAAAGCAACCATGAATCTTCAGACAAGGTTGTTTAGAAATTGTTGTATTCTAAGTTTATGAATTTTTCTTGATACTACTACACTAAAAAAAGGTTCCCGTGGGATTCCCTATTTTTTGAAATTTTGTCGATTTATATGGTTTTTCTCGAAACAGCCATGGGTATTGCCATGACCTTGGTCATGTAGCTTGAAAGTAATCTTGTTTGCTAATTTTTTTCGGAATAAACCCATGTTTGTGCGGAGTTTGGTTATCATAGCAAAAAAATTGCCATGGATATTGTCATGACCTTGGTCATCTAGCTTGAAAGTATCCATGAATCTTCATATAAGGTTGTTTATAAATTGTTGTATTCCAAGTTTATGATTTTTCCTTGATACTAGTACACTAAAAGGGAAGATTCCCGCAGAATTTCTGAATTTTTAGCAGTTTATCGATTTATATGATTTTACTCAAAACAACCATGGATATTGCTATGACCTTGGTCATCTAGCTTGAAAGCAATCTTGTTTGCCAATTTTTTTTGGAATCTTGCTTCAGCAATCTTGTTTGCAATGTCAAAACCCATGTTTATGCCGAGTTTGGTAATCATAGCAAAAAACTGGACACGGATATTGCCATGACCTTGGTCATCTAGCTTGAAAGCAGCCATGAATCTTAAGACAAGTTTGTTTAGAAATTGTTGTATTCCAAATTTATGATTTTTCCTTGATACTATTACGCTAAAAGGAAAATTCTCGTAGGATTTTCTATTTTTGAAGTTTTATTGATTGACGAAAACGGTCCGGCGATATTAACCCGACGAATAAGCTGCTCACAAGGTCAAACATCCCACCCAGAGAAACCGAACCATAAAAAAATGATACATATTTCTAGGTAAGATTTGAGAGCTCGGATTACTCAGATATGCCCTTAGATTCAAGGATCACGATACCAGAAGAACATTCGGGGTATATAAAACCGGTCGTACATTCTCTAAACTAGCGAGTTGGGACTAAACATCCCACCCCGTGTGACTCCACAACCATGCATATAAAACTAGCATTGAACGAAGGGGCGCGGACCCGGTTCCACCCTAGCTACTTCATTCAATGCTAACAATAGCCGTCGCAAATTCGGGTTTATAAACAGGTGCACCTGCGAACTATCAAGGTGGGACTAAGCCCCACAATGTGTGGCTCAACAGCGGGAGAGACCGCGGTCAGTTTGGGCAGGTCCATCAAAACTGTCAGCGCAGTAACGGTCAACGTGTTTGACCAGGCGGAACGCCCCGTTTGGCCATCTTCGAGCCTCAAAAAAAGAAATGGGGTGAAACAGAGAAAAGCTAAGCGAGTGGGGTAAAACTGAGGAAAGCTAAGCGAGTGGGGCAAAACTGAGGAAAACTAAGCGAGTGGGGCCAAACTGAGGAAAGCTAAGGGAAGTGGGGTTCTAATTCCAAACTAAAAAAATCCTAGTTAGAATTATAGTTATGTTCTTACAGAAGAGAGATAAATTTTGCGATGTTATCTTTTCTTCAAGCAAAAGTGGATGGAAGGTGCATGACCCAGAATGTCCATCCTACTCCTAGTTTTTACTAGTAATTACGGCGATCTTGTCATCTGGATGGATAAAATAAGAACAATATGCAAATATAACTACTTTTCCATCGGATAACTTGGGGAAGTCGATCCTCCATGCATGGCCATCCTGATAATTCAGGGCCCCAGGGCGAAACAGAAGTAGAGACGCTTCTAGTTCAAATTATAGAATAAAAACAAGTAAAAATGATTGTTATGACATACTAGCACACACATTAAAAGTAGTACTGTAATTCAGGGGCCTGAGGGCGAAACAGAAGTAGAGACACTTCTAGTTCAAATTATAGAATATAAACAAGTAAAAATGATCATTATGACATACTAGCACACACACACTAAAAGTTGTACTCCCTCCGTTCCACACTATAAGATGTTCTAGCTAGTTCATATGTTGGCTAGGTGCAAACTCAAATAAGTGTATATACACACTAAAACATGTCCACATACATCTAGATACATGTGAATGTGGACAAAATCTAAAACATCTTATATTTAGCACACACACACTAAAAGTTGTACTCCCTCCGTTCCTCGATCTGTTTGTTGTTCTGGCGGCGCTGTTTATTTGTTTTGAACTCTGTCAACTTGCGGCACCTGGCTAATTAATCTCTACGGTTTGGACGCGCGATGGGATTAGGAGCAGGAAACCTATGCAGTTAATTAATCTGCATGGATCTGCTCTTGGGCCCACATGTCTGTGAGTGGGCAGATGCTATTTTAGATCTAATTAGCTGTTATACTTTGGTTGGCCGCGGAGATGGTGTTTGTGTGGGGTTTGATATGGTAAGTTTGGGTGCATGGTCATTTATAGCTGGATTCTGAAAATATTTGGTGGAACCACCTGTCAGTTTACAGCCTTTGCAGTTAATAATCCGAGATGGATAAGATTTACCTATGATTTACATAATCCTGTGCAATTTCTACCGATCGACACCAGATTAGGCATCAGGTTTTATTCTGTGTTCCCATCTAAAAAACTGCACCCGAACTTTCCGCCTCAACAGGGTAACGAAACTCCTATGCCTATGGATCTGTAGTAGCTGCATTCCTTCCGTATAGCCAACCAAACTTTCTGTTGCCCGCACCAAACTCTCGTGTTTGATGTTGGGTCCGGAACGGATGGATCCGAAAGAAGCGGTCCTGAATCTAACTAAAACCTGTGATCCAGCTCATCGCAAACGTATGCCTAGGAGTTTTATTTTAATAGCACAATACCCGTGCGTTGCAACGGGTCTAAATGGAAAGAAAAATAGTCTCGCAAAACTGGAAAAAATATATTTTATACCACTCAAACATCATATTTTATATCATGATTTTTGTTGTGTACCCTTGGAAATGCAAAAGGTACAAGTAGTTTGCCACCGGAACTCGCTCTGAGGATAATCAAAACAAGGAGTATGATATGAATGATAAAAATGAGTTCACAAAGCCTATAGTACATGACACTGCGAACATTCCGATTAACTTTGGAAGCTGAACCTTGGCACCGTGTCCGGGAAGAGAAATATATGAAGCAAACTCTGGAGAAAGTACCCTGTGAAGACATAGTCGTCACTTTGAGTTCTATAAAAGGGGAACAACTGGCAATTTTGAATACAGTGAGAAATCATGCAGCAAAGAGGTTAACGAATTACCAAAAATGGTTGATACATCAGTATACTCGCACTGAAAAATCATTGCGAGTTCACAGTTAAATTTCACATGGTAACGGTAAAATAAGCATTGTACTCAGTCCACAATCACACATGGTGTGCATTGTAGATTAAATTATTTGAGTGTTAAATTTAAGTCGCAATCAGTTTGTACAGATTGTAAGAAGTTACAGAGACTTTACATGCGCACATAGTATGTTCATTATTTTTTCAAGGGAAAAGAGAACTCATATATCGTTTGGAATGAAGCTAGTCATTATAAAAAGATCTCCTGATCGCAGCATAGAAGTCATGAACTAACAACAGGTCTCCATAACTTCTATCATGGGAAGCTAGCTCATGGGCCACAAAATTGCTCTCTCTTTTGATCTTTTGAACGTTGCAGATTGAAATGCTTCAGCATAAACAACACACCATTAAACAACCAGTAACTACGCCATGCCATCAGCTTCAAAAAAAAAAAAAAACAGCACACCATCCTGATCTATTTTGCTGTGTGTGGTTGAAGCTGAGAAGGCCACGGAGCTGTCCGTCTCTCTAGGATCAGTTGTTCCTGAAAGAGTTGATGCAAAATTTTGAGTCCCAGTAAGACAGTAGTTACTTCGGCTTCTTGAGCGTCGAGGCAGTTACTCAAACTCGAGCCAGCAGAGAGGACAACCGAGCCATCGCTGAGGCGCGCCACAGCTCTAGCATATCCAGTTTTCCGTTTCCTTGATGAAGGATCCGTCACAGTTGAGTCTGAGAATTATAAGCTTTGAGTAGCACGCCGAGCCAAGATGGCGTTGCTCAGGGAGAAGTTGGGCAAGGAACAAGTGCATCAGAGAAGAGTAGGACAACACGGCTTGGTCACTCAGCTTGCAATGCGTGCGATGAGACGGGGGACCAGGCGAGCTCGGCGGTGGATGTCAGACTTGCAGAGCTGCTGCATGACGGCGGAACAGATACCAGCGACGACCTTAAACTGGCGGCGCCTTTGCTTGTTTGTGTGGAGAACGTGATGCGGTAAAACCCCGCGTGGTGTGTGCGTGCGTGGGCTCGAGCTCCCGTTGTCGACGTCCATGGCGGACACCTTGACGGCGGAGCGGCGCGTCGTTTCTTCCAGGAAGTGAGGGAGGACGAGACGATGTCTAGGAGATTCGGTGGCTCACCTAGAGTGTGCTGGCGCGACTGTTTTGCTTGGGGACGACGACGGCGGCCGGACGGAGTCGGGTAGAGGAAGAAGACCGACGGTGGCCGCCGGGAAGAAGCGCTCGGCGTGGCTGCGTCCTGGCTCCCGGGTCCGTCTCCTGCCCGGCGAAGGAGGAGGTCGGTGAGGTGCTCTCTTGGCGAAGTAGGCGGGCTGGAGGTGACCTTGGTCAAGCTGGGCGCGAGCTCTGTCGTGTCGTCCTTGTGTCGAAGGAGAGGCAGCGGTGGCGGCGACGTATTCAGAACCTGTGTTGGATCCAAGCTAGCTACAACCTGCGTTTCTTTTCTTTCCCCCTCTATGGATTAGCTTTTGTATTCGTAGGCCCACGACTTGTTCCGATTCTGCCCGTTACAAATAAGTATGCAATAAGGTGGGAACATAGTCGGATTCGTATGGCACAACCAGACGCGCGCATATTGCAGGACGTACGACGTACCAACCGTACCCACCAAACGTACCATCACGGCATCTAGACATATTATAGTATATATATAAGATAAGATTAACGCATTTGTTATAATCTCTGCCTTTTGTGATCCTTCCCTTTTGCCAACAATGTATGTAGTATAATGTGATCGATGATGAAACTGCTGAAAAAGTATATATGTTCACTGCGTTTGCTGCTAATTAACCACGAGTATATGTATATGCTTGCAGGGTAAAGTGATCAAGACCAAGAGTGTGGAGTACATGCCCTTTGTCAGGACCCCGATGGATCCTGACGGGATTGGATCACGAAGAACAAAGATTTGAGGATAATCGATAGATAAAACTGGTAAATTGATGAACTAATAAAAGGTAAATTGCAGGAAAATAAAGATAAGAACTAGGGTTTCATTTCTTGGTTACAATCACGGGATACAATGGTGGCTTATAAAGACATAGCCAACTACTAGATGCCACTAAAGGTGTAATACCCAATATACCCTCAACTACCAACATATACTCTATTCCATACCACTCTAGTACCTGACATTACTCCCCCCTGAAGCCATTGGTCACCAATGGAACAAGTTTCTACAGAAACTTTTATCACTGACAATTATCCATCATAATTCATTCACCATGTCAGGGAGGTAGAAATGTAATGAAGATAATATCCATTTCCCAAATCTGAAGATAGTTCTGTGAAGATAGTAGATTCTTTGTATTGTACTTCTTCTGGAGACCTTGCTGACTAAGAAACTTGTGTTCACTGCAAGAGATTTTTCTCATTGGTAACTGAAATTGCAAATAATTGAGTAATGTCCTTTGTAACCGAGCTAATGTCTTCACTGCTGTCATTTCCAGCCAGCTATCCATGCAGAAGGAAATTGCAATTCCAGGGTCCCACTGTAGCTTGGCCTTGATTTCAAATGAGGGTAGCCAGCAAGACAAAACAGTGACCATAGGCCTTACCAATTCAGAAAAATTAGGCGCTGGACTCTGCACCATGTATGTTAGTTGTCCATCTCTGAACTCACTCCCATTCGGCAACCAGATGGACTTGTACTAAAGTAACATATTACCAGGGTCCCATACGTAAGAAGCAGTAGTACCTACTGACTGAGTTTGCAAAGCTGCCAAACCTTGAATATGTGTGCAAGACAATGGCTTATCATTTTCACTCCATGCTATCAAAACAACTAACCAGCAGTGCAAGGACACTTCAACTCCAGGATCCCACTGCATTCTTTCTATGCAATATTCAGTATTGAGCAGGGAGCAGAGGCAGTTACACTGAGGTAAATGTGCAGCCCTTTGCAGGAAGAAGCAAGTAGCATGGAGTACAGAATACATGCCATTGGGAGGAACATATTGCATGCAGGCCGTCGAGCTAAGAACTAAGAATTCTGCACTCCAGTGGATGAACTGACTTTCATGGGACATTGCATACTTATCTAGCATCGTACCTATCATAGTCAGAACGCCAGGATCCCATGTATAAGTGCTACTGCTTAGTATTAGTATGAACGGAGTCCCAGGTAATGAGCTGTGCCATGTAAGCGCGGCCACTTTGGTAGAAGTATTATCTCTGAGCTCCTGATTAGCCAAGTGATTTTTTTGGACCTTCCATGCCAGTTGCCGAGAATACTAGCATCATATCCATTTGGTTCAAAATTCTTGGATCCCATTCCTTTCTTCTCACTTCAGTTGTGAGCATGAACCTTTGAGGGTTGTTCCCATGCTGTCGCTTCCAATGTTTATCACACAGTTCAGAGTGAGGCAATGAAGGTAGTATTGTTTTGCTGTTCCTCTCGCTGCACTTGATTGACACGTCAACAAATACATGAAGAACATGTGTAGGCATAA
This sequence comes from Poa pratensis, assembly GCA_947311845.1. NCBI lineage: Eukaryota > Viridiplantae > Streptophyta > Magnoliopsida > Poales > Poaceae > Poa > Poa pratensis. The sequence goes on along the minus strand of CAMZMU010000033.1, from coordinate 61,810,248 downwards.
CATCTTCCAACGAAAATCATTTAACAACCGGCGGAACGACCATGATGGTTTTCAGGATGCCAGGATCCCAATCTTCTCTTCCTTCTTCAGTTAACAACTTATTCCACTTGTTTGCTCCCAGGTGGTGTACATCTCCCAGTGCACAACCAGGTGAGAAGTCCAACCCTGAGATTTCTCGGATGCACTGTCCATGTCTGAACTTGATGTATGTTACTCCATAAACATTATCATTATCGGAAAGTTTGAATTCTGATGGTTTGCTCATGCATTTGGGTTCCTGTTCACCTTCCTGTTGGATTCCAGTGAATACATGAACAGACTCATTTGAGCAGACACTGGACTCATCATCATAGACAGCTAACACTGGCTCAGAAACAGCTCGCTCTAGGGGATAATCTGCCGGCAGAGTAAAATAGCTGTGCTCAGTTCCATCTGCTCGGAATAGACTCTGACGCTCGAGATTGTGAAGACCATACTGTTGTGGTTTTTCATCAAACATCTGCGGGACGACATCTGCAGTAGCTGATGCACCAAAAGGGAAGCTAACAGAGCTCGCTGCCGAGCTTGCTTCTGCAGAAAATATTGATGGAGCAGATGCAGCCACCGTTTTGCTTCCAGGGGACGGTGCAAAATCGACAGATGGTGTTGGGGCAGTGGTGGTGCTTAACGCAGACGAGGACACCCTGGGAGTGGCCAGCCTGTCCGCTAGTTTGGAGAGCTTACGTTGCAAGGATACAACTGAGGAACGCTGTGATTGAATTGTCGATTGATGTTGAGGAGTGACCGGTGGGCGAGCTTGAGCTGCTGCGCGAGGTCGTTGAGACCTGCGGGGACGCGGTCCTGATGCATCCTATTACCCGTGGTGGGGAACCCAGGGCCTTCAGCTTGATTGGTGGCAGCGGCACAGGCGCTTGTTGGTGTCGATTGGTGAACTGCTGGAGACGAGCAGGTGGCGCTTGTGGCGAGGGGAATCGGGTCTGACCTTGTGGAGGGGGAGTGACTCTGGGGCGGTGGAGGAGGATAAGGCAAGGACCAACTCGGCGGAGCAGCGCTGGAAAGCCTCTGCCTTGCGGTCGCCAGATGAGGAGGAGGCACCGGCGTGGTCGTGGAGCTTGACCAGCAACACGAGGGCGTGGATGCCATGTGTGTGCACGGTGTGCAGCCAGTCCCAAAATTAGGGATTTGGGTGGGGCTTTGGTAGAGAAGATGACAGTGGTGGGGATCGCCATGGTTTGGAGGAGCGGGTGGTGGTCGATTTGGGTCAATTTGGGTGAGAATTGGGGAGGGAAATGTAGCTGGGGCGGTGATGGTGAAAGGGTTGGAGTAGCCGTCAGGGGAAAGAGGTGGTGGGTAGGCGGCGGAGGAGGGGAAGCTGTAGGGGGCGTACGCTGAGGCGGGAAAGAAGCCAGATGCGGGTGGTGGGTATGCGGCGGCGGAGGGGTAGGCGTATGGGTAGCCGCCGGAGAAAGGAGGAGGTGGGTAGGTCGCCATGGATGTGCTGAATCGCACTGGAGAAGAAGACACAGAAGAATCGCCGGGGAAATTGCAAGAAATCGACGAAAGGGAGGGAAGGGAGGGAGCAGGTCCGATCGATCGATCGCTCTGATACCACTTTGTCAGGACCCCGATGGATCCTGACGGGATTGGATCACGAAGAACAAAGATTTGAGGATAATCGATAGATAAAACTGGTAAATTGATGAACTAATAAAAGGTAAATTGCAGGAAAATAAAGATAAGAACTACGATTTCATTTCTTGGTTGCAATCACAGGATACAATGGTGGCTTATAAAGACATAGCCAACTACTAGATGCCACTAAAGGTGTAATACCCAATATACCCTCAACTACCAACATATACTCTATTCCATACCACTCTAGTACCTGACACCCTTCCTACTGTCGCTGGTCAACTTCATCAACGGCTGCTGCTGGACGGCCTATGCGCTCATCAAGTTCGACCTCTACATCACGGTCAGTATATACAAGACGCATCTCCCTCCCCAGATCAGCTGGCCGCATCGATCGTTCTAACTTCCTTTTAATCATCCCGTGCAGATCCCCAATGGACTCGGCGCCTTGTTCGGCCTCGCCCAGCTGATCCTCTACGGCTGCTACTACAAGTCGACACCCAAGAAGGAGAAGAAGCAGGTCGAGCTGCCCACCTTCGTCGGCGGCGGCAACGTCTCCGTCACCGTCGAGAGGTGAGCAATCCCGCCGGTTGTCGCCAAGTGATCTGATCCGGCCGGCGGCGCTCTACATTTTAGCATTGAGAGATTTTTTGAGTATAGTAGTTAATTTCCGGATGATATATAAGTGTGGTTTGTGTTAGCTAGACTGCTAGAGTCCGAGTGTGCCTTTAAGTTTCGTGAACCGCATCGTCGTCCATTGTAATGCTGATTAAAGAATTATATATGCAGCTAGCTGAGCTATCCCAGATAATGACACCACTCGTTGCTCCTCTCTGAATCTGATCTTACATCTGATGAGGATGGTTTGGTTAATTTGTCGCATGTAATGGCTTTGTTAATTCTAAAGCAATCTTTTTTGTAGGGGAAAATTTGCTACAAGACACCGTTATTTTCCAACGTTTGCCGAAACACACCGTCCAATTGCGTCTTTACCAAGTACCATTACAATTTAGTGGTACATTTGGCAGAACACGCCGAATGGACAAAAATGGAAAGCTTGATGATTTCCCTTGGAATGACCATGTCCAAAGACCGGTTCTGAACCCTTTTTTCTAATTAATTTTTGTACGCAAGAACACACCAACTTGTTCTATTTGAGATATGCACATTTCAGCTTCGGACATATATATGAAAACAACCGGACGACATTTATCCTCAACTTGAATTGTAGATCTGTGTACCATAAACACTATTGGAATATTTAACGAGAACCTCCACACCGAGAATTTGCAGCAATACATGAATGAACATATTTAACAGACCCCGTATCCCCCTATCACAACCCGTATCCCCCGGCCTATAAACGCGAGATACAGGTCGGATTTTGCCGCTTTTACAGGTTGAAAAACCATCGCGCAGAACAGAAACAGAAAAACGAAATGCAAATTCAAAAAATTGGCTATTCGTGGGAACAAACAGATGAACATGATCACAATTTCTTCATCATCCTTGGCAAACGTACATGATCACCATTTTTCTTACTGGAATCTAAGCGTCGCCACCCCAAACCCTAGTTTACAAAATTTGAATCTCACCGGAGCAATCGTTGTGCGGCGGCGGCGCTCACTCCTCGTCGGAGACGAGGTTGACAAAGAGCTTGTCCTCCGCCTCTGCTACGGGGCGCCACTCCTCCGCCTTCTCCTGCGTTGCGCGCTCGGCGGCGACCCCCTGCTTGAGGAGGACGGCGTCGATGTCGTCGTATTTCTCGTGCATCCAAAACCTTTACGCCTTCTTTGATTTGTAGGATTTCAAAACGTAGGAATAGGAATAGAGATAGGAACTAGATAAGAATGCAAGTGCAATCCTGAGACCACGGGATTGTGTCTCGTTCCTTGCAAAGGAATGGAAAAAAGAGGTCCAACTGAATTTTTTGTTCCTCTGTTTGCTGTAGGAATCTGATTGCAAAGGATTTTTTCCTTTAAGTTTCCTTTTCTCCATTCCTGTGAATCAAACACTGCTACAGTACAACTTCCTATAGGAAAACGAATCATATACTTTCCTACACAAATCCTGTGAATCAAAGGAGGCCTAAGCCAAAACCTTCCAAAGTGTCTACCATAATTTCCTATATGTGGTATTTCTTAGCCACTCCAAGTAAATTTGTCATGTGCTACCTTTAAAATATTCAGAACACTTCATATTTGTGCCAATGTTTTCAGCTCACGAGGAAGTAGTAGTTGGATTTATTATCTTCCATGCTAGATTAAGTTTACCATGACTTGCATGCTTCATCTGCTTGTCAACTAATTTGCAAAGAGCTGGTTAGACCATTGTAATAAAATAAAATAAAATAGACACTCCTTCATGTACAATTTGATTGATTGGGAGGCACTCGAGGATTCAGTTAGTCATGGTTTGTGTAACCAAAGGTGGGAAGGAGTGTCAAAAAAATATATAAAGTATAATATCTCGGAACCGCTCTCAAACTTGTTTAGCATGGAAAATAATAACAACTCAATTACCAGTAATTGACGTAGACAACCACTTCTCAAAACAATTTTTACTTATGTTTACAAAACTTAAAAGGTCTAGCACATGATTTAATCCCTGCTTCCCTCTGCGAAGGGCCTATCTTTTACTTTTATGTTGAGTCAGTATACCTATCCCTCTTCCCTCTGCAAAGACAAATAAATGTTTCGTGAAAATTTATTTTGGACCACCAGAATTTGTCTTCTTACATATGTCACAAGAAATATCATTTTTCATGAAACTTTTTATGCGAACAAGAATATGCGAGCGTATATCTGAAATTTTTGTTTAGAATTTTTTTGATATTTTAAAATGTCACTTTTGGATAGTGGATACATCTACACCTATGAGGCAAAGATGATTTCCCCCTCTCTCCCCTTTATTTCTAACGAAGGAAGCACTGCACTGCCATCTCAGGTTAGTTAATGTAACACATTGTTTCTGAAGATGTCCACTGAATTTGTAATGCACCTAACCTAAGTGTTTCAACGCCCTTAGAAAATGCATATATGGATATATTTTTATGCTCCTTTATATCAAGTGAATTTTGGTGGTGATTGATGAAGCAGGTGAGAAGATGAATGCCAACATTAAGTAGGTGAGATTGTAATAGATGTCATGCAGAGAACAAATAATAAGGTTGCAGATCGTCTAGCTTATTTATAGAGAGTTGAGCACCAGACCAATTTGTGGTTGCAGGATGCGCCTGAACCTCTAGCAGACCTGATGGCTGTTGATTGTAATTTTGTTTCTATTTAATAAGGCTCCCTTCCCACCGCAAGAAAAAGGTACGTTGTCGATAACTTCGTTGTAGATGTTCTAATGTATTCTTCTTTACCCGCAAAAAAAAATCCTCTGTATGGAAACAAAGAACACGCGCAACAGGAAATATATAATGATATCTCGACTTCTCTTCTATTCACTAGTTTTGTGTCATGAATGTGCTGAATGGTGAAAATTGTGTCGTGTCAACGCATGATTCCTGTTCTCCTCTTCTACTCCTGGACGCTTGCATGTTCAGGAGAAAGTTGTAGTGGTGATTAGACTAGATGCTTGCATGTTCAGGAGAAACGTGGGAAATTTGACCACATGACCATTCCTGTTTTGTGGTTGTTGAAATTCATTCCGAATCCAAAATTGAACCAATATAAAACTGATGAGAGAACCATTGTTATGCAGTCAGATACTGACAAAAATCTGGTTTATTGACAGTTTATTGTTCCCACTCAATTCCACTTCTGTTCAACGCAGACATCAGCAGCTTAATTGGTTGTGCAAATTTTTCTTTTGAGTTTGTAGTAGTGGCGGACCCAGAAAAAATTGGAGGGTGGACACAATCTAAAAAAATGTCGCACCGCGTTTTTTTTTTACCAAATTGACACAACATTGTAGTTTAACACATATTTTTCAAATGAACTTGATTCCGATACAAATTTAAAACATGAACAAAGTCTTACATGATGAAGTATAGCATAAATAGGCGCAATATAGTTATTTCTCTTCATAATCAATTCTATAATTACTAGAGAAACATATAACATCATGTATAAGAAAGCTAATGGTTTCAGTTATAGGATCTAGACATTGTCCAGTAGACCAACTGAAGAGGCGGTAGAAAAAACAGTAGAAAAAAGGCCCAAACAGCCAACCTGGGCCACGAATTTGAGTTCATATTAGGGGTAGTCAGGAATTTTCACCGAATTCTGGGTGGGCCACGGCCCACCCGACCCACCCTCTGGGTTCGCCACTGGTTTGTAGATTGCTTGAAGCAATCAGAAAATTATTATGCAAACATATGTGAATTTACCTAGACGTTTTGTTATAATTTATGCTTCCATGAGCGGGTTGGTGTACAACTAATTCATGCAGGTTTATCTTTACCAAAACACAACTACACCCATATTGATTACCTGATGTGTTTGATTTTTTTTATCCAGGATAGCATCGTTGAAAAGGTTGGTGGATGAGTTGGTGAGCACGAGTACAAGCCATAAACAGTAGTAGCCGATTTTTTTATAACAGTCATAGCCAAATATCAAAGACAGTTAAAAAATGAAAAGGAAGTGCATCTCAGACTGTGTTCTGATTTATTTTGAATAGTTTGATTTTATCATGGTGTGTAGTGTGACACCGTGTTCACTAACTTCAGCTGACACATATCATGAACCACAAACAGTCAGCCACCAACTGCATGTTTGAATATCTTTCTGCTAAGTACTACACATAAATATTTCTAATTTGAGTATTGAAGGAACACATGTATAGATCAGCCAATCACACACGATTGATCTTGCACACCACACACAATTATATGAACCATCGCTGTCCATGTAGGCGATGAGTACCCCCATCGCACACGATTTACAATTCATGTACGATAACCGAGCCAATGCACACAACTTTGATAAACTAATCGTGTGCGATGAATTGCACATGGTTTGCATTGACCCAATCATGTGTGTTTATCTTAGATCGCACACATTTTTCTATTTTTCCTTGTGTGTATTGTTTTGTGATCACACACAATTGTCTGTACTAAATTGTTTTGTATTGGTTTACCGCATACGTTTATCTAAACTTAATTGTGTGCAATCAGTTTCAGGTGAACAGGTAGCTTTGTTGCACCTCCTGTACCCATAATACAAACATTTCATCCAAAATAGGGTAGCACGTCTCACTAAAAGAATTCACTGAACATTTTGAGAAGTACATATATATACGCATTGCCACAAAGTTTCAACTGCTAGATAGGTATACAAATTAGAAAGGTTCACAAAAGAATAGAATATGGGCTTTCTTGCAGTTGCCCTTGTAGTTCCTTATTTATTCAAAACCTTCAACTAACTCTGTGTTTCACGAGCGTGATATTTTGTTGACATTGTACGAGATATTCTTAACTAAAAAATGTTTTATGCAGTGGACCAAAACATCACCGGAGCGACAATTGGAGACAATATGTTGAAAGCGGTCCATAGATTGCATTGTATCATTATGTGTGTTCCTCTGTTTAAATAAATATGGAAGTGAGAATCAGTTATATTGATAACTGGATAATGATTGATTACTTGGCATCAATATATAGAAATATACTTATTCTTCAAAAGCACGAAATGGGCGGGCACGGCTAAGCGCATAATTTCCTTCTAGTTTGAAGGATGCTCGTCAATATCCATCGAAACTAAGTCCTTTTAATTTAAGGGGTTTCAAAATCACTTTTTTGTGTGGAATTTCAAAGAAGAAAAATGTTCAAGAGCGGAGAGAGGTGTAGGATGAATATAAATTTGTAAGAACTTGAAATTTAAAAACATTTACACGTTCAAATCTTCATCTCTCCGACGCATTTGCAAATTTTCTACAAAAATAACATCTTTGTGCCATGTGAGGATTATAAATAAATATTTTTCTAGTGAAGGAAAATAAATAAATCTTGGTAATCTAGAAATAACAACTCTTTTTTTCTCACACTCCGCAAAACCAGGACTCAAGCTTTTACATGTTTTGTTCAGATTATTTAACAGGTGGTAATTTTTTTCCAGCGGTGCTCCTTTGAATTCCAGCTCGTTAATGGGCTGATCGGCTCGTAACAAAGTACTGGTCCTGGTATCCATGTCCCCGGGCTTCCTCCAAAGGCCGGCCCTGAGAGTCACGGGCCAGATAACAAGACTGGACTGGCTATCTCAGCGCGAACATTTTCCAGTCCAGTAAGAAACAAGACTATCTTTTTCAAAACCAGGACTCAAGCTTTTACATGTTTTGTTCAGATTATTTAACAGGTGGTAATTTTTTTCCAGCGGTGCTCCTTTGAATTCCAGCTCGTTAATGGGCTGATCGGCTCGTAACAAAGTACTGGTCCTGGTATCCATGTCCCCGGGCTTCCTCCAAAGGCCGGCCCTGAGAGTCACGGGCCAGATAACAAGACTGGACTGGCTATCTCAGCGCGAACATTTTCCAGTCCAGTAAGAAACAAGACTATCAAACCGCGTGCGCCGAACATAGTATTGTTCGACAGAGGCCGGCCAGCCCGAGATAGAGTCGGAGGTGACCAGAAGCCGCGTGGTCGCTACGCGATGCCATCTCTCTATCACAATCGTTGGCGTCCACACGGACGGCTCAGATGCTGTTTCCGTGCTGCATATTCCCACCGGACCCTTCTAGAGGACAGGCTCGCAGCAACGAACAGACGGCTGCTTTCAGAAGAAGGGTTCCTCTTCGTTCTCCACTTCGATACCAGGTCCGACGACTTGACGAAGAAGGAGCAGGCAAAGCCCAGCAATTAAACGGGGGAATCGGCGTTCGCGCGAGGAGTTCTCGGCGATTGGTTGATCTCGGCGGGTTGGGGATGGGGCAGGCGTTCCGCAAATTGTTCGATGCCTTCTTCGGCACCAGCGAGATGAGGGTATGGCGATCTCTCTGTTCGATACAAAACGCCCCTCCTCTTTTTGATGCTCTTGTAGTCAGAACTGCCTGTGCCGTGTCATGTTGATTAGTTTTTGCTTGGGTCGTTTAAATTGCTTATGTTTGGGTGGTACCCTGTTTTTTTAGGTCGTGATGCTTGGTCTGGATGCAGCGGGCAAGACCACCATCCTGTACAAGCTGCACATCGGGGAGGTCCTCTCGACTGTTCCTACGATTGGTAGGTTGTTGATATATCTTTTTCTTGTGTCTATCACGTATCAGCTGAATTGTTTGTTGTGCTCTGGTGTTAAACTGAAGTTATATCCCCCACGAATAAAGTGTTACTGATTTATTAAACCGTTAATGAGGGGAGGCAAGAGAGTGATCGCTTTTGGTAGCAGAGGAGCAAATCTACCAATTGTACATAATCTCGCTGGATGAGGGTTGCGAACTGCCTATAAAAATGTGATTACTGAACATTCTGAATAGTGCAATTTTTTTCTGATTAGCTGAACACCCTTGCAATTTAGAGAGCAATACCAATTACTCACACGAGAGTCAACCAGACCTGCCGATAAGATTGGCCTTAACAAACTATGTTCTTAAATATTTTGCGGCGTTTATTTGAAAAATGATATCTGATGTTGGAATTTGTCCTGCACACCAACTGCTGATGTTGCCTTTCTGCTGTTACTGCTAGGGTTCAATGTTGAGAAAGTTCAGTACAAGAACGTGGTGTTTACAGTGTGGGATGTTGGTGGCCAAGAAAAATTGAGGCCCTTGTGGAGGCATTACTTCAACGACACAGATGGCTTGGTATGTTCCAAATACCTGTAGTTGTATAAACTTGACAGACAGATGTTTATTGGTCTATTATGTTCCTATTAAGGTATCTGTGGTTAACGTTTTCTATGAAATTTGTTAGTTTGGATCTTTGCTATACAGGGTTATGGAAAATTGGAAATCCAATTTATAATACATTTCATCTTTTTCATTCAAACTATCCCAGTCTATGTTGAAATCTTGATTTTAATTGCTGGTGTTGTATTTCTTGTGATCCATCTCTTTTTTTCTATTTTGCATTGTTTAGGCCCACACATCAGGGACCCAACCCCAGTGACAAAAAAAAAGAAACATAAAATTGAAAAAATTAAGGCGCATACAAACATATTTAGTTCTTTAATGTATAGTTCGGTTTCCTTTAAAAAACTGGAGTAGGCTTTCAGTTTTTCATTCCCGCTTGTGAGCTCATATCTTATCTTGCTGATTAGTAGACACTTAAGGGACCACCCGTGAGCACCTCAATCATATCTTATCTTGATTCGACTTCTTAAGTTGCAGCTATCATTCCTATACATAAATATTGCCAGTTACCGAATTTTCTCACATCTGAAGAAATACATAAAATAAATTATTAGCAGCAGCTTTGCTGATAATCTAGATTAACCCTCAACATGTTGCTAGTATTTATCAGTACTGTACAAAGCCCATCTTTTCAAATGTGGAATTTATTCTAATTATTATGTCTTACTTGACCCTGGAGGAAGTTGCTATGTAGTCAAATCTTATTGTCTACAATGTGAATATTGTCAATCTTACTCAGGCCAGCTGAAACCTTAGTCTTCATCTTTGTTGTTGAATAATCTGTGTAAAAATCTGGACTCTTGATGTATCCATGAACATATGCACAACAGATATGAAAATTATATTAATAACATCGTCACAATTGCAGATCTACGTGGTTGATTCGTTGGATAGAGAGAGAATTGGAAAAGCCAAAGCAGAGTTCCAGGTTTTATAAATTATCCTAAGTGTTCATTGCTGTGTTAAGTTTGCTTTGTGATGAAGCTAATATTTGGCAGCTTTGTTGCAGACAATAATTAATGATCCTTTTATGCTTAACAGCATCATATTGGTGTTTGCCAATAAACAAGATATGGTAAGGCAATAGAACTTGATCACTGTTTTTAATGTGGATATGCTTGAATATATGTGCTTGAATATTTATGTATATGCACACATTTGTATACAACAATAGGTACACTTTGCTTCTATTTAATCTTGAGTAGTTCTTTTTCTATCAAGATAATATTATGTTTTAGCTGTTTACACTGTACTGATGTGGTGCTTTTGTGGGATATATGTTGTGTCTTATAATATAAGTCACGCCTCATTTAACTTTGTGACTTATGCTTCTTATATTTGGTTGAGCTGTAGATGACGTTACACTTGTGAGACATTTCTGTATTTAGAGCGGTCAATACATGACTAGAATGTGTTCTGCTATCAAGCATGCCACGATAAGATGCAAGTCTTCGCTTTCCAGTGTTACAGATTATAGGCTGAAGAATAGGTCGCAACATGTAGATTTGCTCTTCTTTTTTACCTGTTCTCCACTTTTTTTTCTTACCTATTTGGTTCTGACAGTATACTTATACTCTCTTTGCTGCTCCTGCCTAACAGTTGAGCTTTCTTGTTGTTTCAGAAAGGGGCGATGACACCAATGGAGGTGTGTGAAGGCCTTGGCCTCTATGATTTGAAGAACCGTATCTGGCACATCCAAGGTTCTTGTGCCCTCAAAGGTGATGGTCTTTATGAGGGCTTGGACTGGCTGTCAAGTACTCTGAAGGAACTGCAAGCGTCCGGTCGCCTACCCTGAGAAGAGACCTAGCAGTTCTGCTTATAAAATCCCTGCTCTCACACTAACAATATGCTTATGCATTCAAGAAAGACGATTGAAAAAAAAGATAATGGTGGGAAATAGATGGCATTTTCCAGGTGATATGCTTCGGTGCTGAATCTGCTGAAGAGACCATGCTTGGGTCTGACGACACCAAATGTTACCAATACAATTTTGTCATGGGTAGTGTTGATTCTCTAGTTGATGACACATGTAATGTAAATTTGCTTGCGAGTTCAGACTTCAGACATGCTAACCATGTTCACATATGAGTGGAACATGATGTTTTCTCTAGATGAAAACATGATGTAATTAATGTAAATTTTCTGTAAGATATTTCTTGCAATAAAATTTATGTCGAGAATCTGGTCGCATTATTGCGCAACTCATTCTGATGGTTTTTCATCAGGAATATTCACTGAATCAAAGAGGAGCCTGAGCATGCTAAAATGATGGATGACTTCGTTAGACCATCTCTAGCAGATCCCATAAAACAGCTAAACCCGTAAAATAACTGCTTTTTTACGGGTTCGGGCAGGAAACGCTGACCCAGATACCATAGAACAACCCAACCCTTAATTTTTTTTACGGGAAACCGAAAACGGCTCGGCGAAAACCTTAGATACGGCGCCGCCATCGCCACGGGTTTCATTTACCGACGCTCCCACACCTTCAGCCGCGGCGCTCGGCTCTCTAGCCGTCGCTCCGCCCTCCGCCGCGCTCGGCTCTCTAGCCGCCGCTCCTCCCTCCGCCGTGCTTGGCCCTCCATCCCCCTGCCCCGCTGCTCCTCCCTCTGCCGCGCTCGTCCCCCATCCCCCGGCCCTGCCGCTCCTACCGCCGCCGGCTCAGATCCGTTCGCGCGCAAATTAAGGTACTTCGCTCCCTCGGGCTCCCGCGTGGTACAGCCTAGTGGCCCGTATGGTACTACGCCACGCCTCCACCGCCGCCCGGCGGGTACGGCCTTTTCCCTAACGTGCCTCCCGGCGTCTACCTTCTCGAGATGCCTGTGGCGTACGCGGCATCTCCTGACGTGGAAATCGCGAGGTAAATTTCAATTTGAGTTGCGGCGTTTCTATTTCACTAGTTTCTATTTCTTATAGTATTGTTTTCCGTTGTGGTTGTAGTATCGAGGCAGAAATTAAGATCCTTGATGACCCAATAGAGGAGAGACTTGCTATGCTATCTATGAAAGAAGTCATGGACATGTATGAGGCAATGTTTATGGATTACAAGGACCAACATTTGGATACAGTTAATTTGTGATGTGGATTGAATGCTAGGGGATTACAGCTCTATCAAATGAGGCTAGATATCTTCAGATTGTAGGACAGGATCATGACCTGTGATGCAAGATCGTTGGATGAGCAGACTCGTCAGTCAGCGCTTGGCATCTTTGAGGAGTCATGTTATGGGAAATGTTGTGTCACTTCGCGGAGATTGAGCAGTTTCCTTTGCTTGATGTAGTTCTAGAGTTGATGAATTGAAAGTATGTGTCTTAACTATGTAGAATTGTGAACTAGATGTAGTACCAGAGTCGATGAACTGATGTATGTTTCTGAACTCTGTCGAAATCTGAACATTTTACGGTTTCGCGGATTTTGCCAGGACATATCCCGTAAACAGGAATATTCTATTTTATGGTATGTGTTTACGGTATCTGTTCTACCCGGCCACTTTTCGCCCCTTAAAATCGTTTTACGGTTTACCGTATACGAGTTTTACGGGCCAGAAATTTACGAGATCTGCTAGAGATGGTCTTAGTTGGTTTCAACAACACACCATTCTCTCTGAATCCCGCACCTACTAAGAGCATCTCTAACAGGCGCGCTACATGTTGGCGCGCTAAATTTTTTTCAGTGCCAAAAATAGCGTGCGTGTTGGGGGCCTGTTTTGTTTTAGCAGAAGCGCTATATTTTTGCGCGATCCAGCAGTGGCGCTAAACTCCAATGCGCGCACCCAGCACAAACAACATTTGCACTCAAACTTGTAACCAAGAAGATCAAACATACACAAAATAAATCAACAATAAATAGTTTAATTATTATTACAACACAAACAAATAGTTCTTCTTCAATACATGGCCGTTTGCTACAGACTCCACCGGTGAAGTTTCACCTTTTGCAATCTTATTCATGAGTGGTGACCGTTGAAGAACATTGATGTCATCGCAAGATCCGGGCATTCCGAAAAAGCATGTCAAATCCAAGTCTCATGATCGCCACCATTTCAAGGATTATAGTGGAATCCTTTTTATGGCATTGGAATTGTCCATGCCATGCCGTAGGACAGTTCTTCCAACTCCAATGCATGCAATCAATAGAGCCAAGCATACCTGGGAACCCCCGAGTGGCGTTGAATCCAAAAGTCTAGCCGTGTCTGCAGCATTGGGAGCTCTCAAATACTTCGGACCAAACACTTGCACAATTCCAACTGCAAAGCGCTTGACACACATGATGGCTTGGCTCTCGCCCATTGCCAAGTGATCACCAACTAGATCCGCCGGAATACCGTATGCCAAAATACGCAAAGCGGCAGTCACCTTTTGAAAGGTGCTATGCCCGAGCTCTCCGGCGGCATTCCTCCTTTGCTGAAAAACGGATCATGCCTCGCCAATTTCTCTGCAATGTGCTTGAACAACTCGATGCTCATCCTAAAACGGCGCCGGAAATAAGACTCGGGGTATGTGGGATGCTACACAAAATAGTTCCTCATCAATCTGTCGTGAGTATCGATCCTTTCTCTCCACAATTTCTGACGACCGAAAACTCAACCACGTGCTTCTGCCTTTTTTGGGCGTGCATAGCTAGGATCATTGCGACGTTCTCCTCCTTTTGAAGATCAAATTCTTCATCGGAAGAATCATAGGACGAACTCATCTACAAATATTGATTTAAACTAATTTAAAACTACAAACTAAATGCACCAAATTTATGTACAAAGTTTAGAGGAAATATATACCTTTCAAGTGTTTTGTCAAACACCTTGTGCGCGCGGAGGTGCAAACGGCCGCCGGCCGCTGTCCGTCGAGGAACTGCGCGCTGGAGGGGCGACGGCGAGGAGGGAGGTGGAACAAGCAGCGTCGACGCGCCGGGAGAAGCGGTGGAAGCGCCGACAGTGTCCGTGACAGCAGGGCCAAATTCACCGCCGCGGCGACCCGCGCACGTCCATAGATAGCGGCGGCGCGCTGGAAAAGGAGTGGAGGAAGCGCCGACGGCAGGTAATCAAGCGCTCTGGGTCGCCGGAGGAGATAGGTGAGAGGTGCGAGCGGCGGCGCGAGCGCTTGGAGCTTTCAGATCTGGTGGTTGGTCAATTCGCGCGCAAGTTTCTCGCCCCAAATACGCAGCGTTCAGTCCCGCTTCCGCCAGCGCGCTGGCCACTTTTTAGCGCGCACAGGGTTATAGCGCGGCCGTTGGAGCGCTGCTTTCGTCCGCGCGCGCTATATTGACGGTTTTTTCGGCGTGCGGCTTATTTAGCGCCTCTATTGAGATGCTCTAAGCACTTTCTTTTTTGCGAGAAACCAACTAAGCACCTTAACGAATTCAGATTGTTATTTTTGGCCATGATACTTATGCATTTTTTTTTGTGATGCAATGCTAAAGACAGTGCTTCCCTTCCAAGTTCCATGACACAAGCGCCCCACCAACCCACCTCCTCTCGCGACCCGCCACCCCCGCGCGGGCGGTCGGGCTGCGCCGCCGGCACCCTCTCCTCTAGCCCCCCTTCATATTCCCTTCCCGTCCGCCGTCGCCGGCGTTCGTCGCCGGGCTAGGCCCGGGCGGCGCCGGCGGTGGCCCCCTGCTTCTACCCTCTCGGTGGCGCGCTCGCGCGGGTTTGTGCCTCACCGGGTGGTGACCACAGGCGGCGGAGGTCCGGCTTGCGGCGGCGGGGTGACCTGCGGCCGCGCGGGTGGCGTACGCGGCGGTGGCGCCGCCGTTGGCGGCGGTGGTGGTTGGATGTGCTCGACCTCAGCCCTGCAGGCCCAGATCTAGGCCCTTTGGGCCTGATCTGGGTCAGGGTGGGTCGGGCGCGACCAGTCTGCCTCCGGCCTGATTTCGAGCTCTCTGTGACGTGGACGGCGAGGCACGACAACCGCCCCTGCTGCAGCACGATGGTGAGAGCTTCACGGGCCCTTCTGGGTCCGGCCGGACCTATGGTTTCGAACTTGAGGGCAGCGGCGGCGTGGCCTACGTGCAGCAGCGTGGTGGCGGGGACTTTACGGGTCCTCTTGGGACCCGGCCGGGCGTGCCCCGCCTGGTGTGTCCTTGCTACAGCGTCCGGTCGGCACCCGCAGCAGTGGCGGTGGAGGAAGTCCTCCAGGTGGCCGTGATACTGCCACTCTCCGGCTCCAATGGTCTGGTGTGCTCTTGCTGATGTGTCCGGTCGGCTACTGCCTTTGGCGGTGGAGGTTGTTCCCTCCCGCGTGGTTGTGGTACCGCCATCCATTGTCTACAGTTGTCTCTTCTCAGTCTGGCCTCACAGTGTTTGCCATGGTGAGACGGCGTTCGTGACTCAAGACCGAGGTGGCGTCTGGTGGTGGGCGGCAGGTTTTGATGGAGCGCTTCAGATTGTCCAGGAGGTGATTTTTTGGGGGTCGGGAGAAATCTCTGTCGTTTTGGCACCGACGCGGTGACGCTTGAGAGTGTCGCCCTTCCTTCTTGAAAGGCGTCGGGGGTGCCCCTTCCCCACTCCTCGGAGCGTACCGGGGGAAACCCTAGGGCCTGTCCGGGCAGCAGCGTCGGCGTCGTCGCTTTCCTTCTTGGAGGTGTTGCTTGGTACGCGGCGATTCAGAGCGCTAGGCTTGTGGTGGAATTTGCCGGAGAGGACGTAGCGGTTGAGAGTCACTTTCGTTTTCGTTGATCCGCCGATGTTGGCGTTGTTTTCTCTTCCTTTTTTTCTTTCTTTTCTTTTGGGCATGATTGTGTTGTTTGCCCCAGCTGTGGTCTCAAAGTTATATCGGGTGGTTGCTATATTAATATAGCGGGGCGAAAGCCTATTTCTTCAAGTTCCAAGCGTGTGAGAACTCTTCCGTGGACTAGTGTAGCCGTGCATATGCACATAAGGGCCAAGTCTCGGTTCGAGTACTCACTTCTATCGTAATGACAAACCCAGGGTGGAGTCCCCCCTCCAGTCTTATTATTTTAGTTCCAAGCGTGTCATACCTAGACCAGATTAAAAAAAAACTTCAGTCATATCCCAAGACTCGTTTAGAGGATAAAAGCAATTAAAATGTGAAATAAATATGCTGCTAATTTCTTGTCGACCGAAACCGAATTCAGCAAACAATACGATTTTTGGTCCAAAAGAAGCTCTCGACTTCTCGAGCAAGTAGAAGAGGAAGAGGCGAGAAGCGTAACGGAAATCACAACAGAAGCGAGGTAGAGAGTGTGCGAGAGAGAGAGCGGCACCCCGTTCCGTCCCAGCCACAGCCACACAAACCCAACACAACGCAACACAACACAACACGCATCATCGTCGTCCTCACCCCCTCCACTCCTCGTCGCCACTCACGCACGCACGGTGCCTGCGAGAATGAGATAGAACCGCCCCGGCCCGCGCACGGCCGGAGCTGAGCCCCCAAACCGACGCGGCCCGCCCGATTCGCATGACGCCGTCGCCGGCGTCCACGTCCGCCCCCGACGCCGGCATGCTCGGCCGCCGCCTCGTGCTGCTCCCGGCGAGCGCCGCGGCGCGCGGGCGCGGGGAGAGGAGGAGGGCGCGGATGCGGCTCGGGTGCCTGCTCGAGCACGTGGCCCCGCGGCTCGCGGTGGCCTCGGCCGCGCTCGTCGGGGCCGGGGAGGTGATCGCGGCCGCCGCCGTCGCGGGGGGTAGCGGCGGCGCGGGGCACGCCGCCGTGGCGTCCACGATCGCGCAGCTGGCGGTCTCGGCCGTGGCGATCGCCTCGGGGGCCTGCCTCTCCACCAAGGTCGACTTCCTGTGGCCTCGCATCGAGCAGCTGCCAGGTTGAAGCCCTCTCTATATGCTCCACGCTTTCAAGCCACAGCTAATTAATAAGCTTGTATCGATCGCGTTTTAGGCAATGTTAAATCGTTTCGTCTCAGCTGTTCTTACTGTAGATTTGAAATAACTTGCCACTATACTTGAATTGTTGGAACTAGCACTCGAGAAAAATATTCAGCGTACAGCATTTGAGACCGTATGTTGTAGTAGTATACCATACCAAATAAGCAATACGGTTCGGTGGTTACTGCTTAGTTAACATGGTTGCTGCAATAAGCAAATATCAGTTCTATGACTGCAGGCGCTTGCCCATTGAAGTAATAGATTTGTTAGTTCTTGTGCCTACCTCATACTATTATTTCTGTATACGTGCAGATACTCTTGTATTTGAAGGAGTGGAGGTGACAGGATACCAAATATTTGAGGATCCAAAGGTGTTAAAGCAGTAGACACATTCTTAACAAATTTGCCATTAATATTTATTCACCTGAACTATATCACTTTTGCTGTTTAATTTGACATTATCAATTGTGTGATACAGGTGCAGAAAGCAATTGTATTTGCAAGTACGGCTCACATTGGGCAATTTAGGAGAACAGGAGACCCTTATGTTACACACTGCATACATACTGGGAAAATCTTAGCTGCCTTGGTCCCATCCACTGGAGAAAGAGTATGGCTCGCCGTCCTTCTGTTTTTATATGCATATTGCATCAATGTTTATATAGGTTTTGATTGATGAGCGCTCCCCTTATTTCTGCCCAATCCCATGGCTGCATCATGTAGGCAATCAATACAGTTGTTGCTGGCATTCTTCATGATGTTATTGATGATACATCTGAGAATTTGAAGAGCATAGAAGAGAAATTTGGGGACGATGTTGCAAGTTTGGTATCTGGTGTTTCAAAATTAAGTTACATAAATCAGGTAATTCATATGTTAGTAAAGCGTTCTATATAAGCATCTCTCTGTTGAGTGCTGGTATTGATTGATATGTGTTATCTGAGTACCATAACATTTCGGATGTAAATCATAATGGTCAAGACATACCAATTCAACGTCAATTGATGAATACATGATTGATATAACAACTGTGTTTATTCCGGCA
The DNA here is from genome assembly GCA_947311845.1 of Poa pratensis. Taxonomy (NCBI): domain Eukaryota; kingdom Viridiplantae; phylum Streptophyta; class Magnoliopsida; order Poales; family Poaceae; genus Poa; species Poa pratensis. Next base: position 61,791,946 of record CAMZMU010000033.1, on the reverse strand, counting down.
TGGTGAACACTGTATTACTAAATCATAATGGTCAACACATACCAATTCAACGTCAATTGATGAATATTCCCACCACTTTTAAGTTCCATTTCAGTCATGTTTTCTCCAGATGCTAAGTTATGTCAAATTTTTAGCCTGTTGGCTTCGATATCTCGATACACCATATATATGTCAATTCCCTCTGTCATTGTTGCATGATGCTTATGCAGCTCTTGCATTCCTATTGGCGTCTTGAAAGACCATAATCACTGCATTGCAGGACACTTTTGTGTCGACAGTACTTTCTTTCTCTTCGACATGTTTTTGCTATTGTCCATGACTATTAGCTTTACATTACAGCTACTGCGCAGGCATCGGCAAAAAAACACTGGTGGAAGCACTCTAACTTCTGATGAAGTATGTTCCCTTCCTGTAGTTTTTAGTGTGTAGTGATGCGGTGTTATTAAGCTACTTTCAGAGATTATTAATGCCTAGACTCCTTTCATATAATTTTGCTTGTTAATGAAAGTGAGTTCCAAGCAGGGCATATGAATGTTTGCAATTATCATAAAAGCATAAATGCTCCTCTTAGAAAACTCAGGAATTGATTATCCTCCCGTTGTCAGTCAGGCAAACAATCTGCGCGCTATGTTATTGGGGATGGTTGATGATCCTCGTGTGGTTCTTATCAAGCTGGCAGACCGCTTGCACAATATGCGAACAATGTACGTAACTTTAGGCTTCTCACTGAACTTGCTGGACACGTACAGCATGCCTTTTAATCTGAAGTATTCAATATTTTGTCGACTGATTCAATCGTAAAACCATTTTTTTGGCTTGTCATATGACAACATTCTTGACGATATCTCCATGATATGTTTTTGTGAGCTTCTAATGATTATGATCAGCAATTTCTGTTTCACCTTGCAAGCCTAAAGCCAAGTGCTAGGGTCGGCGATGGAAAATGGGGCAATGGGCTATCAAAATTCTAAGGGTACTAGGAAACTAAATTGGATACATCAGTCTTTGAGTTAAAACCAATGGATAAATTAGAGAGCTGAATTCTAGTGATCTTGTTTTCTGTTGTTACTGTGTGCAGTTGAATCAAGGGGGCTCTTATACAATAATCATAAGATAAGGAACTTGTATAATACACTAATCATATTCCGTGGCTCAGCCCTCGCTTGCTAGCTATCTTGTTTGGCTTGATCCTGTCCTGAAGTTTACTGTGTATCTCCCCTTCAAATCAGCATCAGTACTTATGTTGATTCTTTTTTTTTTTAAGAGAAAATGCAAAAGCTTTGCGTTTCATTTTATTGGAAAGGTAGAGTTTGGTTTACATGCCTAAGGAAAGGCAATTACAAAGCAACATAGCAAATCAATGGACATCCCAGGTCTGCGGGATGATGGCTCTAAGGCCTAAAGCACCAGCACGAGCCCAGAGGGCTGCTTCGTCTTTGATCTTCGTCAGCAGGTCGCGAACCGAAGGTTGGGCTCGGTCGAACACGCAGTCGTTGCGGTGTTTCCAGAGCATCCAGGGGACGAGCAAGGTGGCGGAGGCCAGCCCTTTGAGCATCGGCTTGGGGGTGAGCTGCCGCGCGGCGCGCCACCAGCAATGGACAGAATCTTCGTTCTCCGGCGGGCGGCAGGTTAGCCTTAGCCAGGAGAGCACCTCATGCCATGTCTGCCGAGAGAAGGGGCAGGCCAGGAGGAGGTGCTGTATCGTCTCGGGCTCCTGGTCACAAAGGGACATCGCGGTGGGTGCTGCAGGCCACGGCGAGCGAGCCGGTCCGCGGTCCAGCAGCGGTCAAGGTGGGCGAGCCAGTGGAAGAACTTGACGCGCGGCGGAGCCCAGCTCTTCCAGGTCAGCTTCCAGGCGTCGCAGGTGATGGATCCGTGGAACAGAGCTAGGTATGCCGACTGCGCTGTGTAGGTGCCGCTCGCGTTCAGCATCCAGCGCAGGCGGTCTGGTTCCGCGGAGAGCGTCGTATGCGCAACCCGGTGCCAGAGCCAGAGGTACTGCCCGATCTCCTGTAGGCCAATTATGCCTTGAATGTCGCTTGCCCAACGATTCGCGTCCAGGCCATCTGCCACGGTCCGCCGCTTGCGTCGCCGCTTGGGGATGCAGGCATAGAGTTGCGGTGCGAGTTCGCGGATGGATTTTCCATCGATCCATCTATCCTCCCAAAAGAGGGCCTGCTGTCCGCAGCCAATCTCCATTGTTGTGGACGCAAAGAAGAAGGCGCGCTCCTCATGGGAGAATTGCAAGTCGAGCCCGGTCCATCCCTTGGTTGAGTCAGTGCGGCTGAACCAAAGCCATCTTGTCCGCAAGGCGAGCCCCGTGTGCTCCAGGTCATGCACGCCTAGACCGCCCAGCGAGATGGGTCTAGCGGCGCGCCGCCAGTTGACATGGCAGTTGCCGCCATTGGCCTCAGCGCGCGCCGCCCACAGGAAGCCCCGTTGTATTTTCTCGAGCGCCTTCAGTGTCTTTTTCGATGGCGCGAGGACGAGGAGCTGGTGGATTGGGATCGCGCCGAGCACAGCCTTGACGAACGCGAGGCGGCCGGCCTTGTTCATCAGGTGCGCCTTCCAAGTTGGGAGCTTCCCGGCGGTCTTATCAACGACGAGCTGCAGCTGGGCCGTGGTCGGGCGCCGGATGGTGAGGGGGATCCCCAAGTATGTCAGAGGCAGCTCAACAATCGGGCATCCAATGAGGGCTACAGCGGGAGCTGCCTCCTCGACGTCGCAGCGGAGAAGGGTGGCGGAGCTCTTGCGGAAGTTGACGCGGAGGCCAGAAGCTTTTCCAAATAGCTGCAGAATGTCTCGAATCGCCTCGATATCGTCTGCCGTGGGGTGGCAGAAGAGGATCACGTCGTCCGCATAGAGCGAGACGACAGGGATCACTCGGCGGGGGTGGAGCTGCTGGAGGATGCCTAATTGGGTCGCGCGGTGCAGGACGCGGCCAAGGGTGTCGACCGCCAACATGAAGAGTTGCGGGGACAACGGGTCACCTTGGCGCAGCCCGCGTCGATGCCAGATTGGCGGCCCGGGGTCGCCATTAAGCAGCACCTTGGTGCTTGCCGAGGAGAGGAGGATGGCCAGCCAATTGAGGAAACGATCTCCGAACCCGTACAGGCGTAGTACCTCAAAGAGAAACGCCCAGCTGATGGAGTCGAAGGCGCGTGTGAGGTCCAGCTTTAGCAGCACGCGAGGGGCACGTTGATTCATTTATGTGCATGAGCTTTATGACACATACCAATGCATTCAGCGCTTCTCCTTTAGTTGCCTTATTACCAGCATCTGAGCATGCTCTGTATGTATTGAAATGCTCCTACTTTTAACTTAAATATGCTTTCAATAGTTATTGGATTGTGTATGATTGTGCGCTAATAAAATCTGTATTTCAGCTATGCTCTTCCCATTCCCAAAGCTGAAGCTGTTGCTCAAGAGACAATGGCTGTCTGGTGCTCACTTGCTTCTCGATTGGGAGTCTGGGCTTTGAAAGCTGAGTTGGAAGATTTATGCTTTGCTGTTCTTCAGGTTTTTATTCTATTATAAGCACATAGGTTGCCTATGAAATGTTATTTTGTTAATCTGTAGCATTTCTAATGTGATACTTCTTTTCGCTTTACTTGATGCTGAATACTTACCAGGTGGGCTATATGTTATTTATTTGTTGTTATACTCTCTTCAAATTTGAGAAGATGCTATATTCATTCCCATGGTTACTTGTTTAGTAGTCATTATATTGATGTAACATGAACGTTTGGTGCAAAGTTTGTTTGCATGGCACACCAATTGATGAACCCATCAAACATGTTGATTTGGTGTTTAGGAGCCATTTTGTAATGCATGCTTGTGATGAACTAGATCTCCTTCGTCGTTGGACCAAAATGATTTGAAATATGTTCATAGCGACCAAATAGTAATTTTTTGTGCATTTGAACGGGTCAAAGAGACCTAATGACTAATTTCATTTAGCTCGGTCACTGGGCATATGATGTTATTTTGATCCTCTTCATCCGGTTGATCGTGTCTCGATCTTTCGTCTGCAATGTGTTATCATGTTACCTTTTGTTTTCGTACCGTTTTACTTTGTAATACCTTCTTTTATTATGTATAATCATTATTTTAAATGTTTCTATCTCTGAAATTCTTGCAGCCCCAAGTTTTCAAGAAAATACGTTCTGAACTTACTTCAATGTGGAATTCTACGAGCAAAGACAAAAACATGAGAAGGTCATCAATTAGAAGTGATGTGCTCGCCTCCACGAAGGAAGTGCATGCAACTTCCACCCATGATTTATGTAGCGTGAACAACCAAGAACAATCAAATATGCAGGTGAGTTTAAATAAATGAATATTTTCATTAGCAACATATACTAAATTAATCATTAGCTGTGGATTGACTAAAACATTGATATTTCACGATTGTTTCATTCATATTACCTCTCATACCTCCCTAACCTCATAAATATTTTATGAATGAATGCAGTTCTCATTTTCCTCGACTGGTAGGGTTGATATCTTATCTTATTATAAAATATACATCCTTCTTTAACTGCAGGATCTATTGCAAGCTGTATTGCCATTTGACCTCTTTTTGGATCGAAGAAGGCGTTCCGACTTTCTTAATAACCTTCAAAGTAGTTCTGAAGCAGCCATACGAAAGCCTAAGATTGTTGATGACGCTGCTATTGCATTAACATCTTTAGCAGCTTGTGAGGAAGAACTTCAGAAGGAACTACTTATAACAACATCGTAAGTTCACATCCTAGTGGTTTTAAGGGTGCACAACTTTGGCTCTAATTGTGTATATTTGTGAGTCTACTAGTAGCGTTGAGATTCTCATTCTTGAATTACACTATTTTCTTCTTCAGGTATATACCAGGGATGGAAGTTACACTGTCAAGTAGACTCAAGAGCTTATATAGCATCTACTGTAAGGTAGCATTAGTTAATTGCTTTATAGTGAGGAATACATGAAAATAGTTTTGCTTGTGTCATTAAGTTCACGTGTAACCAATGCATTCTGATCATAAATTCAAGAACGCATTTTTTGAAGTTTAAGAACGCATGTTGGAATTGTTAGCCTAGTTGAAAAAATTTGCTTGTGGTGCTGTCTTCTGCATGATGGGTTCGTTGGTCACTGATGCATTTTGTATTGACAGATGAAAAGGAAACATGTAGGCGTTAGACAAATCTACGATGCCCGTGCGTTGAGAGTGATTGTTGGAGACAAAAACGGTGCATTGCATGGACCTGCAGTCAGGAGTTGCTACAGCATCCTTGATATAGTACACAGGTTTCTAGTGAATTTTATTATTTATCTAGACCTACCTATGTCATCAATGTCCGGACATGCTAAAGGTTTTTTACTTGACCAAATAAATGCTTTATTTGATGTATCATGTAGCAACCATCTTATTTCTGTGTTGTGAACCCATGCCTGGCATTTTTTCATTATGGATGTCCTTTGTGGCTAATTATGATCCCTATTTTAAACTTCTACTGCATCCATATGTGCAGGCTATGGACTCCAATCGACGGGGAGTTCGATGACTACGTTATCAACCCTAAGGGTAGTGGTTACCAAGTAAGCATCATACCAAATTAAACATCATTATGCATTGATAGTTACTCTCAGCTACTTCTAGCCAGTATTAATGCATAGGGATGAATTGATCCAGAAATTCCAGCATGTTTACTTTTGCACTGGCGCTGCTATATTGCCCAAGCTAGTAATGGCATTATGCTGTTCATAGCATGAACCAGCTTAGAGTCGAACCCTGTTCGGCTTGTCAAATCAATAACTAGATTTCCTCATTGAGTGACTCGTTCCATCCCCTATTTGCTTTAAAATTTACCCGTGGTTATTTTCTGTTCTAGTCACTCCATACAGCAGTTCAGGCATCTGATAGCTCACCGCTGGAGGTCCAAATTAGGACCCAGGTAGATAAATTTCTCCCTTTTTTGTTTGAATGGATGTTCAACAGTTTGTCCTGATCCTATTGGAGGTTGTTGTCCACAGCGAATGCATGAGTATTCGGAATATGGACTGGCTGCTCATTGGTTGTATAAGGAGAGAAAAGTTGACACCAGAAGTGGCATCAGTAACAAGATAACACAAAGTACATCGTTTGCATCAAGTTCTCCAGAAGATGAAAGCTATGTTAAAGATGATGTACCCTCAAAGTATATTTCTATGAAAGTGGGGCATCCGGTCCTCAGAATTGATGGTAATCACTTACTGGCAGCAGTCATAGTCAGGTATAGCTTCAACATCAGTTGTAAGCGAACTTTTGCTATTTATTTTGTAGGATTGTTATTGCAGTTGATACCTGATTGTGTAAGTCAATTTGCAGCATAGATAAAGGAGGGAAAGAATTGCTTGTTGCTGTACGTTTTACACTTGAGGCTTCTGAAGATGTAGCTGAGCGAAGATCTTCCTTTCAGTTGGAGCGTTGGGAAGCTTATGCCAGGCTTCATAAGAAGGTTAATCTACTAACAATAATTTTCTTGATGGATTCTGCGTGTAATGTCCTTATTTCAATCTGATACACATACTTATTTCAGGTTACTGAGAAATGGTGGTGTGCACCAGGACATGGTGACTGGTCGACAAACCTGGAGAAGTACACGCTATGCCGGGATGGTATATTCCATAAGGTTTGCATGGCTCAAACGTTACTAGTTTTAATCAATTTGTGCCTGTGCTCCGCAGTTTTTTGTGTTTGTTTTTTATATGAACGGTCCATATTGAAATATCATCGATATTTTTTAATGTGGGACTAGTTAGTTGTGCATGCGACTATAAAAGTTGTTTGAACAGTGATATGATAATTCACTGTCTCTTTCCCACTTTGTCACAAGTTCATATGTTTGATTAATTTACCATACACCTTTAATGTCTTCTGCAGCAAGACCAATTTGGCAGACTTTTGCCAACATTTATTCAAATAATTGAGTTAACCGAAGAGGAAGAGGAGGAGTACTGGATGGTTGTATCTGCAGTATTTGAGGGCAAAGAAACCTCCACTCTGACATCTGAAGATAGATCCACTTCTGACCTTCCAATCTCAACTCCCTTGAGTGATCCCATCAACAATAAGGTTAGCATATCTGTTGCCGTCTCTCACATTTACTTATACTGTGAAAGGAAAGCTCAGTTCTCATTGTTTATTCCATACGTTCCATAGGTGCATTTACTCCGGACAATGCTTCAGTGGGAGGAGCAAGTACGCCGCCGAGCATCGCTTGCAGAGAGAAGTCTCGGCGCAAGAACGCTCACCGAACCAATCCTCCGTGAGGTGGCCATCATCTGCTGGCCATATGGGAAGATAATGAGGATGAGTACTGGCAGCACAGCTGCTGATGCAGGTAGAAGAATGGGCGTGGATGGGAAGCTGCTTTGGGTCAATGGCCAACTTGTGCTGCCTCAAACCGAGCTTAAGGATGGAGATATAGTTGAAGTGAGGACGTAGTTGCGATTTCCTCCACCCATTTCTCAGGGTAATTGATCAGATTGGCTCGCTGATCCAGGGATAAACAGACTGGAGAATGTGGCGTAGACAGCCAAAACCTCCAAGTGTACAGTCCATCTTTGGAAATTAATCGAAGGAAGCCCTTCAAAAAAGGGAAGCCGGAGGATACAGGGAGTAACAAAGTGTTGTATTCTGTACATATGCGACCAGGTACCAACTGTACGTGTCCTCGTTCTCAGTACTAGTGTAAATTTCATCATGTAAACCTGTAGTAAGTAATATGTACAGGAAGTTCCTGGAGTGTCAATGGTTCGCTGTACATAATGGATACTGTTCCAGTGTTGGACGAGGAATGAACTATGACATCCGCCAGTGCAGTTGCACATTAGCACTAACTACTTGAAATGAAGCAAATACAAATATGACAGCAAAGAAAAGGCTGAGCTGTGCACTTTAGCACAGCTCATTTCCAAACAATATCCTTTCTTCCCGCACAAAAAAACATATATTTTCACAAAGAAGAAAGCTGGAAAAAAAGTAGATACAGATTCCAAATTCTATGCCAATGAAGCAATAGATAGCGAGACGGTCTCAATATATTTAATTATTTTGGGAAAGAAAATTGGTCTCAGTTTAGGCCAAAGTTGGAATGTCTCAAACCAATTCACCTCTCCAGAATCAACACCTTCTAAATTGGCAAAACGAATCGTGTTTACACGATACGCTTTTCCTGGACCCACATGGCAGCGAGGCTCGCAGCACCGGGTAAAACCAACGGGGAGAGATCTCTAGACAGCGCGTTTACTCGTCAAGCTTACAGTTACAGGCCACGCCGAGTTCTGCAAAGCCGTCACGTAATCCCTGTTCAAACATTCAAAAACGAGGGTGAGTAAACCCTAGACGCACGGAGAGCGCCTCCGCCTCCTCGGCCCGCCCCAACGGTCATCAAATCCTCCCATCCTAATATAAGCCCTCGCCCGCCACCTGCTCCGCCGCATCTCAGCATTTCGCCATCCACAAATCAGCCGCGCATCACATCGGGAGAGGAGAGGAGAGGTAGGTAAGGGAAGGGAAGCAGTACGGAGGAGATGGAGGCGGTGGCGGCGGATGTGGACTTCAACGCGCTCTCGCGCCGCGAGCTCCAGGCGCTCTGCAAGCTCAACGGCGTCCGCGCCAACATGACCAACCTCGCCATGGTCGAGGCCCTCCACTCCCTCCCCTCGGTAAGGCCCCCCTTCGATCCATCCACGCTTTTTTTTTCTCCGTCTCGCGTGTTCCGTTCCGTTGCGGGATTCGTTCGTTGGAGATGGCGATTTCGGACGATGATTCTGGGCGGGCGTGGGATGGTTGTTTGATGTGTGGGCTCTTTGTTGCGGATCAGGTGGACGGGATCGACCAGATCGGGACCACGCTCTGCCTCCCGACCCCGGGCAAGTCGGCGATGAAGTCCGTCCTGAGGGCGGCGGCGGGCGGGGAGGACCAGCAGCAGCAGCAAGGGAGCCCGCTCCCCCGCGGCCGCCGCGTGTCCGTCAAGTCGCCGGAGGCCATCCGATGGACGACGCCGAGGACGAGGTGAAGCGGGATCTCATCAAGGAGATCGTCAGGACCCCCGGCGTCGCGCTGCGCAGCACCGGCCGCCGCCCGCGCGCCACGCCCGCGCCCGTCCCGACTCTGGCGGCTGGCACTCTGCGGAGGAGCCAGAGGTCGACGGCTCGGAAGGCCGCGGCCACGGCGCCGTGGAGGTCGATGTGGCGACTACGAAGAGGTCGACTAGGAAGAGTGCGAAGTTAAATATGGTGATTGATTTTGATCAGGATGAGGAGTACGGGAGCAGGAGGAGAAGGCGCAGGAAGTAGAGCCGAAGGGTAAGAGCAATTTGCTTTCCCCTGATCAATTTGGTTGCCGTTCGATTGCCTGGAGGCGAATTTTGATGAGGATTTTCTGATCCTTACAGGTGTTACTCTGATGTGAAATGTGATAAACCTGAGGAGGAGAAAGTTACTAAGCATCTGGAAGTAAACAGCAAAGCGATGAACCAGAGCAGGGAGAGGAAGGTGAGATTTGAATTTTACGTGTGTTTTAGTGTTCTGCATTGTTTGTGAGCAGTTACTGATGCGAATTCGGTGATTGTGCAGTGGTTTCTTCTGTTGTGGCGATTGAATCTGCTGACAAGAGCTGTGATAATTCTAAGGTGGATGAACCTGTGGAAGAGCCTACCAAGCTCCAGGAAGGTGAGATTATTCATTTCACCCATGCAGTTCAGAATCCTTACATCTGCTCCTTGATCAAGGCTCTAGATTGTGGCATTTCAGCATTCATCAAATTATCCTTGTTGTATCCGTACTGTTTTAAGACTTTACACCGTGGAAGTTATAAGTCTGTCCATGATTATATGTACTGTTTATCTGTACTAATTAAGACTAGAATGTGGTATTTCGAAATTCATTGATCTGATCCTTTTTTATCTATACTGAATATGACTCTGGATTATTGCATTAGGACTGAAATGTTTCATTTAGTGATCAGGACTCGTCAGAGCTCAGAGTTGTGGTTTTCTGAAATATACCCACGGGTTCCTTTCTATATCTGCAGCCATTAGGACTGAACTGCGGCATTTTAAAATCCAATGTACCCCTGGGTTACTTTCTATCTGCAGCCATTAGGACTGTACTGCCGCACTTTAAAATCCACCCATCTGTTCCTTGCTTGATACATAGTTGCTAGTTGTGCTTTTATACGTTGATGATTCAATTTGCTAATTTTTAATCATGATGGAACAGGAGCTGCAATTGAGGAAGAACAGAAACTTGTCGATGCTGAGAAGTTCCCCATGGAGGATTCACCAATCCTCGGCGTCCTTTCCAAGGTGGCGCCTGAACCAGCCATGAAGAACACTGAAACTGAAGATGGTGAGGGCTTTGGCAATTGGTCACCTGTGTTGGAGATAGCTGATGAGATCAACAGTGCCAGTGAAGATAAGGAAGATGCTGTTGTTGAAGTGCCCAAGGAAGATGCTTTTGGTCCCACCGTTGAGGTCGCTGATGCACTTAACAAGATGATCCTAGCTGCTGTGACAGAGAAGGAAGTAGCTGCTAAGGAGTTCCCACAGGCTGATCCAATAGACGATGAGAGTGCTGAGGAATATGACCTCAGTGGAAAGAGCAATGATGAAGCTGGCCTCACTGGAGAGAGCAGCGAGGAGGATGACCTTGATGAGGATGCGGATGCCAGTGAAGATAAGGAAGATGCTGCCGCTGAAGCCGTCAAGGAAGATGCTTTCAACTCCACCGTTGAGGCTGATAAGATGATCCCAGCTGCTGTGACAGAGAAGGAAGGCACTACTGATGAGTTCCCACAGGCTGATCCACATGCTGAGAGTGCCGATGAATATGACCTCGATGGAGAGAGCAGTGATGAAGCTGACCGCACTGAAGAGAGCAGCGAGGAGGATGACCGTGATGAGGAGGATATGGAGAATGTTAACCTGACAGCCGATGGAGAGAGTGATGAGACCATTCAGGCGAGCAACTCCACTGAAGTGAACTTTGATTCAGATGAAGAAGAGGAGCTCAAGATGCTTGAGACTGGTGAAAAGATCAAGGAATATGAGGAGAGTGACTCACTCACTGGAGAGGAAGATGATTTCACAAATGATCTGTCATTTGAGTTTGAGAATGTTGATGATTTCAGTGATGCTGAAACTGAAAACAACAACTCTCCTGTGGCATTGAAGGGAATCCACGCTGCTGCTTCCTCATCTGCAGCCAAGACTGATGACTCTGCCATCACTGAAGAGGGGGATGAGGTTTCTCAGCACGTCGAGACCATTGTCGAGTCCTTGGATAAGGTCACTATCACAGAGGAGAAGAAAGAAGAGTGTGCAAAAGAGAAGAAGCAGCTGAAAGTTGGAAAGGAAATGAGCCTAAGGAAGCTTAAAAGTGCTTACAAGGAGAGCCTTATCGCTGCCAAGGTAATGACACGCCTCTGTTGATACAAATATTTCATCACCTCCTCTCTAATTTGTACACTGACTTTCTTTCTCCTGCCTGCTCTTCATCAGTCGCAGGAAGGGAAGAAGCTGAGTGTCGATGCTGACGAAGCCAGCAGGTTGGTGCTTGCGGAGCTGGACGACAATGTCCAATGCTGATCGGCGCAAGAGTTCACAGGATTCATCATGCATTTGCTGGGACTGCATAAAGGAGAGAAGGCTCTAGTTGTGAAGTGATAACTAAGGCTTTGCTTTCTTAATTTTCGTTTCCAAATGCTGCGCTGGATTGAAATCCCAAGTTTTCGTGTGTGTGTGGGTAGAGAGCATCGGGTTGTGAAACCATGGTTTGTCTGAACCAACCTGCAGTTCGTGTCGGTTCTCTCCCAACTTTGTTTTCTCGTTCTTCAGGTCGTTTGGTCTCAGTTTTAGTGGAATGTCGAATGGATGTGGACTACTATACGGGGGTTGATGACTGTGCCTTGTTAATCATATAAATGAATATTAGCAATTTTCACTACTTGGCACTTGCGTTGTGTGTTTCTCTCCTCTAACAATGATGTGTACTTCATACATGGTCGTCCTGTGCCTTAATCGCTGGTGGCTTTTTTTCACCGGTGCATGCTTGAGGAACTCGGCTTGATGAATCAATCCCTGGAGCCAACACATTTTACAATTTTAGCTGTGTAATGTGCTACTCCCTGGAGTAGGTTTCAAGGAGAACGGGTGATGCTTGCCTTGTCGAATGGCAGTCTTGGCTAATCACACAAGCTGACAACGATAGCTTTTCGGATCCTTCATTGCTTCCGTCCTCTTTTCTACAGTTGTCTTCGTATTAATGTCACTGATTTTTCTCCGTCCTCTTTTCTGCAATACAGGCTTTCCATAAGGTAGTCCGCAGCTAGGCCTCAAAGAAATTCATGACTGCATCGTAAGTCTTTCCACTAAAATAAATCCCTAATTGCAGTATAGTTTCTGAACATTGGCGTGCACTGAAAAGGTCAAATTGAAGGATGGTAGGGTTGTATGATCTGCAAGCATTCACTTTCGTGTTTTTTATGCTGTAGGAAATAATTTAAGCGTGTTAAGTCATAAGGCTGCCCGGAGTGCGTCACTTGTAATGACCTTTCTTACTGCATTTTGTTCTCCCCTTAACATCCTTACACTAACCTCATCTGCCCAAATTTTGGGGTGAATCTTGTTGTCTCTGCTCATTGCATGGAATATGAGCTTAATTTTATTGCTTACAAATTTCTTCGGGAGTCATCTCATGTTATCACTACAATATTTGTGTGCTATGTGATCGATAAAATGTTGATATAGTGATGTGGTTTGCCATTTTTTCTACGGGTGAATTCACTTTGTTGCCTGCTGCGATCGCTTGTGAATCAATGTGTTTTCGTGTAGGTTAAATGGAGGCCAGCTGCTAAATCAAATCTAAGACCTTATTTACTTTTAGAGATGTAATTCCATTGTCTGATGGATGAAGGGCTCGGCTCTCTGGCCGGGATGGGGCATCGTCAGCGCAGGCGCCCTCAACACAAGTTTTTCAACATGTCCGATCTCTCCTACAACAACCTCAGGAAGGAGTGCTGCCAATGCTCGAGTTTGCGCTGGTTATCCTTTTTTTCCTATGTAAATCTATTTACCGATTGGGCAACAAGCTATCATAGATGTATATCTCTGTTTACTTCTATAATATGTCAAATTTGGTTGCACCTTTTCTTTGTTGATTGTTCTGTTCTACATCTGGTGTCAATGCAAAATCTCGAATGTTAAACTAGGGAAATTAAAGTCGCATTTTATCTTGCTGCTAGATAAGAGATTTTCATGTCATGAAAAAATATAAGATATTGTGTTGTATTTGCTATTCTCTGTTCTTGATTGAGGATGAATACATCCACCAGTCATTACCATTGTCTAAATATTTCTAAGTATTTTGTATGTGCTGAGAGACAAACTTCCTAATTTTTGGCTGGCGAGATATTCTATAAATAGTTGCATCTTTAGTTCTAAGTATTTCTGTCCTTGGATCAGATACACTAAATGTGCTTTATGAGGCATCTATGTGTTTTAGATCTTCTCATAATTCCTGTAACTTGCATGCCTCCTACTTGACAGCACATTCTGAAAAGTACATCAATCAAATCGTAGCCTTAAAATTCTGCTCTCGTTTAGGTGCTAACTTTTACGCGCTTCTTTTTGAAGTTTAAGAGAATCCAGCCTTAAATTATATGTGTGGGTTCACAAATTTAGCTTACACTGCCTCCATGGTTTGTTTTCAGGTAGTTGATGATAGATCTCCTGATTATACAGTCCAATTCTGATTGATTATTTGTCCCTGAGAAGTATTTGATTGAAAACTGATGGATATTAGCTGGTTAAGTGAACATAAGCTTAGATATCTTCTTCCTCTCAACAATCATCTATATATCTCTATGCTGTATCATGTTATCTCGACAACCTGTCTCCTTTCCACAAAGGAATACTACGCGAAAACGCAAAGGACCTTTGCGTTTCATTATATGAAAAGATAGAATGTTGTTTACACACCTCCTAGGAGGCAAAAGTTCAGAATATATGACTTAGTGTACATCCCAAGTGGATGGCATGATGACTCTTAGGCCTAAGGCGCCTGCTGTAGCCCATGATCTTGCCTCCTCTTTGATCTTGGACACCAGGTCATGCACAATGGGCTGAGCTTGCTCGAAGACACAGTCATTGCGCAATTTCCAGATCATCCATGGTACGAGGAGGGTGATGGAGGCGAGGCCCTTACGCATTGGCTTGGGTGTGTCTGTCTTGGCCTGAAGCCACCAAGTCGTGACTGTTTCCTCCTGGTTGGGCGCCGTAATTGGTACACGGAGCCAGGCGAGGACCTCGTGCCAGGTCTGGCGAGAGAAAGGACACTCCAGGAGGAGGTGTCGTATGGTCTCAGGTACCTGGTCGCACAGAGGGCATCGCGGATGGTGCTGCAGCCTCGTCGGGCCAATCTGTCTGCGGTCCAGCAACGGTCGAGGTTGGCGAGCCAGTGGAAGAATTTCACTTTGGGCGGCGCCCAAGTCTTCCAAGTAAGCTTCCAGGAGGGGCATGAGATCGATCCGTGGAACGTGGCCTGGTACGCCGAGCTGGCGGTATAGGTTCCATTCGCTGTCCACCTCCACAAAAGTTGGTCGGGCTCATCCGTGAGAGCGAAATGCTCAATCGCCAACCAGATTTGCAAGTACTGTCCGATCTCCGCAATGCCAATGGTTCCCTGGATGTCTCGTGCCCATTTGTTGCCGTCAAGGCCGTCGGCGACGGTCCTGACCTTGCGGCGGCGCTTGGGAATGCAAGCATATAGGGCAGGGGCGAGCTCGCGGATTGATCTCCCTTCGATCCATTTGTCTTCCCAGAACCTCGCCGTGGTGCCGTTTCCCACCACCATGGTAGTGGAGGTGAAGAAAAGCGAGCGCTCGCTGGCAGAAAACTGCAGGTCTAGTCCTTGCCATGCGCGATTGCTGTCGGTTTTGGAGAACCATAGCCAGCGTAGGCGTAATGCAATCCCTGCACGCTCCAAGTCTTGGACGCCCAGGCCGCCAAGGTGTGTTGGGCGGCAAACACGTCGCCAGTTGACGTGACAGTGTCCTCCGTTGGCCTCGGCGCGGCCAGCCCAGAGGAAGCCACGCTCAATCTTCTCAATTTGTCGGAGCGTCTTCTTGGAAGGGGCATATGCAAGGAGCTGGTGGATCGGGATGGCACTGAGCACATGCTTGACCATAGCCAGCCGTCCTACTTTATTCATCAGACCCGCTTTCCAGGTTGGGAGCCTCGCGGCGATCGCGTCGACGAGGGGCTGCAGCTGCGCCGCAGTGGGGCGACGGAGTGTGAGCGGGATGCCCAAGTACTTGATCGGAAGCTCGACAATTGGGCATCCAAGGTGGGCAATGAGTGGGGTGACGTCGTCCAGGTCGCAATGCAGCAATGATGCGGAACTCTTGGCGTAGTTCACGTTCAGTCCCGAGGCTCGGCCAAACAGGTGGAGGATCTCCTTCACGGCGGTGATGTCGCTGGCGGTGGCGTGGCAAAAGAGTACCAGATCATCTGCGTATAAGGACACAGAGTGCATGGGGCGGCTGGGATGTAAGCGTGCCAAGATGCCCATGTCGACCGCACGCCGGATCAGACGGCCCAGCACGTCGACGGCGAGGACAAACAGCTGCGGCGATAGCGGGTCTCCTTGGCGCAGGCCACGGCGGTGCCAAATAGGAGGTCCTGGCACGCCGTTGAGCAGAACTCGGGTACTCGCTGATGTGAGGAGTATGGCAATCCACTCAAGGAATCGGTCGCCGAACCCGTACTGGCGCAGGACCTCGAAGAGGAAGGGCCAGTGAGCGAGTCGAAGGCGCGTGCCAAGTCCAGCTTAAGGAGCGTCCTCGGGGCGCCGAGCTGATGCAATAGCCGAGCAGATTGTTTGACCAAGATGAAGTTGTCGTGCAAGCTGCGGCCGGAGATGAATGCATTCTGGGTGCGGCTCACCAATGTGTCGAGCTTCGGTGCCAGGCGCAGTGAAAGAGTTTTGGCGAACGTCTTTGCCACCAAGTGGATTAGACTAATTGGCCTGTACTCGCTTAGCTGGCAGGCGTCGGCACGCTTCGGGAGCAGGGTGAGCAGCGCCTGATTCAAGCGGCAGAACCCGCGTCCACGCAGCTCATATAACTGCTGGAATACGTCCACGAAATCCTGCTTGATGATGCTCCAGCACGCGCGCACAAACTCGGCCGTGAATCCGTCGGGACCCGGCGCCTTCCGAGCCGGTAATTGCTTCACCGTGGCCCAGATTTCATCAGCACAGAAGGGGAGCTCAAGATCCTCCAAGTCCTTTGGCTCGATCAGATGTGCTAGGTCGATGGTGCAATCACGAGTTGCAGCCGTGCCCAGCAGTGCATCATAGTGATCAAAGGCTGCCTCTGCCATCTGATCATGATCGGTGATTGTGTGTCCATTAGCTTGTAGACTGAATATCCTGTTCTTTTGACGACGATAGGAGCACTGTCGGTGGTAGAACGTGGTGTTGGCATCGCCATCTTTCAGGTTGGCGATCCTAGCCCGCTGCCGAACAATCGTGCGTTCCATCGACGCCAAGCCCAGGTATGTGATCTTAAGTTGCTTGCGGAACCAGTCTTCGTGGGCAGAGAGGATCCTGTCCTCCTGCGCTTTGTCAAATCGCGCGATTAGCTCACGCGCGATCGCCATCTTGTTCTTCACATTCCCAACGGTACGTGAGCTCCAGCTTGTCAGTTTCCGTGCCGTGACTTGCAGCCGCGTCACCAGACGGCGGAAAGGGTCGGTGTCGTGTACCGATGTCCAGGCCGCGGTCACCGTCTCGTGGAATCCATCCATGCGCAGCCAGACATCCTCGAAATGGAAGCGTCGGTGCGCGAGCGGCACCGGCGTACAGTCGAGGAGGAGTGGACTATGGTCGGAGACGACCGAGGATAGGCATCGGAGGTGGCATTCGCCATGGATGTCTTCCCAGTCCGAGGTGCAAAGTACCCTGTCGAGGTGCACAAGCGTAGGAGGTGATTGCTCGTTGGACCACGTGTAGCGGCGTCCGTTCAAATACACCTCCTTGAGCGCTAGTCATTGATCAGGCGGCGAATTTGCCCATCATGCGTCGGTTCAAGTTCCCGTTGTTCTTGTCCTCGTCGCGGTAGATGAGGTTGAAGTCCCCACAAACCATCCACGGTCCAGTGCAATCTGCACGCGCGTCGCGCAATTCCTGCAAGAACTCTATTTTTTCCGCGTCCTCCTGTGGCCCGTAGACCACGGACATCCACCATGGCGAGCTCGTGCCGGTCTGCACCTTGGCGGTAATCACATTCGCGGAGAACATCGGGTCCGTGATGGTCACGTCCCTGCTCTTCCACGCGAGTAAGATGCCACCCCTGGTGCCGTTCGCCGGTAGGTAGACGTACTCGTCAAACTCCGAGCCTAGTGTGTCGAGGATCACCGGCGAGCAGATCAAGGCCATTTTCGTTTCCTGGAAGCAAACAATGGAAGCCCCCGAGGTGTCGATCAAAGATCGAATGGCATAGCGACGCGTGCGGGCGTTAAGGCCACGCACGTTCCAAATTACTATCTTTAGGCCGATATTCATTGAGAACATTGTCGACGTGAAGAAGCAGCTCGCGGCTATGCTTCGGCGGCAACCTCGCTGGCTGCTTCAAAGGGCAGCGTGGCGGAGACGTCGGTGGGGATCCGTTTATCAACCAAGGCTGCCATCGCGGAGAGGATCGCGAGCGAGATGGGTGCAGCAAAGATGCCGTCATATGCCTTCATCTCCGCCGCAGTGATGACTTGGTCGATGCCGACGATGCCCAGCGTGCGCAAGATTTGCACTTGGGCTCTGCGTTCTGCAGTTGGAGGTGCCGGGGCGGAGGGCGGCGCGGCGGAGCCGAACGGCCTCGACGTGGCGGCGCGAAGCTCAACGGCCGGCGTCCACGCTTCCCTGGGGTTGGCAGGACATTTTCAAGATGCTTGGTTGCCTCGGAGAGGAAATCTCCCAGCGTCAGCGGTGGCCGTGATGCGACGGTGGACGTCGTGCGTGGCCGGCACGGCGTAGAGTGACCGGTGGCGTCGCGAATCGGCCAGGAGCGGCGCGCAGCATGTCTGGTGACATGGGGGACGGCCGTTGGAGGATGGAGATGGGCCGCAAGGGAGAGGCCCGTTGGGTCGTGGTCTCCACCGTGGGTCTCTCTGGTTCTTCTTGGTCCGTCTGGACCTGAGTGAGGTTGCTGTCCCAGTTCCTTTCTCCTGAGCACTGGGTGAGACAGATGCATGTTCAGTCTCATGTGCATCCAATGCTGACGCGTTCTGCTCGTTGCTGGTTTCAGTCTGACCGTTAGTAGCAGGCTCCCAGATGGGATCAGACGCAGCCATGGGTGAGTTTGGGGTCGGGCTTGCAGGCTGGGAGTCTGGCACTTCACCATCTGAGAGCAGAATTTGATCGCCATGGAGGATCGGACTAGCAGGCTGGGAGTCTGGCACTTCGCTAACAGAGTTGGTCCCAGCAGAGATGTCCTCACTCGTGCAAGGCGACTCGGAGTTCAAATCTCGGATGTTGGATCTGGCACCTCGCTAGCAGAGTTGGATCCAGCGGAGATGTTCTCCCGTGCGCCAGGCGACTCGGAGTTCAAGTCTTGGCTGTTTTCAGTGCCTTTTCTGCATGCGGCTTTGGGTGTCCAGATTTTCGTGGGCTGCGGGTCCTTCCTGGCTTTTCCTCTTTTGGCTCGGCGTCGAGGATTGCGAGTCCCATGTTTCCCAGGCCATGGCAGCATCTCTCTCGTTGCTGGTGTACAGACGGTGGCGCTACAGCACGTCGGGGGCCCCAAGTGCTCGAAACAGCGACGCCGTCAGCACGTGGAGCGCGGCGGTCAGTGAACAAACCTATAGCGTCCACCGCCATGCCGTCAGCTCGCCCAGCAGGTTGGCCGGAGCGACCACGCTTGCGGCCACGACGTCGTCCGCGGGTAGGATCCGGACCTGCGCCGCGTTCATGACCACCATCTGCGCCAGCGTTGCCGTCATTGTCGGGTGTGGCCTGGTTGTCTCGGGCACGGGCGCGGTCGATCTCGGTACGCGCCAGAGAGATGGAGACGGGGTATGTCAGCGTGCGCACTGTCGGGGCAATGGATCCAGAACGAGCTGGGATGATCTCGACGATTTCTAGCACGGCGGCGTGGGGGATGCCAGCAGGATCATGTGTGCGCCCAGCTAGGCGGAACGTGGCCATATCTTCTCGTGAGCGAGTGCGCGGATGCAGGCGCTCAATCCACACGCTGGACCCGAGGATGTGTTCCGCAGTAGCGACATGCCAGGCGTGGGCGGGGATGCCGCGGAGCTCAAGCTCGACGCGGTGTTCGAACCCACCGGAGCCGGCGTGGGCGAGCTTGCACCAAGGACGGATCGACAGGGTGAAGCTCGGGCAGCTGACGAAGTGGTCGCCGTTCATGCGGTCCTTGGACGATTGAGAGCCGAAGATGATGAGGAAGTCCTCTGGATGATGCGCGTGGATGGAGAAATCGCCTTCCTCGAAGTGGAACTGGTGAACAGGACACTGGCGACCTCGTCCGCAGTCACCCGCGGTCTCGTGCCCGTTATGGTGGCCACCATGGCGCGGGAGAGCACCTCCTCTGACTCTTCTACCTCGACTGTGCGGGCCATGATGATGCGCACTGGTTCAGCGGCTGGCGCTGGCGCAGCCGGAGGTGGAGGCGGAGGCGGCGGCGTGGGCGTGACGCTGGAGATGGTGGCATGAGGTGCCGGCGGGGGAGTGCGGCCGACGCTGCGGTGGTAGGCTTCGCAGCCACGGGAGTCATGGCCGGAGATCAGGCAGCGGCGGCAGCGGATGTCGCCGGTGCACTCGCGAACACGGTGGCGGTGGTCGAGGCAGCGGAAACAGAGTCCGGCGAGCGCCTCAGGGGAAGGGCTGCGCGGATGCTGCTGGGGGGAGCTTGGCGCAGGGGCGCGGCGAGGACGGCGCCTGTTCCTGCGACGTGGCTGCTGGAAACCATCGTCATCGATCACGGCGCCGCCGGAGATGCGATGGACCTCAGATCGCGGGCCGATGCGGGACGCCACTGGCCCACGGGGAGCCGCCGCCGCGGGGCCCGGAGGCGCCGGCGCGGGGGGCGCATCCCGTTGGCGTGGCGGCGTTCTCGCGACCTCGCTGTAGGCGCGTGGAGCTCCCACCTTCGGAGTCGTAGTAGCGGCCGCCGAGGGACACCCGGTCGTCGGAGGTCGGGGAGGAGGGCATCATGGTGCTTGGGAGGGGATGGGGAGGCTTGGGAGGGGCTGGGGGAGGCTTGGGAGGAGGGATGCCGGCGGGAAGTCGGCGGCGGCGGGGCTGGTGGAGGCTAGGTTACGATCGCCTTACGATCGCCAGTGCGGGAGTTGCGGAGCGATCGGTTGCATCGCGTATCATGTACGCATCAATTCTCCACAAAGGAATACTTAGTCTCTAAAGTATCTTTGCAGGTAAATGAACTACAGATCTGCTGTAATTCTATCAATAATCCAGTTCCATGAAATGTGTTGCTTAAATACTCAAAACTAATGGTATGTTGCAGCTTCAAAAAATCTGAATGAATGCTCAAAAACTCGTGTTATGCTGATAAATGTTGCCCTTGCTCAGTCTGACTTTGATTTGCTCTGATGATATGGATTGAGGAAGTTTCATTTTTTAAGTGTAGATCTAAATAAATATCCAGGTTCCTTTGTTTAGCATGTCTATGAGCTCAGGAAATTAGATTTGTTTCCTGGTGATAAATGCCATCTTAGTAATTATTAAAGTAGTACCAAAAGCGAAATATTTGTGGTCACATGGAATTTATATCTTTGTTCTCAAAATGTCTTTCTGTGGCTTCCATTACTTTATGTGCATCAAGTTGTTTCAGTAAAGGAAAACATCTGCTAGGACTTACCAGTGACTGATTATCTGTAGGAGTAGAAACAGTATTGTCCTTGTCTCCTTACTTTCAGCTTTATCAAGAGAGTACCATCTATCAAGTTCACTACTTTAGTTGTTCTATGTTTTTGCAATGAATTTTCTGGGATAAATCTTATTACTGTTTTGTGCCTTTATTATTGCCAATGCTATTGATCATGTGTGAAGTAAGATCTCTGTTTTCACTTGGTGCAGCCTGACACAAAGGCGAGCCAAAGCACCACTGTTCCAAGCTTTAAGATGCTGGCCTTGAAGGTGAACTTTGGTGCATTGGAGGAGGTCAAGATGCTGGCCAGCATCCTCAAATGTTTTCCCATTGTTGCACCCTGCACATCGAGGTTTATTGCTTTCCTAATCTGATCATGCCAATTGGTTAGCTCTTCAGTCATCACGCTTTGCATATGGTTTATGGGCAGCACAACTACGTGCTTGCTGTTCAGAATTATTAATGCATTTGGTCACAAATAACACTCCTATTTTGCTTTCCAAAAGTTTTCGTTTCCAGATCAGATGAAAGTTGCACTATCATGATATCGGTTGTGTTGTTCTTCTTAAATATTTGATGGAGAAGAGTTCCTCTACCCAACTGAATGCACACCCATATTATTGATTGCTCAAGAACTTGAATCTATGGGGCCTTGCGTCATGTGCCGATCTGCGATATAGCTTTGGATTTGTTGTAATAGCTTGCATGCACTCGGGACTTATCAGTATTCTTTAGTCAAAGACAAGAAATTTGATGAGCTTCACTGAACAAAGTGAGCCTGCCTTGGCGCGCAGAATAGCTCCTTCATGAATTGGTGTACTATGCCAGCCAGGCCTAGCAAATAAGGATCATGTTAAAGGTCGTCGTTCACATTGGTAGATCATATTCGTGGTCAGAAGATCCCTCTATTTACTGCTGTAGATATTCTACACAGTGTAATTGATGTGCGAATTTGCCAGTCAGGCTGGTCTGATAAGGCATTTGTGCAAGAAGTGAAATTGACCCAGGCCTAAATTATTTTGGAACTTCGGTCAGAATTACAACCGCAAGTCGTTGTGCCACCAAGCATATTCCGTACAATTTTCGTACACGTTGCAAGTCAGTTGTGAGTTCGCTCCAACATTTAGTTTTACAGTTCAGTCCACAGCATATGCACTTTTTTCTATGTAAAGCACTTGGTTAATGTGTGGTATCTTAGTTCAAGGTGCTTTCCACATTTCTTCAGGATTTCTTTTCATGTAAGGAACTTCTTCTATGTAAAGTATGAAGTCACATTGTGTGGTATTTCCTTGATGCAAAGACTAAGTATTTCCCAGTTGTCTATGAAATAGCATGTGAAATAGTTTTGCTCTTTTGTATATAGCGTGTAATTTGCCGTTTAGGCTTTCTTCCACCGTAAATAAAGAAAAAGCTAGCTGGTTGATGCAAATGCCTGCCCCATAACATCAATCGAGTAACAATGCACACACGGCCATGATCATGTAACATATCTTAACCACAAAATGTCATCGTGCATGCCAAAGATTGGAAGTTTGGGACGCATCTCTTGTAGGGGAGTAATGAAGATTGGGCCTCCACTAACGTGGTGAGGACATGTGATTGGGGCGCCACTATACGGCCAGGAGCCGCCCGGGGGGCGGCCCAGCCTCTAGTTATTTTTAAATAAAACCTGTCAGGACATACAACCGAGCACCCGCGAGTTCTTGAAATATTTTCTTTCATTTATTAATTGACTTCCTATAACAAATGTTTTATTCCAAGATTAATTTATTACTGAACAAGGCTCGAATCGGGTTGGGCAACATGCGCACCCGCACTGTTTGCCAATAGATCAACGCTCAGTTTGTTCACTGAGCTAATTTAACTATGTTGGACCCATATGACGGTACGATTGCAAAAAAATGATAAAGGGATTAGATAAATATCAATTAGAATAACACCCGCCCTCTGCTCTAACAGGATATCAAGAGTTAGTCAAGATAATATCGAGAATGCACAAAGCCAAACTATTAAAAAAAGTGATCAATAGAATTGCATCAACCTCCAATGATGGCAACTGAGGGTAACAGGAGAGGTACCCAACAAAGACGCCTTCAATAAGAAAACGACGCACGACGTCGAAATCACCGGATCCAACCATCGAGGCTAGATCATGGGTTTTCACACTCATGGGCACGCCAAGCACTCCAACCTCTAGCTGCTCTATACGATCCTTTCACTAGCACCCTGGGGTTAGCCGACTATAGCATTAATATATCCGACATACACGCGAATACCTCGGGGCGCCCACATCCGATGGATCGGGCACGCCACACGAGACCTCAAGTCGCATCCTGCAGGGCATCAGGGAGATGGGTTGTCGCATGCGCCTAGAAATGGGAACCAAAGAGATCCACCGTTGTCGCAAATCAGAGATCGGGAGCCTCTGCTGCTGACTGTCGTCACCATGGTCGGACACCGCGCTGCCCCTGCAACCATACCGGTATGAACATCACCCACAAGACCCAAGGCCATTGTCCCTAAGTCCGACTTCACCGTGCGCGCCATCCAAGGTCGTCTCAACACGCTAATCGTGAGGGCTCCCGTTTGTGCAAGGAGATGACGTTGTTGTTTGCCATACAGCTTTGTGGATTCCTCAGGCAGCGGCGAGGTGTGCACCGAGGAGAGGCGGTGGCGTCTAGGATTTCACCCTGCCGCCCACTTGGAAAGACTTGGGCGAGACCGATCGGTGGTATAATTCCATAGTGGCTAAATGGAACTACACGCAAAAGATAATTCAATTACATGAGAAGAAATATAAGCTAACAGTTTATTTAGACATACGAATAAAACACACACATGATTTTCTTTCTAATTTTATCTTGATCTAGAATGCCCATCTTCCATAACATGAACGAGTTTTCTTTCTAATTTTATCTTGATCTTGACTGGAACTATTTCACACCAATGTGAGCATCCGAGTTCCTTCAAAATAAAAAGAACAATGTGAGCATCTTGAACACGAGGTCCTGCCTCCTACAACATAGTGTGGGAAAATTGCCCACCCCCCCCCCCCTCCTCTCAAAAATCAAGTTGTTTGCTTGGCTTGCTCTCAAAACCGTCTTTGGACTGCCGATAGCATTGCTAAAAGGGGTTGGCCAAATTGTAGGCTTTGCCCCCTTTACAAGCAAGCCTCGGAGTCCATTGCGCATCTTCTTGATGATTGTCGCTACTCCATTCGACTTTGGGTCTCCATTAAGGATTGGCTTGGCATCCATGCCCTCGATCCTCGTCTATGGACGGGGCGCAACATTAAAGGGTGCTGCTCTCACATGGCTAGCGGCCCTCATTGGATCTTTGGCCTCACTCACCTTGCTTGTGGCTTGGGAAATCTAGAATGAAAGAAACGCACGTGTTTTCCAAAACAAGTTTCCCCTCTCTTCGTTATCCTCGACAAGATCAAGAAGGAAATACACATATGGATGACCGCCGGTGCTAAAATGCTTGAGTGAAATCATCCTAGGAGAGTAGGCTTGTAGAGTGTGTTGTTGGGGTGTTGTTTGTTTTCCACACCGATTCTCTTTGTACCGAACTCCTTCTTAACTAATTGAAAGGGGCAAAGCTTTTGTCCCCCTTTTGAAAAAAGGAAGTTCTACAGAAAGTGAGAAAAACACATCATACATGCAAGCTCCTTCATGGACAGTACAAATTTAACAACAGAAAAATATTGGGAGAGTAATTCTGAGTTGGAATTTACAATGTTTTCATGACCAAATAAAAAAGAAGAAAAACATAGGGCTTGTACACCGGATCCAAAGGAAAATAATTTTCTCTGTAGATTAGAAATAAGCAACATGTGCATCAGACACCAAAAATGCATCGGTGAATCAGCTACCAAAAATGCACCATCAGGATGACTCCATCGGCGTCGATGTTGATCCACATCAGGGTTGGTCGGCGGAACTTCATCATCCACAACGGCATAATCATCATGGTCGTAATCGTCGTGGCCATTGCCCCTGATCATGTCTTGGAGGAACCCCTCCCCTTCCAGCTCCTCGTAGTACCTTTCGTCCCCAGGCGACGGCCTTGGCAATTCACCGAACAGGTTACGTCCGTGGGTGACAACTGGTGTGGCAGCTGCATGCTCGGTCGCAGTTTGTGGCGCCGGTGAGTATCCGACCACAGGCGCGGCGTTGAGGTCATGGGTAGGCACCACGGGGGGTGGTGGACGCTGATTCCCCGACTTCCGGTGAAAACCGTGGCGGCACAGTTCCGGGGAGGAAGCCGTACGCATGCAGTGATGTTGGTGATGGCGTCGTAGATGTCCTCGACCTTGGCGGCCGGGGCGCCAAGACGTTCGAGTTGGCCGTCACGGTTGCGGCCGCTGCTGCGGGCGGAACAATGCCAATCATGAGGAGGGCAGCTTGCGCGGCCCTGGTCACAATGGAATCGCTGGCATCGACCTGGCCCTTCTCGGCGGCGGCCTTGGCAGCGAGGGCCTTCTTGGCGTCAGCTTCTGCTTGCGCTTTCTCCCTCTTCCTCCGGGCACACCGCTTCTAGATCTCAGAGGTCCTCTGCTCCAGCGTGAGCTCTTTCTTTGGCTTCTTCGGAGGATCGGCCGCGAAATCGAGGACGACGGGCTGCTTGGCGGCAGCGGCGGCTGCGTCGGCTATGGCTAGGGCAGGAGCTTGAGTTTGATTTTGGTAGAGAAAAGGACGGTGTGGCGGACAAGAGGAGGACACAAGAGCTGTCCGCGCATATCCGGGGCCGACGCAAACCTGCTCAAATTTGGACCAAGAATGAGTCGCGGCGGACAGAAAAACGGGCAGTGATCCGTTTGCGGCGCCACGTTGGTCTTGGTTTTCTGCCTCGCGGACAGAAACTGGAACGTTCCCATCAACAAGAATAAAAGAACTCAAGAAGAATCACAGGATGTATTTCCTTGTAAATGTCTTTTTTCGGAGACATTCCATGTAATTAACGCCTAGAAAGCAAAAATGTACTCCCTTCGTTCCATAATATAAGACGTTTTAGCTCTCACATATATTGTCTAAATGCATGCTACAATGAGTGAACATGCACACTAAAACATGTCTATATATATCTACATATATGTGAACATGCACACATGGTAAAACTCATATATTGTGGAACGGAGGGAGTAGAAGCTAACTTTTCTTTAGGGGATAAATGTAGAAGCTAATTGCATGACAAAATTTGAGGCCTGTAGCAACTTTAGCCCGTCAATTCCAAAGGCCCACTAGGTTTCTACAAGAAGAGAACAGAATTCGTATATATGGGCCTACCTCTGACGTTACAGCCCAGCCCATATACACACCACTGAATGAAGCACCAAACCCTAACCCTCTCCACCTCATACAGTATATAATCTCTGCACAAGGCGGCGCCTCAAACCCTAGCCTCTCCAACCCAAGCCGCCGCCACCACACCCACAGCCAAACCTTTGCCAACCCGAGCTCCCAGCCATGCCTCCCAAGCTCGACCCGTCCCAGGTCGTGGAGGTGTACGTCCGTGTGACCGGCGGCGAGGTCGGCGCGGCGTCGTCCCTGGCCCCCAAGATCTGTCCGCTCGGTCTCTCTCCTAAGAAGATCGGAGAAGACATCGCCAAGGAGACGGCCAAGGACTGGAAGGGCCTCCGCGTCACCGTCAAGCTCACCGTCCAGAATCGTCAGGCCAAGGTGTCCGTCGTCCCCTCCGCTGCCGCCCTCGTCATCAAAGCGCTCAAGGAGCCCGAGAGGGACCGCAAGAAAGTGAAAAACATCAAGCACAGTGGCAACATCAGTCTCGATGACGTCATTGAGATTGCCAAGATTATGTCCGTCCGCTCCATGGCCAAGGAGTTGACGGGTACCGTCAAGGAGATACTCGGCACCTGCGTCAGCGTCGGCTGCACCGTCGACGGCAAGGACCCCAAGGATCTGCAGACAGAGATCGATGACGGCGAGGTCGAGATTCCCTCTGCTTAAGAAGGTATTGTCAATTTTCTGCTTACCAGTCAATTATGTCTTACGTTCTGGGGTACCAGATGCTGCTGTGCTGCGCCATCTTATTGTGAAATTGACTGAGAATTTTACATCGTGTTGACTAGAGTTATAATTGGCCATTCAGCAAGAGTAGAATTTTACATCGTGTTGACTGAGAATTACTGATCACTGCTATAGCTTATGCTAAAGTAACTATATATTTGTTTTAGTGGAAGGATTGGGAGCTAGTTAAAATGACTGTATGCATAGGCATCGATCATTTTGTTCTTAATTGATCACTTGTTATGATTGTCAACATTTTGTAATTCAACTGCATATGAGTCCATTGTAATAGCTTTATGTTTAATTATGCAGGCTTGGCATTTGGGAGGTTGCTGTGTGATGCTGCTGAAGTAGATTTTTCTATCTAGATGCTTCCTGATGCAGTTGAGAAATGGATGTGATATGTTCACTTGTTCTACTCTTGCTGAAGAAGAAACTTTTGTCATGCTTTAGTGGTTCCATTGTCAAACTATTTTTTATGCTTGAATGACTACCTTGCGAAATCAGTGTTATTATTGCAGCTAGAATCACATATTGAGTTTTGTTATGGCAATCTTTTGAGTTTGTGATATATTGTTAGTAACAGCACTTTCTTGGTTGCGTTCATCAAGTAGCGCAGTTGGGACGCAGTTGATGGCCAATGCCACATTAGTAATCAGAACTAAAATTGCACTTCTCTTATGCGTTACTGATCTTTTTCTAAAAAATATTTGCATGTATACTTAGACTGGTTTTCTATAAAAAAAATGTGCATGTAAATTCGTTACCAAACTTCTCACACCAATAATCCAATTTGCAATTATGTAGCAACTGTAATTTATTCGACCCGGAGCCTATGCCTGCTTGTATTGTTTATTTTTGTTGTCTTAGTCTGGACGCTCTATCTAGCTCGTGGCCTCAGTTTTTTTTTCAATGGGCTTTTAGATTAACCATGCACAGCAATAGCGCTGGCTAAAAGAGTAGCAATACAATTGGGAGCATCAGCATCCCAGTACAAGTCCGGAGACTTGGAAATTGTGCCCAGCTTTGCAAGCTCATGGGCGACATTGTTACAAGCGCGGTGGCTGAAAGAAAACTGAAAAGAATCGAAATTCAGAATACAAAGGCTTCTAGCTTCTTTCACCAGCACACCGATTTCAGACTTGTCGTAATCACTGCTAGTAAGCGCAAGCACCAAGTTGGGAAAATGACTCGATTTGCTCTAATCCTGTCAGCTTCCTCGATCGTAGCCAGACAAGCCACACTTTCAGAATGCAAAGGATCCCTCAAGTGCACCGCTCCAGCAGCAATAAAATTGCCTGCCTGATCTCGGATAACATAGCCCCATCCTCCCAACCTCGACTTCGCATCGAAGGCACCATCGAAGTTGATCTTCACATAGTTGTCAGGAGGTTTTGTCCACTGATGAATGTTCGGAGGTTTTGCAGGTTTATCAGGCTTGCTGAAGCAGGAGAAATCCGCCAGCAGCTTCTCCACACGATGGCTCTCACTTCTTGAGTACTAGAACATCCATTACCAGCATTAGCTTTGTTCCTAACATTCCACCACTCCCACATGAGGGTAACAGCTTTGGTCTGGGTCTCAACCGGAGAGCTCCAAAGCTTCATTTTCTCCGCCAGCAGCTTCTCCACACGATGGCTCTCACTTCTTGAGTACTAGAACATCCATCACCAGCATTAGTTTTGTTCCTAACATTCCACCACTCCCACATGAGGGTAACAGCTTTGGTCTGGGTCTCAACCGGAGAGCTCCAAAGCTTCAGTAAGAGGTTCTTGGCTGAATCACAAAGAGAAAGAGACTCGCGCAGCTCGTCTAGGCCCAACATTCTCTGACTTTTTTGCATTTGAGAAAGACATGACCACCATCTTCATTAAATCTATTGCAAACTGGGCATCTAGTATCCAACTCAACCCCAAGCTTACGGATTTTCATGCGCTTTGCAAGGCTATTATGAGCCAGCCTCCAAACAAACATCTTCACCTTAGAAGTAACTTTCAATTGCCA
Source organism: Poa pratensis (assembly GCA_947311845.1). Classification (NCBI taxonomy): domain Eukaryota; kingdom Viridiplantae; phylum Streptophyta; class Magnoliopsida; order Poales; family Poaceae; genus Poa; species Poa pratensis. The sequence continues at coordinate 61,762,992 of CAMZMU010000033.1, read as the reverse complement.
GATAAGATTCCAGTCAAAAGTAGAAGAGGGCCCATCCGCGGAAGAATTGGAGCTGGAAGCTTCCAAACTCGACCTCCTATCTCTCAGCATCACCCCCACTTTGTAGGCAGACTTGACAGAAAAAAGTCCCCTAGTATCGAAATGCCAAGCAAGGTTGTCCTCCATTCCATCACAAATGCTAATGGAGAGAATGGCCTTAGCATCTTCAGGTTGAAAATGATTCCTAACCATATTAGAATCCCAGCCACCAGTCAAAGGATCCAGCAGATCAGCCACCAGAGTGGCAGGGCAATTTCCTTGCAGAGACATGGGTCTCCGAGTGTCGCCAGCCGGGAGCCAAGGATCATCCCAGATCTTGATATTTGAGCCGTCCCCAACACGCCAGATGAGACCCTCCTTAAGAAGGGCCAAACCTTTAAGAATACTGCGCCAGGTGTAAGATATGTCCGGCAAGGCCACCGCTTCCAAAATGTTGCCATTGGGGAAATACCTCGCCCTAAGAACCTTGCCGCGGAGGGAATCAGGATCTTGCAGCAGTCTCCAGCCTTGACGAGCAAGCATAGCGAGGTTGAAAATATGGAGATCCCTAAAACCGAGCCCACCCTCAGCTTTCGGCTTGGAGAGACATTGCCAGCTTAACCATTGATGGCGATCTTCCTCCTGGTTATTCCACCAATATTTGCAGACCATATAGCTGATATCATCACAAAAGGATTTTGTAATACCAAAACAAGACATGGCATAAAGGGGAATGGCCTGAGCAACTGCCTTAATGAGAATTTCTTTTCCAGCTCTAGATAAAAATTTCTCCATCCAGCCCTGAATTTTCTTCCAAATTCTTTCCTTCAGATAACCAAAAGCCTTGGTTTTTGATCTACCAAGGTTAATCGGCAAGCCCAAATAGCGATCAGTGAAAGCTTCGTCTTGAATATGAAGTATGTACATAAATTTCCTCTTGGCCACCTTTGAAGAATTTTTGCTGAACAGAATAGCAGACTTTTATTTATTAACCATTTGCCCCGAGGCATCCTCGTAGAGAGCAAGTATATCAAGAAGCTTCCTAGCACTGGATTCATTAAACTTGAGAAAAATCAGAGAGTCATCCGCAAAAAATAGATGGTTGATGCGAGGAGCCGAAAGGTAAACCTGAACCCCTTGCGAAGAACCTTCCTCCTCAGCTTTCCGGAACAGCGCCGAGAGCCCCTCAACACAGAGAATAAACAGGTAAGGGGAGAGAGGGCAGCCCTGACGAAGGCCACGCTGAGGAACAATCACCTCAGTGAGAGAGTTGTTCACTTTCACTCTGTAAGTAACTGAGGAGACGCAGTTCATAATCAACTGCACAAAACTCGAGTTGAAATCCATCTTGAGCATTAAGTTCTTCAGGAAAGACCATTCAACACGATCGAAAGCCTTACTCATATCAAGTTTGACAGCTGCCAGACCATCTCTGCCACCTTTTCGCTGATGCATGAAATGGGTGGTCTCATAAGCAATTAGAATGTTGTCAGTGATCAATCTTCCAACAACGAAGGCACTTTGATTCTGTGAAATAATATCATCAAGAACCACTTTCAGACGGCAAGCAACCACCTTCGAGACAATTTTGAAAACCGAGTTGTAGAGACTAATAGGGCTGAGATCTTTTAGCCGGTCCGGATTTTTAACCTTTGGAATCAAGACAATAACAGTCTCATTCCAACCTGCAGGAATAGGACCACCAGTGAGCACCTGCAGCACTTCTTGCTGAACTTTCTCCCCAACAAGGAGCCAAAAACGCTTGAAGAAAATAGCCGGCATTCCGTCAGGCCCAGGAGCTTTAAGATCTCCCATAGAATTCAGTGCCAGTTTAATTTCTTCAGCAGTAAAGGGTTTTCCCAAGAAAGAGACCATATCCGGGGTAACCACACTGGGAACAGCCGAGAGAAGCTCATCCTCTCTAGTACCAGCGCTGGAAGTGAAAAGGTCCTTGAAGAAATTGGAGATGAAAGAGCTCAGCTGCTCTTCACCTTGCACCACAGCGCCGTCATCAGATTTGAGAGCAGACAAAGTGTTCACTCTCCTTCTATCAGAGGCGCAGGCATGGAAAAAACTGGTGTTTCTGTCCCCATCCTTCAACCAATGGACCTTTGCTCTTTGTTTCCGGTAAATGTTCTTTTGATCTTGAAGCCGATCAAGTTTGTATCTCAGCATGTGTTCAAGAGCAACCTGCTCCTGGGAAATAGCCTTCTTTCTGCACCGAGTTAACTCCTTCTTCACTTTCTTGATGCGGTTCTGCAAATCACCTAGAACCTCCTTGCTCCAGGTATGCAATTCAGCCCCAACTTTTTTAATGGCTTATGCCACCTCCACATTGCCCGAAAGCATGGCAAGGTGCCACGCATTATGGACAATCTCGTCACATTGATCTTCCTCTAACCATCTCGCCTCAAACTTGGGCTGGCATTTCACCCCAGAAAAACTGTTGCTGCGACATTCAGGCTCCATGATCACAATAACAGGACGATGATCAGAGTGCCTCGGGTCCCCGTTGATTGCCTTATAGGCAGGAAAATGAGAACACCAAGCCAAATTGGCAACAACCCTATCAAGACGCTCCTTGATATAAGTATCCGCACGGTGGCTGTGATTCCGCCACGTGTAGGGGTCTCCCACAAAACCCAAATCTTCCAACTCGCAGAAATCCAGAGCACCTCTAAACTTGTCCATGCAAGCCTGACTTTTCGCCTTGCCCCCTTGCTTCTCACTCGCAAATAGGACCTCATTGAAGTCTCCAAAGCACATCCAAGGCAGGCTAGAACGCCCGTGGAGAATGCGAAGCAACTTCCAAGTTTTTTCTTTCTCACTCGAACTCGGCTCGCCGTAGATGCCCGTGAGCCTCCAAACAAAACCATCATCCCAAGTGACGTCAGCGTCAATGTGATAACGCGACATCCAGGATGAACAACTAAATTAACATCTTTTTTCCAGAAGAGGGCAAGACCTCCACTGCGACCAACACAGTCTTTCACCGCCTTGTTGGGCATTCCCAACTTCACCTTTAAACGATTCAACTCTTCCCTGTCCAGCTTTGTTTCGGACAGGAAAAGAATGCCAGGATCCTTCGCCTTCTGAAGCTCCAGAAGACCGTCAATTGTCGGGGTATTCCCAAGTCCCCGGCAGTTCTGAGTGATAGCCTTCATTGCTTACTGCAGGGCTGGAAGCGCAGCCCCGCGTCAATGTTGGTAGACTTCTGATCATTCTTGGACCAGGCTCAAAAACAGTGTTTGCTCTCTTCCCGGACACCACTAGGGCAAGGTCAGAACCAGGGACGATTGCATCATCAACATTTGTGGCAGCCACCTTTGAAGCCAAAACAGTTTCAGGTTTCCTCTTGCGATCTGGCTTGGGATTAGTGCTGGGACCAGCAGAGAAGAGATTCTTCGCGATTTTCGAGACTTTGGACCTCGTCGGGGTAGGAACCTTAGCCTTAGGAGGGGAGAAGAGACTTCGTGCTCGACAGGGACTGCCACAATATCATCACCTAGTTCCTCAGGGGTCCTGCTAGAAGCCGAGGTCGCGAAAGAGTTCCTGCGTCCGCTCCCCTTATCCTCGGAGTCGCTATGCCAAGAAGCAGAAGTGGCTGCCTGCCCAAAGGACTGGAGTTTTCTCCTACGCAATTCCGGTGCCCGCAAATTCCTATCGAATGGAAGTTTCCCAGCAGCATCCCTGTCTGCTGGCTCTTTGCATTCAAGATCACCATGCCCGAGAAGGCCACAACTGTGGCAAAAGAAAGACACCTTCTCATATTGCAGATCAAAACGAAGATCAACAGAGCCTCTTCTGACAGTGACCCAACGACGTAGTGGTTGAGCAATTGGAATAGCAACCATGGCTCGCAGAAAGGAACCTGAGGCATCCCTAGCATCATCAACATCAACCTTGCACTGCTTGTCAATCAGACTCGCAATCTTCATACCCTTCTTGTCATTCATCCACTCGAAGGGTAAGTTCAGAATTCTAACCCAGATATGCATTACATCAAACTGAATATCATAAGGCCACAGGCGAGGATCAAAATCTTGAAGAACAACCGCATGTCTGCCCACCATCCACGGAGCTCCCTCCCGAGCCCTGTCTCTATCAGCTAGATTTGCAAAGTCAGCAAGAAAGACATTCTCATAGACTGTCCTGATCTTGAGCCCCCTAGGATTGCCCCAGGCCGGCCGCATTGCTGCCTTAATCGATTGGGAGTGTGTTATAGAAGGAGAAAGCACCTTCCCAAAAAGCGACCATTTCGCCGGCACCGCCGGTTGGTCATCTTCATTGTCGCTCATCTCCACGACCTCAGTAACATCAGCTAGCAGGTTGAGGCGCCCCAACATGGAGTCCACGCCTTCCTCACCCTCAGCCAAAGCTCCGGCCGAGCCGACAACTTTGCCGGATTTCTGCATCTACAACTCCAACCACAGATCGCTCCGTAAGCAGAGAGGGATAAAGGGTACCACGACCGGTCGCAACCCGAGGGGTAAAGAGCTGCAACTCACCGGAGAGGCAAGGCAAAGGGGATCCCAATCTGAGCTCCGGGGAGGACACCGCAGGGGAAGGGGCGAGATTGCAGATCAGAAGTCCAAAGGCATGTATGGGGCGGCCGCACACGGGAGCGGAGCGGCCGGAGGCTGGTGGATGGGAGGGGCCAACGTCTCACGCGGGGAGGGCGGCGGCTGCAGCTATCGTGGCCTCTGTTCTGGTCACAATGAAGAACACCCCCATTTTTAGTGATTTGTTTGATTGATAGGTTGGACAGATTGTTAGGCCAAAAGGCAGAGAGAAGGAAATCATGTTTATTATTACGACTGGTACATATTCTCTTGTTGCTTACTTGGGCTGGTACTGCCTGTTCGATCTGAAAATGCTTTCAATTTGCCCGCGCTGACCTTCGCATAACAGAATATTGTGGATCTAATGTGAAACTGCTTTTCTTTGAGCCAGAGCGCCCTCTCTCTTCATCTCTTCACCCACGTTATTCTCTGTCGTGCCGAACAGCATTGGCTTTCAACGATATGATGATTTTCCGTTTGGGCGATCTAAGAGCATCTCTAACGGCTGCCCTACGTTTTTCCATTACATGGCACCAGTTTTTGTGTTTTAGGGCACGAAAACGATTGTCGCTTTACCAGCTGCCCTATAATAGGGCACCGTATGCTCCAGCGGATGCCCTATTATGGGGCACGGTTGCCGCGCAACAACCCTCATTTTCATTATGTTTTTACACATTTACATACATATGTCAAATGAATAGTATAAAAGATGATCTAAAATGTATTCAAACAAATAAAGGTTCAATAGAAATCAATTGTTACAACACAGTACGAATTGTTCATCAAATGGTTCATCATCTTGCAAACAAATCAAAACACGATAGAATTGTTTCATGACATGGAACAAACATCAATCAAGTGCACGGTTTGGCCTTTTGCTTTCCATACCATGACCACCACTCCTCCATGAGATATTTTAAAGATCCTCGTGCACGTCGGAGTCACGAATGTCGTGATAGGCCTCAAGAAAGCGTGCAACTCGGTCTCCACCTCGTCTCGGCCTCACCGGCCGCCCCATCAACTCATAGGTACCATAGACCATATTTTGGCCACGCTCATCTTGTATTATCATGTTATGCATGATCACACATGCATTCATGATGTACCAAAGCATTTCTTCATCCCAAAACCTCGCATGTCCCCTGACAATAGCAAATTGGGATTGCAAAATCCCAAATGCCCTCTCCACATACTTTCTTGCAGCCGCTTGAACAGTGTGGAAATCAACTTCCTTCTTGCCTTGAGCGGCAACTACGGGCTTCAGAAATGTAACCCACTTGGGTAGGTACCATCCGCTAGGTAGTACCCCATCTTATATGTCTGGTTGTTTGCTTGGAACTCAACCAGTGGTGACTCCCCGTTAGCTAGCTTGGCAAAAAGAGGAGAGCGTTGAAGAACGTTGATATCATTGCAAGAATCGGGCACCCAAAAAATGCATGCCATATCCAAGTACCATGATCCGCCACGGCCTTTATAATAATGGTGGAATCCTTTATTGCCCTCTAAACTGTCCATGCCATGCAGCAGGACAGTTCTTCCACCTCCAATGCATACACTCTATTGAGCCTAGCATACCTGGAAAGCCACGAGCCTTGTTCATCTCCAAGATCCTCGTTGTGTCTTCAACAGTGTGGCTTCTCAAAAACTCCATGCCAAATACTTGAACTATTGCGACAACAAAACGCTTGACATATTTGATACTCTGGCGCTCACTCATGGCCAAATGGTCATCAACCATATCAGCTGGGATGCCATATGCAAGTTGCCGCAATGCGGCTGTGACCTTTTGGAAGGTGTTGTGCCTACCGATGGCAATGGGTACCCATTACCCGCATACCCAGTGGGTATTTACCTACTAGGGTAAGGGTTTGGTAAAAGAACTTTACCCATGGGTAAGCAAATGGTTAAAAGTGTGTACCCAGTGGGTATTATGGGTGTGGGTATGGTAAAGCACTACCCATACCCGCATACCCAAATACCCATCTATTTTTATTTTCGACGTCCGTGGTATATAGTGTTACTCTCTGGAAAAAATCTTGAAATATTAATCGGGTACGTAATTCTCGCTTGTTTCCCATACGTTCGGCCACTTAATTTGCATTTGTGTCACAATTCCCAGGAAGTCCTCGCCGATGTCGTTTTCTTTCCAGTCTCCACTCCTTTTAGATCGATATGGCCCTCTACCTCCCGGATCCTCATCACCGCCCCGCCCTTCCCCCAACCAGGCAGCCACCGGCCTCCACCGTCCGTCATTCCGCCCCCTTCATACACACTCCCATGGACGCGAAAGCCGACTCGCCATGGACACTGGCAGAGGCGAGCTCCACGCGGATGAATGAGTTGTTTTGTTGTTCATTTTCATATATATTGTGTTATTTTATTGTTTCTTATCATATATGTGTGCCGTTTGCCGAATATGTGTATGAATGAGCATACATTTCGATGGTTTTCTTATATATTTGTGGATCAATGACTTGTTTGGTGGGTTTACCCACGGGTTTTTAATACCCGCGCGGGTGCGGGTATGGTACAAAGTCAATACCCAGACGCGGATATGGGTGTGGGTGTGATTAAGATAAGAGGATGTGGGTGCGGGTTTGGTTGAGCTCTTCCCACACCCAATGGGTGCGGGAGCCATCAGGAGTCGTGCCCAAGAGTCCCGCATGTACTCCTTCGTTGCTCAAAAAATCGATCATAAGCCTTCATGCGTTCCACAATTTCCCTGAACAAACGGATAGACATCCGGAAGCGACGATGGAACATATGCTCTGGATAAACAGGAGTGGGAATGAAGTAGCTGCGCATCAGCTTTGCATCGGTTTCCAAACGTTCCCTCTTAATATCCTCGCGGCCAAAGACCGAACCTCCACGCTTCAGCCGCTTGGTCTTGTTGTGCAACATCAAAATCAAAGCAATGTCTTCCTCCTCCTCCAAATCATACTCCTCATCGGAGGAATACTCGATTAAAACCATCTACAAAAACAATTTATTTGTGTTCAAGTCTCTAATAAAAAATCAAACAAAAAACTTACAAAAAATATGGGTTATCACTTACCTCAAACACCTTGCGTGCGGCTCGGCCGGAGGTGGTGTGGCCCGGTTGCCGTGCTGGTCCTGCTCACGTGCAGTGGATAGCTCCTCGCCGGGGGCGCGGCAGAATCAACCGGAGACAGCCCGAATCGAGCCCGACAACGTCGTCGGCGCACGGCCGATATACCTCGCCGGTGGGCGGTTCTGTGGCAGGCGACAGTGGGGAAGAGGCGGGAATAGGTAGGAAGTAGTGCGGCGGTGGTCGACGGGGAAGGGACGGGCGCTACGTCGGTCGATTTCTGGCCGGCGGCGGCTGGACGAGTCGGGGGTAGTTCGGCGGGAGGGGAAAATGAAGTTTCCGCGCGACAGTTGGGCTGCGCGCGCTCGGCTGGTGGGAAATAGGGCAGCGCCTCCTCTGACTCAAATTTGAGTCAAAACGGGCTCTGCCCTAAAAACATTTAGGGCACGGAGTATAATAGGGCAGCCGCTGGAGGGCGTTTTTGTCGTTTCGTGCCCTATAAGTTAAGTTTTATAGGGCATGGTCGATTATAGGGCAGCCGTTAGAGATGCTCTAAAGATTGCCCTGCCCAAGTGTACTTGTATGAGACGCATATACTGTGATATGAAGCTGCTTCTAAAATGGAAGTAACATTTTGCTTGTTCGATTGATGAAAGTTACATGAAAGATTGAAGTATTTATTGTATTATTTAAATCTTACAAATGTTGTGGTGCTGGATTAAGTAATTCTCCTAAATTTTTATTATGAACTATGCAGCGATCCTCAACTTGATTGGTAAGCGAATTTTGGGTTTCTTTGACTAGACCATAAGATTGCAAGCAACATCTGTAACACTGAGTGAAAGGCATCATGTCTGTAGACGTAGTTATTTTTAAAATCACTTCTATACAACCATGTTTTCGAGTACTTTTATTTCATTTTAAGATCATTAGCTAAATATGATCCGTTGCAACAGGACAACAAATAAACTTCGTTTATGATATTATGTTTCGCCAAGACATGTGTTGAGCTTATGCCCTCAGACCCCACGACCTCTAGGCCACACCTTCTCTCCATGTAGAGCGGTGCGACGATGGTGTGATACGTCTCAAACGTATCTATAATTTTTGATGTTCCATGCTGTTATTATATCAATTGCTACATGTTTTGGTTACACTTCATATCATTTTTATGCATTTTCTGGGACTAACCTATTAACAAGATGCCACAGTGCCAGTTCCCTGTTTTCTGCTGTTTTTTGTTTCAGAAAATCTATTAAGGAAATATTCTCGGAATTGGACGAAACAAAAGACATCGTCAATAATATCACGAGGATATCACGGAGTCCAAAGGGGAGTCGGAGCAGACCCACCAGGGGGCCACGCCACACTAGGGCGCGGCCCAGGGTGGGCCCGCGCCCCCCTATGGCGTGGTGGCCCCCCTCGGCCACCGACGCCGCCTCTTCGCCTATATATTCTCCGCGACACGAAAACCCTATTACGGTCGATCATATTCCACGAAAAGTTCCGTCGCGGCCGTCATCGTCAATCTCAGATCGGAGGAGTTCTGAAGCTCTTCCCGGCACCCTGCCGGAGGGGAGATCATCACCGGAGGGCTCTACATCACCATGCCTGCCTCCGGAGTGATGCGTGAGTAGTCCACCCCTGGACTACGGGTCCATAGCAGTAGCTAGATGGTTGTCTCTCTACCTTGTGCCTCCATGTTTAGATCTTGTGAGCTGCCTAACATGATCAATATCATCTTATTGTAATGCTAGATGTTGTGTTTGCTGGGATCCGATGAATATTGATACCATGTTTATTCAAGTTGTTTATCTATGTGCTCTTGATCTTGCATGCTCTCCGTTGCTAGTAGATGCTTTGGCCAAGTAGATGCTTGTGACTCCAAGAGGAGGTATTTATACTCGATAGTGGGTTTAGTCTCTAGATATCTGGATCAGTGACAGAAAGGTCTAAGATGGTAGATGTGCTGTTGCTACTAGGGATAAAACATTGGTGCAGTGTCCAAGGGCACTTGTATTGATTACATTACACACTTTACTTCATACAATAATCTGTTGTTAGCAACTTAATACTGAACAGGATGCGGATGCTGCCTTGAAGGTGGATTATTTAGGCATAGATGCGGTTGGAATAACGGTCTATGTACTTTGTTGTAATGTCCAACTAGATTTCATAGTAGACATCTTGGCATGTATTGCATTGTTATGTCCTCTCTATTTGTCAATTGCCCAGCTGTAATTTGTTTACCCAACATGCTAGTTATCTGTTCTGAGAGAGACACCACTAGTGAACTGTGGACCCTGGTCCAATTTCCTCATACTGTTTACACAACCTGCTGCAATCATCTGTTTCCTGTTACTTGCTGTTTTTCCTGCTGTTTTCCACACCATACGTTTAACTCTTTGTTTCTGCAAGACCGGAGAGATTGACAACCTCTCTGTTTCGTGTTGGGCAAAGTTCTGGTTTGTGTCTGTGCAGATTCCACGTTGGTGCAAGCTCCCTAGCGCCAGGGGGAGTCAACATCAACAACCTTCCGATAGATCGTCAAGTCCTACTGGTCCGATTAAACCTTGGGTAGATTATTCAAGGGAAAACTTCTGCTGTCTACATCATAACCTTCCTCTTGGGGTTCACCAACACGTAGCCATCAAGTTGTTTTCTGGCGCCGTTGCCGGGGAAGTACTCATCATCACCATCATCATCATCCTCAAATACTCTCCCGTCAACCAGGCACCATGGTGTTGGCATCCTCATTAGAGGATCATATCTTTAGCATCGGAGGAGGCATCCTCGTAGCATGGGAGTGTCGTTGGCCACTTGTGGAAGGAGATGGAGCAGCATACAAATGTTGAGCCTCGTCAGAGTTGTCACGGTAGTCACACTGCGCGACCACGAGGCACGGAGGTGATGAGTGGATTTATATATTGTTTTAAGCCTACATTTTTATGTTAATTATGCATGATTGCTTGTCTCCACTCATTTGCATTTGAGCATTAAATTACCTTAGGTGTTATTATTTTTCTTGCCTTTTGGTATGTGTTTAGATGAAAGGGAAATTCTAAGAATAAACACGAGGAAAGGAGCGTGTTTGGATTCCATCTCGAGGAGTCAAAATCATCACATGCAACCTATGTGGAGTATTTTATAAAGGTCATTTTTTGACAAGGCCAAAATGAATATCAAACAACATGAGATTGTGCACCCCGTCTATACGAATCCAACGAGACAAAGATCGAACACCTCACACTTTAAACATTTTGTCTTAATGGTACACATAGATAAGTCACCACAAATTCTCACTTGATATGTTTCATATTTAGTATCCACATGGTGTGTCGATAATATTTTAATACGAGGACCTGAAAAACATACACTTAATTCTTGTGAACTTTTTTGGTGGATATTGTTTGGCTTGTGTGGTAGACATATTTGGACTATTGTATGTCTCTTTCTCTCGTGTAACAAAATAACCACAAGAGCACGTGCCATTCCCATTGCACAATAAAATCAACGACTGATTAAGAGTCTCGAAGTATGCTATCCAATATGCGTAGTCATTTCAGAAAATACACGTGACAGGGGTGTAGAACCATTGAATAAAGATGAGGATAAGTTAAGAGTCTGGAAAACATAGAGTCGTACTTCTCTAACTTTTACTATTGACATATAAACATGTTAACGAGTATGCCTAAAAGAAAATAATTTATGTTTAACAGTATGTTCATATTAAAAATAATGGCCAAAATTTCACCATGTTCATGTTTCTAAGATGTTTCACATTATGACATGGAGTGAGTGAATGAGAGGAAGAGACATTCAGAACAAGATAATTCTCACTATTTAATGTGACCTATGTACCTATTAAGAAGGATAGACCATTTTATCTTAATTCAACTTTTTTTTAATCAAAGAAAACTAACCTTTGAGAACCGAGTGTGTTGCGAAAGTGATATAACATCATATAAGAAGTATAGTTCACTCTACATATCCAATATCACTTACATGGATGTTTCAACATGTGACATGAGATCATCATTTTCCCACAAACTTCATATTGCAAAGGTGTTTCTCCCGTACGTTATATTTTGCTTATCAAATCATTTACAATTGTTGTAGAACAAATTTGTTTATTCTCACATGATGGGAAATAATGTGATATTGATCAAACCATATTTTTGTTGGATGAACCCTTTCTACCAACCTACACATGATGCCCTCGCATTAACGAGGTCCACCATGCTAGTCAGAAGAATAGTACGTCACACACTTAGCAAACACAAGAACTTGGCCACTTGCACCTGTCCCTGGACTGCACGCCTCGATTAAATTCTGTGCCCCCACCCCCCCCCCCCCCCCCCCCACCCACCCCCGGCTCTCCCTCCTCCTGGCAACACTAGGGAAACCCTAGCCGCTGTTCGGTAGGCCTCCCCCCTCTCCCCCGTGTCGACGCCGCCAGAGGGGCCGCCGGCAAAAAGCCGTGGCACGCCCCAGGGAAGGTGGCGGCGGGGCAATCTCTTCCTCCTTCCTCGCGGTCGGGATGATGCGAGCCTTGCTCAGTCAGAGGTAGAGCCCAGCTCCGGGAGGCTGCTGACGGCGGCGCCTAGGAGGCGTACAAGCAACGGAGGTGGTCGGCGGTGATGCTGGAGAGGTGCGAGGGAGCCTGACATGTTGTGCTGGTGGTGCAAGGGTCCGATCTGGGCCAGGCTGGCCTCGCGACGCGCGCGTGCTGCGGTCGGATCTGACACGGCATGGGTGGCTTGCGGTGGTTGGGGCGTCACGGTGCTCGACTGGTCGTGCCCCTGCTCTTAGCGGCGCGTCATCGACGGCCGGCTCCCGTCTCCGACAGCGAGGCTGTGCCCCACTACTCCTCCCACCACACCACTCCCGACCGCACACAGCGAGTCGACGTCCTCGCGCCTCCGGTGGGGTCGCGAGGACATTCGAGGCTGCTCTGCGGCGGGGCAGCGGTGCCACCATGGGTGGCCAGTTGCGATGCTCATCATCTCTCCCCCACAGCTGCGGCATGACGACCACGGGTGCTGGCGCTGCTTGCTCTTTCCGTGTTGCACCTTGGCGCGCCATGGGTGCTTGTCCGTCGTGGCGGCTTCTGCTGACGCGTACGGATGGTTGGAGGCTACGGTGCGAATGATGGATGCGCCTTCTCCCCACGATGATTGGCTACGATGGTGGGGTACTGCGGCAGCGGCGGTGTGTGAGACGAGGACGGCTAATCCAACCCGGAGTGTAGGGTGGAAGGTGGTTGACCGACGAAAGTCGCCCGTCTTCGGGCCGGCGGCGATGGCGCCCGTGGGTGCCATTCCCCTCCTTGGAGGCGTCTCCAAGTGGACACCTCCCTTGCCCTCTCTCCGGTTGGTTGAATTCTCCGGGTGAAAGCCTAGATTCAGGTGAACCGGCGTGATGCCAACGTCCTCGGCCCTCCGTTGGGAGCATCACGTTTGGAGACATGGCGTGAGTCTTTGTTGCTCTCCTTCGTTGCTCGCCGATGTCCAAGATTGATGTTTCAAAGGTCACCAACAAGTCCAAGGAGGTGCCTCTCTCGGGACCGACCAAGTCCCGCCGTCTACTTGCCACCTTTTAGGCATCAAGAGTGGATGGTTGCGTTGACAAGGAAAGTTCAGCTGGAGCTGTCTATCTTCGAGGTGTCTGGCATCGGTCGATACGCGGCGATGTTTATCAGTTTAGGACAGACTCTCTTGTTCTGTAACTCTGTTGTCGGTGGTGTCCTTGGGCTAGCCTAGTGTGGAGTGCGTGCTACGCTCTTTGCGAGTTGTAGTCGTTATACTCTATTGTGTGTGTTATTTGGGGTTGGGGGTGTATGCTATTTCTTGAGCATGTAAATATTTTCTTTTCTATCAATGCATCGAAACGCACGTGAAAATTAACTCTGTGGCAAATGCCTCGGTGTGGACTTTTCCGGTGACTCGTCGTGGCTATTCAGCTGTGAGACTCTCTCCGCTCGCCACCTGTCCCTCGTCTTCCTCACCGACTTGCCGCCAACGCTCTTCAAGGGAGTCCCTTTGGCCCTTTCTCCATCAGAGAAGACCTGATGATGTGACTGAATTCCTGTTCCGGAGTGAAACTGAATCGCGTCTGATGGTTAACACCGGGAGAGAGGTGCACTAATGCTGCTTGGTTCGCACCATTATTCTACATCTACAAAAAAGAAGTAATTGGGAGTGTCGGGCACGAACAGAACATGCAAGCGTCCAGAAGGAAACTAGTAGTCATGGTTAAGAGTTGAGACACGATTCAGCAAATCGCATCTGAAGGACCACGAGCCAGCACTGCACAAAACCCACATAGTAGGGCCGCAGGTCCGAAACAGAGCACCCAGCAGATATCAAACGGCAGTACGAAATGGATTTTTAAGGTAATCAACATGACTAGATGAATTTCAGAACTAGAAATGGTGATACCAGATTCCACAAGTACTAGTCTCAAATCGATTAGCACACTGAATGTCTCGGCGACCTAACAAACATAGCATACGACGCACAAGAGATGCACCTGAGCAAACACCAATGCATCAGATCAGCTAACCAAATGTCTCAGACAGAAACTAGACATTCACACAGCACTCCAAGCAGTGTTCGGGCAATTGAGCTAAGAAGCTCTAGTCGTCATCGGAGTATTCAGAGTCGTCACTCACGTCCAGCACATCTTCATCGTCAGAGTCGTTGTCATCACTCTCAGTATCGATGGTGTAGACAGCCGTCGCCTTCCTCTCCCTAACTGTCCTTCTCGGTGCAACTGGCTCAGCGGAGCTGCCGGAGGGGGGAGACTCAGCATCTTCTGTGCTTGTCGAAGCGCCCGCGACTCTCTGCAAAACCGAGCTGCTCTTCTTGTTGAAGGGGGAGGCCCTGATCTTTCGTACCTTCTTCTCAGGAGAAGGAGCACTGGAGTTGCTGTCGTCTGTAGGCTTGAATGTTTCTTCCAAAACCTTCTGCCTCATGCCCTTGCTCGGAGCTGGCGCCCTCTTCCTGACAGTAGTCTTTGGCTTCTCAGCAGCAGGCTTTCTTCCTCCAGCTTTCTTCGCAACTGGTGCGTCGTCCATGGCAAACTCTTCGTCCTCGCTATCATGGGTGGGCACTGCTATCTCCTCATCAGACAAATCGGCCAAGGATGACATGGCCTTCTTGGCTGCGCCTCTTTTGCTTGGCGCGTTCCTCCCTTTATTTGCTTCCTGATGTCCTTCGGTACTCTCCGTTTCCATGGCTACAGAAGTGGTTAAGTCATCAGTTAAAACTTGTGAAAGAGAATGACATTTGACATTCACAAACAGGATACATAGGGGCGTTACCAGTATGTTGTGGAGAGGAATCATCAAGAGTATAATTGGCCAGACGGTCTTTCAATGCGAGCACTTCCTCATCTTCATCCTTTACCAGTGCACTTGCCTATGAAATAGTTGAATTGACTCGTAAACACAGCAAATAAACTACAACAAAAACACAGACACAAAAGGAACAGGCTTGCTAAAGGAACCCCACCTTCTTGGCTGGTTTCTTCTTTTGTGCTGCTGGTTTAGGAATTGGTGCTGCTGGTTTAGGAATTGGTGGTGCTCCATAATCTTCATCATCACTTCCAGCCAAATTTGCCTTCAAAAATTGGATTTTTATCAGTAAACAGGAAACGACAATGCTTAAGAAATGCATCATTTGTGGTATACTCTACCTTCTGAGACTTGGCAGCAGTCTTCTTAGGCTGTCTCTTGGGTGCTGCTTTACCCGCCAGACGGTCTTCCTGTTCCTTCTTCTTCCTGTTCTTTTCCCGTGCAACTCTTCTTTTCTCCTGACCCTTTTCATAGACAGCGTCGAGTCTCTGTACCAAAACTGAGTTAGAAGTGAAACACAAAAACTTCAAGCAAAAACATTAGAGACCAGAAAGCTTACATCCAGTTCCTTCTCAAGAGCTTCGAGGTCTTTCAACCAAAGTTCTGTTGGTTCTGTTTTACTCAGTCTCTCAACTTCCTTCCTTAAATTCTCCTGCTGAGCGATGAGCTGCTGTACCCTCTCAACAGTCAAGGTACCAATTGCCATTGAGAGGAGATACTCATAACCACTAGCATCTGCAGCATCATCAGTGCTTTCTTCATTTGCTTCATCATTGTCTGTAGCTCCTACAGCAACTGGCTCATCCTTCTTCTGATTCTTAGGAAAACTATCATAACCCTTCTGCTTCAGCTCCAGAAACAGCTCAGCCCTCTTCCTGTTACTCACTTTAATCTCACCCTTGACAACAGCAAGAATAAACCTTACTTTGTTATCAAGCTTTTTCATTTCCAGTGTAATAATCTCAAACAAAGCTTTCTGCACAGGATAAATTAGTTAATGTGGTATTCTCAACAACAACAAAAACACCGTAGGGGGGAATGTCAACACTTGTACCTTTCTTTTAACATAGAAGTCGAGCCTGAGTTCATAAAACTCTTCAAGTACTGAAACGTTGACATATTATCAGTGACAGAATGACAGGTAGTAAAAAGGTTTGTCGAAACAAAACAGGCACGTAGTAGATACTTACTTTCCTCCGGGGTCTCGTACTTTCGAATTTTGCCATCCGAGCCAAACAAGTGCATGTTTGTTATTCCCACTGAGGATGTCAGCTTGAATTTCTTCACAAGGCCTTCTTGTTTGGCAATAGCCATGTTTTCCTCACTCAAGGTGACCTCAAAATCGACATTCACATCATCGGAATAAGTCCTAACAGTCTGTAAAACAGTTGTGATTAAAGAACATTGATTATGACAGAAACATGCATACCCAAGAATGACTTATGTGTATGATTAACTACCTCGAGAAATGGCGGTTCTTTCTCTTGTTCTTGTCCTTGTCCTTGTCCTTGTCCTTGCTCTTGTTCTTGTTCTTGTCTTTACTCTTATCCTTGCTCTTGTCCTTTTCCTTGCCGCTGTCCGCACACATGGATTCAAGGAATTCTTTGTAGTCTCCCGTCCAACGGCGGATAGGAAGCTCAGTGATTTTCACCAAGCTGTCATTCACGGCCTCTACAATACCAGTGATGGTATATGTGACACCAGTTGCCTTTATTGTTTTCTCAACAGAGCCCTGCCAGGTAATGAACAGAAAATTGCAGCAATCAACTATTTGTTAGTAGACAGCAAAACTACTGTAACAGAATAATGCTGGTAAGCGCATTTTACTGACCTTGAACCCCTTGTACCAAGGATCCATTGGCTCAACAGGTTCCTTTTTTAGCAAGCGTTTCAGATTAGCGATAATCTCTCTTGGGTTATAGTTTGGGACATAGGAGCTCCATCCAGTGCCAATGCCTTCACTTCCATTGACCAAAACCATGGGAATGATTGGTACAAACCTGAAGAAAAAGGTCGCATAATTTAGGTACACCAAAAACTCTTTTCAAAATCAGAAGGATAAATGTTCCAAGATATAACATTACCAGCTCGGTTCAATAGACTGTCCATCTTCATTCAAATAGTTCAGAAGAACATCATCATCCTTTGCGAAAATTAAGCGAGTGATAGGCGATAATCTGGTGAAGATGTACCTTGCACTAGCAGCATCTTTGCCTCCCTATGATATAAACACGCGAATAAGCATGAGAATACCTTTTTACACGGAACAGGGTCATATGATACTCGGCTATTACGGAGTTATCCCACCTGATTTCTGCTGCCGAATTGGCCAATGGGTTCCAAGAGATTTATATTATTGCTGCCGACATAATCTTGAGCCATTCCTACAATCGTACTTGCTAGACTCTGCTCACCATGGTGGTATGCTGAGTGTTCTGACACATAACCAATGAACTGTGCAACCTGTGGCCACCAAATATAACAATTTAGGAATATGCTGTGATAAGCTCAGATACAAAAATTTAGGAACTCTTCAGATGGCACACCTTTGCCTCTTTAACCAAGTTCCTCTTGAATGCGCAAAACAAAATCTTCCTCTGGCCTGGTTTAAGACCATCAACCATTGAAGGTATTGACCGTTCAAGGTCTGCCATCGAGAAGAGTATCAGCTCCTTGTTGATAAAATCGCTGTACTTGATGCGTTTCTCACGTTGGTCAAGGCAAGTTCCAGGCTAGAAATTGGCATACGAGTTAGTTTTGACACAGAATACCGAGAGACCTATATCAAACTGAGAAAAGATGCAATGTTTAACCTCATAGCTGCTCAGCCAGTTCTTCCTGT
This sequence comes from Poa pratensis, assembly GCA_947311845.1. Lineage (NCBI taxonomy): Eukaryota > Viridiplantae > Streptophyta > Magnoliopsida > Poales > Poaceae > Poa > Poa pratensis. Next base: position 61,745,164 of record CAMZMU010000033.1, on the reverse strand, counting down.
CAGTAATCTTTTTCTTGCTGAATGCTAAATCAATTGATTCATCATCTTTGTCATCCACCCAGACAAAATCCTTCTTGTGTTTGACAATGTCTCCAAAGTAATCCCGGCCCTCTTCGGATGTGCTGGTTCCTAGCCCCTGTACAAAACAAGATCTTAACCCAGACAATGCACAACTACACAGTTCACAGTTATAGCCCCCTCCACCAAAAAAAAATAAGGAAAACACTAGCATATGGAGAAACCGTAATGCAAGGCCCAATTCAGCAAGATGTAAAAGCAAACCTTGTAGTACTTTATAGTCCAGGCACTTGCATTTCCTCCTAGCTTCTCTTTCCACTCTTCGTAGTCTGGCATTGAGTAAAATGACAGGACAGATTTGCTCCTGTTATTGGTTGCCTGGACAAGCAAATGAAACTATTAGTTTTTTCCCTGGACGCTTAAAATCTATTGAATTGACAGATTTAGTACTGAAGTATGAAGAAATGTTTGTATATTAAGAACTATGAACTGACAAAAAGAGTTGCCTACCTTGATAATTGGAGTGATGAACTCAACCAAGAAAGAAGGGACTTTAAGGAGAGATGGCCAAAAGTGGTGAACGAAGTTGATTAACAACCCTTTGATGTGGGAACCGTCATGGTCCTAAGAATTCATCAATTCAAAGTAAGCCAAGAATTCATCGGTTCAAAGTAATAATTATGTTTGACTAGTTGAAATAAAACTGGAGATGTTGCAAGACGAACCTGATCTGTCATTATCATAAGATGGCCATATCTCAGGCCATTCGTGCTATCATAATGCTTTCCATGCTGCAGACCAAGTATTTTCTTTATATTTTGGATCTCTGCATTCTCCATCAACTGCTTAGCACTTGCTTCTCTCACATTTAATAATTTACCCCTAAGCGGAAACACACCATAGCGATCCTGTCCAACTACAGCTATACCAGCCACCTACAGATGGTAAAATGTGCGAACTCTTCAGTAAGAAAGCAAAAGTACATACTATATTACTATGACAATTGGTAGGTTGGCATAACTCACAGCGAGAGCCTTTGCTGAATCTCCTTCAGTAAGTATCAAGGTGCACTTATCGGACTCCTTGCCACCAGCGTCATTTGCATCGTCAAGCTTCGGGATGCCAAGAATATTTGACCTCTTGGTTCCATCAGTCTTCTTTAGATCTTTGTTTAACTTGAAGTCAGCCCAAGAAAGGAGATTTTCAACAACACCAGAGTTGGCAACTGCAGTTGTCAGAAGTGAATGTTAGCATTTGCTTGTGCTGCCACATTACACAGTACAGGGTAACGAAGTTAACTCATCACATACCCTTCTTAAGGAAATCAGGAGAAAGATCACACTTGGACCCAAAGCTTCCTGGACGAGTGGTCAAGGTCTCCTTGGTTTGTGAATCGAAGGCAGGGTTGTCAATGAGCGCGTTAACAAAGACCCATAAATGGCCCTTCGCTGTATGCATTTTCATTTTAGCATTTTTGTTTTTCTTGTTCACTACTTCCATCACATGGGTGGCAATTTGGTTCGCCACGTGGTCAACGTGAGTTCCACCTCTTATGGTTGCAATTCCATTTACAAAGCTGACCTGCAGGCCAAACAAATTGTGTGAAATAAAGCATAAACCATACCAAAAAAAAAAACAGCACAGAAAAATAGCCCACACTTACCTGCTGAAACTGCCCTTCGCTTAGACTCATGCACACCTCCCACCGATCATTTACCTTTTGGTAAATGCTGAAAGAAAGACAAAGGTGAATGATCAGAATTAACCCTGCAGGAACTTTTCATGGACACCACATTAGGTCAAAATTATCATCAAACCTCGGGAGATCAACTCTGTCTTTGGAAGCAGAATCAATATACATCTTCGCATATTCCAAGAAGGACTTTGCAGCCACCCTTTGACCATTTAACTCGACCTTCACGGTTTTTCCAAGGGTGCCTGCCATATCAACAACTCTCTTTTTCATAAGTGCCACGACATCTGCTTCGAGCTCTGTCATGCCAAACTTTGCAAGGTCAGGCTTGAAGGTAACTCTGGTCCAGTTCTCGGACTGCTTGCACTTCGTTATCTCAGGCTTAGACTTGGACCCCATGTTCCCAGAGAAAACCTGCACAATTAACAGAGGAGGAATGTGTCATGATATATTATGATCTTCATGAATTTTTAGGGGAAACATTGGGAGAGACATTTTATTATTAAAAGAGTGACGGTCTTCATGATTTGGATGTCACGCACTCATGAAACATACAAGACAAAGTAGTTAATACTGTGTGACAATCTATCTTTTCTTGGTAAACCTTACTGACCAGTGGAACAAATTACTATGACAACAAACAAGTTTCGGTACTGAAATGATTAGAAAAATCGTGCGTGACCTGGCCAATGTGGCCTGGCCTTACATACTATTAACACTATTTGACGAATTAAACAGGGCAGATACTACTACTAGATTACCAATTTACTATTCCATACTCCAAAATCACGAGATTCTGAATTAGAGCGGTCACAACCAAATCACTAATTACAACCACATGGCACAGCAACAGATCATCCTAGTCTCTAAAGTGTTGAAGCGGGCCTGACAGATGTCTCCATTTCCGTTTCTAATCCACCCACGAGGGACTAACCAACACTTTAGAGACTACCAGATACTACTAGATTACCAATCTACTATTCCAAAATCACGAGATTCTGAATCAGAGCAGTCACAACCAAAGCACTAATTACAACCACATGGCACAGCAACAGATCATCCTAGTAGTCTATAAAGTGTTGAGGCGGAACTGACAGATGTCTCCATTTCCGTATCTACCCACGATGGACTAACCAAAACCAAAACCAAAAAATATCCAACTGAAAATCCGGTCAAAAAGGAGGCGGTAATTCTCACCTGCTTGTACTTCTTCAGTCGGCGGCCATCAGCGGTCTCGATGACGAACTCGGTGGAGAAGATGTTGGTGAGCTTAGCCCCGTAGCCGTTCCTCCCGCCGGTGGTCTTCTGCTCGTTGTCGTCGTAGTTGCTGCTGGTGAGGAGGTGGCCGAAGATGAGCTCGGGCACGTAGATGCCCTCCTCCTGGTGGATCTCGACGGGCACGCCGTCCCCGTTGTTGTAGACGGAGATGCAGCACCCCCCGACGTCGATGTCGACGCGGAGGGAGTCCATCCTGGGGTCGCGCTGCTTGTTGTCGGCGGCGTTGACGAGGATCTCGTCGAAGATCTTGTAGAGGCCGGGGACGTAGGTGACGTCGCGCTGCACCATGGCGCCGTCCTCGTACACCCACAGCCGCTGCGTGTGCTTCTCGACGGAGCCGATGTAGGTGTCCGGGCGCACCAGCACGTGCTCCAGCTGCGTCAGCTTCACGTACTTCTCCTCGATGGTCTTCCCGACGCCCGCGGCGGTGTTGTGCGAGGAGCTCGACTTGAGCGGGGGCTTCCCGGCGGCGGCGGCCATGGCGGGCGGGCACACGGAGGTCGTGTGCCGCTAGGGTTTGGGGTGTGGAATGGGGAATTGGGGATCTGGGGAGGCGAAGGGGAACGGTGCGGGGTTTAAAGTGGAGTGGAGGGCTAACGGACGCGGCGTTCGAAATTTGAAATTTGGGAGAGCCGGGGGCGGGGTTCTCGTGGGAGGTTTGGGGAACGGAGGGCTGGGATCGCGGGGGGGCGTGGATCGTGCGGTGGAGATCGAATTCGTGAAGGAACTAGAGGCTTCCGAGCTAGAGCTTTTTTCGGATGGGCTGCTTCCGAGCGCTCTGAGGCCGCGCCGCTGTATGTGTGGGCGTTGTTTTTACTTTTACCTTCTTTTTTTACTAGCACTTTTTTGGGAGGAAATAGCACGGATGGAAATGGTGGTGGGACCTGACCGTAAGCTACCCAAATCGAAGAGTTCTGGTAAAAAAGTAATAGAGGGTGTAACTACTTTCTTATCCCAGATCTCGGACTTTTGGGTCGTTCACGAGTTTTTTTCTAGAGAAACAACATATTTCGTTAATTGAAAATCAAGTTACAATAAGCAACACATGTGGAAACTACATACTTGAATAAAAGATTATCCTGACTTTGTAGATAAAATCCTAAGAGATCGAGAAATACAAAATGATCCTAGGGTTTTCTACAACCACCGTACCGAGCGGTTGCCGCCCAACTCCAACATCGCCGAGACGAACGCCGGAAAAGACGCCGAGCCTCCACCATTGCAAGCTCCGAGAAAGCACCATCGCCAACGAGCAATTGTGAGTCGATGAACAGCCTATTGCATGCAGCGAGGCAAATGTCGATGTGGCACGTCGACCGGGGGACGTCCCCGTGTTGTCTTGGACCAAGTCTGTCGCCTACCATCGATGAAGTCGGAGAAGAACGACATATCCACCACCTCCGGACCATCATCCTCGCTCCAGAAGAACAACCCAGCCCCGACCGCCAGCGTCGGCGCGGATAACCAAGAACGCCAGCGACACAACGAGAAATTGATCTCGCCAGATCTGAAGACCGGCGAGAAGACCAAGCTGCCAATCTGAAAGATCGAGCAGCACATGTTGCCATCAACTCCGAGACGCCGCCGTAAAGGTCGTCGCTGGTATGGGAGTAGAGTTGAGGCAGATTTATTTGCCAGAATGGGAAGATTGGGGGCGTTGAATGCCCATTGCATATCTTGTATCTCCATGCTCCCCCTTGCTCTTTCATGTATCCACTCATATCCGTGGAGAGAGCAAGTGAGTAGCAAGAATGTTGAGAATTGTATTTATCTAAGATGATCTTCCTTGGTACTCTTGGAGACTTTGCATCTCCTAGACGGTTAGGTGTCAGCCATCAAGCGTCTAAGGTATGGACTGCCATGGTGGCCTGCGAACATCCAAGGTGTATATTTGTCGGGGCAAGCTTTGGGGGTCACCTATCAAAATATCTACCGTTAATGATCAGACCAAGCGGGTGATGCTTGCACCAACGGGGAATTATCTGCTAAAAGTTCCATTGGAAAGCTATCTAGGCATCAACAGCTTAACATCATGTCATACTAGTTTCAACACAAGGTTCAAGACAAATGGTTGCAGCCTAGTGAACATGTCTTGAGGCTAGTACCTCTTGATAATAAGTTAATGCCTAGGAGTTAATTAGAGCTTCATAGCCATGAATAGAAGCCCTAGATAACTGTTGCAATCATGCAGAACATCATCTTTGGTGGGGCTCGGAATCACTTCGCTTTACCAGCTTAAGACACTGAGTTGAACACAAGGTTGAAGATAGAGGATGGGGCCTAGTAGACCTGTGTTGAGCTCAGTGGCTCCCTCATATGTAGTGGTTCTACCATCGTTCAAGATTCAACCCACTTAGCGTCACAATTATCTCAAGGCGATCTTGCTGGAGACCAGAATCAACATGTTTGAATAGGTTGAAATGAAGTATTCAACACATGCAAAAAAAAATCACGCTATAGCGTCGCTAATAGCACGCTATGGCGTTTTGAGAGTTGTCTCGCTAAATAAATCAGTGTAAAATGTCTCGCTAATAGCACGCTATAGCGTGATATAGCACGCTAATAGCGTATTTTAAGGCTGGCGCTATTTTCCTATAGCACGCTATTTTTTCCTTGATTCAACATGAGGTTGAAGAGGAGGCCGCGACCTAGTAGACCTATGTTGAGTTCAGCATCTCATGTCTTGAAAAGTTGATTCTGGTTAATTATGAGTTTCATGATGATTCACATGAAGACTCAATTTGGTTGATCATGTGCCTATGTACGGACATCTCCAACAGAGACCTTATCTATGGTCAACCACAGCCAAAGACTAGTCGTTGTGTTTCAACGTTCACAACCACTTCCTCATGAGAATTTCTCAAATGTCTATTTATAGCACTCCAACTATATCAGGCAAGAATGGGAAGATTGGGGCGTAGAATACCCATTGCATATCTTGTATCTCCGTGCTCCCCCTTCCTCTTTCATGTATCCACTCATATCCGTGGAGAGAGCAACTGAGTAGGCAGAATCTTGAGAATTGTATCTATCTAAGATGATCTTCCTTGGTACTCTTGGAGACTTTGCATCTCCTAGATGGTTAGGTGTCGACCATCGAGCGTCCAAGGTATGGACTGCCGTGGTGGCCTGCGAACATCCAAGGTGTAGATTTGCCGAGGCAACCTTTGGGGATCACCTATCAAAATATCTGACATTAATGATCAGGCCGACCGGGTGATGCTTGCACCAACGGAGATATAGGTTTGGTTCACGAGAGGGCGATGCTCAGATACAAATGGGTGATGCTTGCAAGTCAGCACGAGTGTTGATGAACCAGAGTGTATGCGTGCATAGCCTCTCAAATCAGAGATGTAGAGTTGGTGCCAACATCTCGAACTCCGGGAAACAAATCTAAAAACAACAACAAGATCGGAGGGGGGACTCCACACCGGCTTTGTCATTAAGGTAGAAGTGAGGACTCGAACCCGGGACCTAGCCCTTATGCGCACATGCACGGCTACCACTAGTCCACAGAAGAGTTCTCGGAAACAAATCTCGTTTCTTCGTTCTGGATTGTTACTTTCCTGTACACCATGTTTCCTCTATTCATATGAGCTTGTACTGTATCTCTCTATGGTTGTAATTTAGTATGTTGTGATCAAATTTGTTATCAATCTATCTTGTGCTCAGTTGACCAAACACTCGATCTATTCTATTTCTCCGGGAAACAGAGATGTAGGAGCCAGACAACGATTGTGGCTGCGCGAATGGGAGGACTGGAACTGAGGAGCACGTGGGAGGACGACCAAATCGGGAAGGAAAAGAGTAATTAGCGGCACAATCAACTCGAGCAGGGGACGCTGAGTGGAGAAAAGTCTGGCAGAACATGGTCTGCCCAGTTGACATGACATATCCAGTCCGTCTATCTGGTTTTTAAATGATCAAGCTAATACGAACCGTTAGATCTTATTCGGTGGGTATGGTCTAAAGACGTTTATTTGTTTTGTACATTTTTTTTGTGGAAATATGAAAATTGTAGTTTGCTTTTTTATCAGTAGTGGAGATAGAGATGTCGGTGTTCCATCGAGGATCCTGCTATTGGAAAATACATGTGGTAATTTGTAAGGAGGATCTATACAGTCGTCACCTTTTGACGAGAAGGCGACATGGCCTGCTTTTCATTGCAATTAGAAGATGGTACAAGAAGTACAAGGGTTGAAAAAAAGGAGAGAAACTAAAAATAAGGGTAAACAAAGCTGCAGAAAAATGCAGCGTAGATGCTACTGAATGTTTTCAGTCCGGTTCCCTTGATCGGTGCAGCAGAAGTGTATTCCGTAGTCCGATGGAAACATTCAAGATATGGACAATATTGCTCTGCTCGCGATAACGTACGATACTGAGACCCGGCCCTCCCCACCTTCCGGCTGTATCCTGTCAAGACGAGGGAAATGACAAGAGACGTTGCCATTTCCCATCCCATAGATAGATAGATAGATTATTAGTTAGATATACTACATATAAAGGCTGGCTAGAATCACTTCAGAACCGCACCTTCCACGTCGCCCCCTTTTCTCGCCCGTCCGATCGGCGCCATCCGACGGCCAGCACACGACCACATCCTCCCCCGCGCGTGCTACTGTAGATGCTACAGTAGCATCCGAATTTCTTCCTATCACGCGGCAACGCGTGGCCCGGTCACCAGCCGGTGTATCCGGTTCCAGCCGGTCACCGTGGTTATTTTGCAACAAACACCCTCACAAAAACGACACCACAACCCGCAGTCCACGATCTCCACTGCCAGGGACCTGTTCGCGAATCCACGAAAACTCAGGGTCACCTCTGAAAAACCATCCACGAAATCCCCTTTCCTCTCCTTCTCTCTCCCGCGCGGCCCCGGCGTCGCCGCCGCCGCCGACGCGAGCAGCCGCCGCACCACTGCTCCCCGGACAAATCGACGCACACGGGGAGCTCGGCCACCGCGTCCTCTCCATCTCCGTCCACTCTCGTGTGCTGGGGCGGCCGAAGTCCGCCGGAATCGTCGCCGCCGTGGCCTCCCTCCGATCGCCGCGTTTTCTCGCCGCCGGCGTCGCATCCGCGCGCCGAGCTGCCTGCATTCCACCGCCGAAAAAAAGAGCTCCATGCCTTTCTGCGTTCTAGGGTTTGCGGCCGGCGGCCGCCACCGAGCCCCATCCGCTCCATCGCCTTCCTCTCCCGATCTCTTCTCTCTTCCGGTGGCTCCCACCCCGGGATCCAGCTCACTGGAGGAACTCGCCCCACCCTTGCCGCCTACGAAGGAGAGGTGGCTGATGGCCTTTCCCCATGCCAAGAAGGGCGAGGATGAGGTGAAGGTGAAGTTCGTGGAGGAGCGCATCCGTGCACCATCATCGTCCGCCTACTCGGTAGGCTGACAGCTGCACCGAACCGTCATCGTCGGCCTACTCAGGCAAGGACGCTTAGTGGCCTTCGTCGCTGCTGTGGCCGTCGGCGTGCACGTCTTCTGGCGTTCCTTGTGATGCCGCCGGCGTGGATGGGGCTCTTCTCGGGGGCGGGCGGCACGCCGGGCCATCGTCCTGTTCGAGGTCGTCATCTCTGAAGACGCCGGCCAACAGTGCAGCGGCCTGTCCTCCTCCGCCGCCTCTAGCAGTTGGGAGCACTGGCTTTCATCACCGGGAGGTGAGCTGGTCGCCGCTTGCACCAGTGCTGCTCCTCCCCCGCTTCAAGGTTGAGCTAAAATTGGAGCCAAACTCCTCCTGTTTAATTTAAGCCATGGACAAAATCATCTATGTGCAGATCCGTTTTATACATGCTTATAAGGTGTTTGATGGAGATCCTAGCTATGATTGCTGTATGTAATATTTATGCTCCATCTAGCTATTTGCAATCTTCCAATTAAGGTACTAGGATGTTAAGAAGAGAGATTTCATATGACCGTGTGTTCTATACTTCTATCCCTTTTCACTTTGTTTGGTTCAGCTAGGCATGAAGCACGAGAATGTTTGAGCAAAATAATATGTGCCTGACTTGCCAATGTCTTGGCCAACGAGGTGATAAGATAAATGAGCAGTTATCTCTTGAAGTTTTTCTGTACATCCCTTTTCACTAACAATAACATGTCTTTTTTTGTTTGGTTCAGCTAGGCATGAAGCACAAGAATGTTTGGAGAAAAAAAAAGTTCCTGTAACCTACCAGTGTCTTGACCAACGAGGCAATTATCTCTACAACTTCAAACATGACCTTCCTATAGAGGGAAATTGGTAGAGGATCATGAGACTCTTGGTGAATACCACTTCAAATGCAGGTTGGTTTCATACTCTTACCGTTCTTTAGCTGAAGAGATTGTTCCCTGCTGATTTTTCTAAGGCCATACGCTCACGGCTCATCTACAGGAAAACGCAGTTTGCAAGAAGGTGATGCGGGACCTTCGGTACTGGTTTTCTCTATAGTACCCTGAGTTGTGATGGTACTGTATCATTGTTGCAAACTCGCAATTGTTTTTCCGGGCAAAGGAAATAAAAAACGTTGTGATGGTTGCAGCATAGGTGGCATTTCTCAGTTGTGATCATGCTGATGTTTTATCATTTGGTTACATGGCGATAAATTGGATACATAGTTGTGATGTGCATATCTCTTCTTTAGCATACTTTTTACCAGAAATACAGATACAACCATCTGGCCTCAAAAAATAATCCATCAGTGAAGTTGATTCATAAATCAAACTGAGGCAGACGTAGGATCTACTCTGTAGCCAACCCTGAGTACAAGATTGTTTACATGTATGTATCAGATTAGTCAATCATGTAGCCAACCCTGTAATATTATTGCTCTTAATCAAACTTTAACAGTTCTATATAATGAGAGTTTACGTACAATAATTAGATATATTAATGCTATTTCAATTCCAGTCAAGATGTTTCGTGACATAGGTAATTTTACACTTTCTTTTTCAGTTTTCTAACCTGGTAGAGGACAACCACAGGGTTATGTGATCGCCTTAGACACAATTCCGAACCTGCTATTCAGTCAGATTCCACAAATATGCAGATTTGCATGGTCTTTTGGTGTACGTTCGGCTCTGAAGTTCCTGTTTGTTGCCAGGTGCTGCAACTCTAATATAAGTTTCTACGTTCGGCTCTGAAGTTCCATTATGAGCTTCAGTTCTAGACATTATAGGAAAAAAGGGCTTCAAGTTAACTTACTAAATCATACATAAGAATTCAGTGTGTTACCAAATGCAGTGGCTAGGTGATCAACTCTTTCATGAAAAATCTGCTGTAATTATCTAATAATGGACAGTGGTTATGTCTAGATATACATGCGAATTGTATTTTTAAGCTTTCCAAAAATGAAAGTTGTTCACTTAGAATCTTCGAACATGAACATATTTACCTAGCATAGATTGAGTTGATCATGTGGAGTTTACATGAAAATGGACCACTATCTTTATCTCCAACCAATACTTATATCAGTTTCAGGCATTTGCATATTGTTTGCCCAGTGCAAGGGCCGCATGTTCTTAAAAAGTTTTTTCTTTGGATCCAATATATATCATTGAGGATATTTCATGAAACTACCCTTATGTTGTAGCTAGCCATATGTACGATTTTTATGTGCATGCCACCAGATAGTAAAAAATTCTGTGGGTGTGCTAAGTTGGTGTACCTGAAATTTTGGTCTGTTCATCCTCAATCAAGAAAAAAGGTTCTTCATGCAGTAGCCTTCCAACATGTGCATATGCAGGTTCATATTGAGCATAAGATGATATTTTTAAACTGTATTTGTAGATTGCTGAAATTATCTAACTTACTGTATTTCATTTGCTGAGTTCTGCTCAAATACATTAGAAAACTCAAATTCTATATACCTTTTAGTTATCCATGAGAATACACACTTGATTACTAATTTAATTTGGAGAGATCATTGTACATGTGTTTCTGAATGGTGAGTGACTTTGCTGCTTTGAGGTGAGAAGAACAGATACGACTTGGTTGTCTGCTGAGGTACAAATTTTTGCCTGTTCTCAAATTGTCATTAGCTAATACATTCCCGTTATTTGCTAGAAGCTGGTGGCCGATGGGCTGGGTCGGTGCTGATTGTGCATCGCCTTCTTATAGGGTCACTACCTACCGTCTGCTCTTCTGGATCATTTTTAGGTTGTCGGTTTGTTTTAGGAAATCTATGTGAAAAACGCTATTGGCAGTGACAAGAAAACCGATCGAGGAGAAAAGGAAAAAAAGAGAGGAAAAACCTCTGTACCCTTTGATGCTCCTGCTGGGCGTTGTTCTACTTTTCCCTCATATTTGTTTCATGTTATAAGTTGCCGGGTGTTGCACCGGCGAGGATGACAAAAAGGTCTGCTAGCGCCTGCTGAAACCCTCTCTGGTTGCTAATTTGTCAATAGAACTGCATTGATTCTCACTACATTTGCCTTATCTTTGAGTTCTTTGCTGAAGATGAACTAGGATACGCACTTACAGGATACTGCTCCACATGTTCTTTTTGAGTAGACGTACAGGTTGTATAATTAGACGGACTTAATAAGTGATCTTAGTCTATGCAATGCAAAACTATGTGTGTTATGTGTTTGCACATGCTTATGTGACCATATCTATCAGATCAGTACCTGTAGGATGTTGAGAAGAAAAACAACCATTCTTACCGGTGTTGCTTAATATCACATCATATTGGCTCCATCGAGTGACTTGGTTGGAAACGTGGCATGATGCACTTTGTAGAAGTGTGCAGACACAAGCTCACCACGCCTATCACAAATTGGCAAAAAGTGTTGTCGTCGGCACGGCCGCGGTGGCCATTGCTGACATCATCATGACGTCGCAATGGCCCTGCCTGTCAGTTTTCTTCTTCTTTTTAGAACCATTTCCAGAAAATATATAAACTCCTGACATGTGGGACCTTTTTCCCTAAACAAATTCCATAAAAATGCTATTTTTTTTAAATCAATAGCTTTAAATACAAACTCATTTGAACAATTCAATTTACTAAATATTTCGAAATACGCTAAAATACATCAAAATGTTCAAAAAAAAAGTAACACATTTGAACATTTCAATTTGCTAAACAATTTGATATACTCTAAAATATATCAATATAATCTAAATGTATTTCCCCTAATTACGTTGAGTCAAATTTGATAAATGCTCACATATTGCATCCTCCCTAATTATGGAGTTGGAATAAATATTTACGGTAAAATACAACCATATCTGAACATTTCAATTTGCTAAATATATCTGGAGATACTCGAAATAACAAATTGCTTCTTTTCCTTTATGTGTTTTCATTTTTTTATTCTCTTATCTTTTTCTTTGCCTTCCCCTTCGTCTACCTACAAATTTCACATTTCAAACACACGGGTGCAGATAAATTAAATAAATGCTCAAATTGGCTAATATTTGGAGATAACCATAATATATTTCCTCTGATTATGGTGTTAAATAAAAAAAATTATGGCAACATGGAACCATATTTGATCATTTCAATTTATTTAACATATTTGGAAGTAATAAAACTTAACTCTCTCTAATTATGCAGCTAAATTTTCAAATACTTTATTAGATTTTTTTTTGAGAAAATGCAAATAAATTCCTCTAATTATGGATTGAATTTAAATTAAATTTAATAAATGCTAATAAAATATATTTCCTCCGATTATAGAGTTAAATTAAATAATTAAGGTAAAATACAAACATATTATATCAATTCAAATAGGTTGATACTTAAGATAATATAACTGAACTCTCTCCAATTATGCAGTTCAATTTAATGAATGCTCAAATTGAACTTAACTCTCTCTAATTATGTAGTTAAATTTAAATAATGCTTGATTATATGAATGTTTCAAGAAACCACAAATTCATTTCCTCTAAATATGAATTAAATTTAATAAATGCTAATACAACATATTTCATCCAACTAAGAAGTTCAATTACATATTTACGGCTAAATACGAACATATTTGATCAGTTCAATTTATGAAGTTAAATTACACATTCATGTCAAAATACAAACATATTTAACCACTACAAACTTCTAAGTACTTCGACATACCCTAAACGATAAATTCCAACGTTACAACGGGTGCGGCGTATCGCCGCGCCAAATTGCCTAGTCATGTGTCAATGCACATGCCAATTCACGTGTAGCGAGAAGAATGTCATGATATACTCCCTCCGTATCAAAATATAAGACTCTCTACCTAGCTTGTACACACATGTAAGTATTAGATTGGAACAGAAGATGCCGATGTTTTGATAAAGACAAAAATACTGCAGCTCAAAATGTGTTGACCAGAGTAAAGAGAGATCACACATGAAACGATCATTAGAGTATTCACAGAATCTTCACAGAGAAAATTAGATTGTTAACATCATCAGGTGACTGGTGTAGTCCTTACATAAGACTTGCTACAAATTCTTCTAAACATACAGTTGAAGAACCTATTAATCGTCGACAATAAATAACAGGCAGACCTGACCAGAATACAATTGACGAATACATGACATCAGGAAACATATGGCCTATTAACGATGATGCATAATTATATATAAATGGACATCCTACAATGCTGAAGTTAGTACTTTATACAGGGTACAGAAATGTCAAAGCCATGGTTACCAACGCTAGTTGCGCCCTTCTAAAGGATGCCCCCCTTAGTGGAGTCGTTGGCTCAACTGCTGTGCGAGAACCGAGAAGCACTCGTGTTGAGAGCCTAATTGATCTCAACCTCCAGTTAGAAATATATAACCGTTACGGATCTTTACATTTTGTCACTACTGTTGAAGACTGCCGCTATTCCAAGCTATCATGAAGCAGCCATGTCAATCTGCCTCCTAACTGATGCAGCCCAAATGATTGGATAACTTGACTCTTCAATTTACACAAATGTACATGAAACTTGCAGGACACGAATACCAAATGTATTTAGCATTGCAGTTGATGGCTATGATGGATCTGGTACTGCAGGACTAGCCATTCTCACACGGTGAGCAACAGTTAGGGGTGGCCTGCCAACTGCTTCCAGTATCCTGGTGAACACAACCTTTGCAGGGACGCACGTAACTAGGGGAATTGCTCCCTCTGGTTTGATCAAGCCACCGAAAATGCCACTGTGCCTTTGACCACCAGCTTCATGACGCCTTCTTCCTGTGGAAAAGGAAGAGAGGGTTCTCACCTTCTGACTTGACAGACTTGCTTTCTTGGATGGTTTCTTTTGAGATTTAGGCGTCGATGACCTCCTATTATTTGGCATATTTTTCTTATCAACCTTAACATGGTGACTTACGGAAGTTGAGTATTTCCTGACAACTGATTTCATCTCCCAGTCTGGATATGCAAGCCTGCCTTCACTGCCATCTTCCATTGATGCTCCTGAAGGATTAGACCGGGAACTCTTTGCATCACTGTCCTCCTGCCCGTCCGCCAAGCAGGTGGAACTCCTGTGCTCTCTTCCATACTAATGTCACCACCAGAAACCAGGTGTTCAGTGGAACCATCTAAAAGTATTTCAATTTGGATAGGGTGTCCAACAATTGCTTTACCATCAAGTCTGCTCATTAAAGAAACGAGAGGAACATGCTCTCCATGGTAGCTGGCTTGGACCTTCAGGTCGACATCAAACAACATTGAGCCCATGCCACCCAAACGTGAACTGTAACTTCTTTGGTAAAATGAAGGTTCATCCCAATATGCATTCCGGCCAACATGAAACATCTGATCGGTGTCCCAATTAATAGGAGAAAACTTAGAAGAATCATTTTCATAGTCATTGAAATGAATGTAGCTTCTGCTAAGATCTCTTGTAGCCTTTAGGGAGGACGGATATGTTCGACTATGATACAAGTTAACCTCTGGATGGCTTGTATCCTCAAATAGATCTGTTTCATCAGAATCATAGTTGGGCTCCTCTTTGATTTGTTTCCTGGGCAAGTGCTGATTGGATGTCTGCACATTCTCTTTTCTATGATTTATACCATTTGTCTTGTACATGGATCCTTTCCTGAGACCATTGGGTTTATCCAAACAGGAATTTCCATCTGTCATATGGATTGATCTCTTCACTGCATTACGGTTATTACGTTTACCTTTTATATGCCATCGGGAGACACCCAGCTCAGAAGAACCATCCTCTTCCTCTGATTGATTCAATTGATGCATATCAGTAGAATAGGGCACCTCGTCATCATCATTATCCACATGCCCAAACTTGTCAGTAGTCCTAAGGAAATAAGGATCACGGGGGCATAACTCTGGAGGCAGAATCATAGTAGCACCTGCTCAGAATAACACCACAATAAATCAAACAAGACAAAAATTCAAAACTCCACAGAAAACTAGAACATACTACAAAGTACAGTAAGAGAATCTGAACCGCAGTAATGAAGGCTTAGCTAAAGTTAAACCAGGCATCACAAAATGGGTATGTTGTACCTATTTATGAAGGGTGTTTAAATCTCTGCCCATACAGTAAAATGCTGGACTAACGAAGGTATAAACTTCTAGATAACGACACTAGGTCACGATATGATGTGCATGAACACCAACATTTGATTTGAGTAATTGATACATAACAACTCTCATTTGTTCTCTTATTTTTGAAACTAACATGCAAATTTCTGCCCAAATATTTTGTCGAACCAGGTTTTTGCTTGCACTTATTTAATGTAACAGAGAAGTGCCCAGTGTGATAACGGCGAAGTGGATAGCATGGTTTTCCATTCTTGGTGGAGAGAAGGGGAGAGAGAAGTGAACAACTGGTAAAATAATAAAAAGCAAGTAAAGCTTTCGAAAGGGGTGGAGAACCAGACTTGTTCTTGAACCATGCAATGCCAAGATTCCATGTTTGACAGGATTCATCTAATGTAGGTTTCCTACAGAATCAGCACGGAAGCTAAATGGATGCATGCAACACCAAGCGACCATTACGAAACATATGCACTGCTTATTTCAGCTCTACACGTACCAATTTCAGAACTATCCTCAGTAGAAATACAAAGACTTTATGCTAACAATTCCATACCATGTTAAGCATAAAGCTTGGTTTACACAAGATAACTTGTCCTGGTGACTTTGGAATCTATACTCTTACTATGATAACGTCAATCGGATCGAACCATCTAATGGCTACCTCAGCGTCTCTCAGTTAGCTAGAGGCATGAGTGCGTGCCCAGCCCTGAGCCCACCCGGTTTCGAGAGTTGGCCTCTGTCGGGTGTGCTCATAGGTAGTCTCTTCTAATTAAAAATGACAGAGGTGCTAGTATACATTGGTCAAGTTTTAAGCCATCTAACAACTTATATTAAACCTAGATCTTGCTTTCTTAACATGCTTGTCTCGTAAAATCACATTGTACCGAACATCGACACTGATTTGTTGTTGATATGCCCCTCTCTAAATGAGTAGTTGATCATGAGTCATGAAAAAAATCATAATGTCCCCTCTTCGTAAAGACAGGAGTATGTAATCCTCTTCCTCGCCAATAACTATATGCACTTAATTGTGTTATGCACAAAAATATAAACACCTCCAATTCATGAATGACTCAAGTGCTCAAGGTGGCTGGCCACGTGGTATTTAGGTAGGTCAGAATCAGAGGTGTGAAAATGACCTCTTGAGCACGTGGCCTAACCTACCCAAGTTTGAAGTGTGCTTCACAGGAGAAGATTTGGGACTATGTAAGAAAGCCAAACATCGGCTACTAGCTGCACCTTTTGGCACAATGATGATAATAACATACCAAAGAAGATTATCAGCATGAAAGGCAATCTAGTTCTTTGACTAATTCAGAGTGCAGTGTCTTTTGTTAAACTGGAAGCTTAATGCGGCAGACACATAGGCTCCATGTCGTCTGAAATCACTTTGGAATGGTCAAGACCGATAGTAATGGTCTGTCGGGGGTCAATTCTAGTATTATAAACTATTGACAGCATGTACGGTGAGAAAAGCAAAAATGATCTGCTACCTTAACAATGTGAATTCACATACATTCCTACTACTTATCATTGAGGAAACGTTAACACGTACTTTGCAAAAGCTCAGCATCATCTTCTGTTTCACTTTCTGAGCATTCCTCTCTGAAGACTCAGATACGTGCTTCTCAACAAAGTCTGAAGATGTATGCTCCTCCGAAGAAGAATCTGGATGCCGAAGATAACTTTCGGTCTCAAAATCAGCTCCTGTAGAAGCCATTTGTGCAGAAGGTAAATCACTATGACTAAGAGTTTCACCAGAATCACTAGGCAGGTATGTGTATCTACTTCTTTTAGCTTGGTAGGTGGCAGGCGATGGATCTTTATCTCCCCCGATTAAGATAGACCCATAATCATCATTGTGCTGTGAGTGCTGCGGCAATTTTGCACTTCTCTGCAAGACTTGAACAAGTGGTCGGTGTCTCTCACATTTTTCAATAGATTCATCAAAATCGCTTCCATCCGATCTATTCTTTTTCACAACAGTAAATTTCTCCTTGCCCTCTAAACTTGCTCCTCCCTGAATATGTCTCACATGAGATAAGTCTCCCATGTGGTTACTGGTAAGATTCTTAGAAGTGCCCTGAGCAAGAGACTCTGAAAAGTTTATCTTCAAACCAGCATGGGGAAAATACTGTTCAGCTTCTTTTTTTGCAGGAAGAGCAGATACAACTTTTCTTTTCCGCTTTTTGCTCTTGTAGCGAGTACTTCCAAGGTCTTGGCGATGTTTCGTGCAAGCTACATTTCATGTAGACAGAAGCGATATCATATCCATGCATCACATATAAGTAACTAACAACATGAAAAAAAGTTAATTAACTTGTCAATCTAAGAGGACTTACCAGAAAAGTAGGCAGGTCTGAAACCTTGAATCTGATGCCTCGAGGCAAGCAGTTTCCTCTCTAATTCAAGAGCGTGAAGAATAGCATCTTCTCTCCGTGCATATTTCTCTCTTTTCTTTGCAAGAGTCCCTTGAGTAGCCTCTGCCCTCTCAATACAGGCATCAAACTCTCCACACCTAAACGCTTTAACACGCTTTGATTTCTCAAGGTTGTACCAATCACTATGCCAAACCAAAAGGATGAAAAGTTAGTACAAGAGTAAAAATGGTCAGAAATCAGAATCTTAGAAGATTTGTGAAGTCAAATTACACCAGTTGATTACGGATTGTGGGAAAAGAACAGATAATAGAACTGTATAGTTCGGCTATTAATTCTTGCAGAAACGGTCTCAATGAAATAGAACTAGAAATGAACCTAATAAATATTCAAACTGCTATTCCAGAATATGGATTAGCAAAACAACTAGTTTACAATGTTTCAAAAAATACTTACCAGTAACTGACAGAATAAAAAAAAAAAATTTCACATGAGTAGAAGATCAATAAGTTTGTGAAGCCCTCCCTCCTGCTTGTGCTTGGTTTCTACAAACCAAACTCACTAGGCCACATAAAATTAAGCATTCCAGCACAGCCAACATATGTTTTGTACATGCAAACACATGAAATCGATTAATTGTTTCATGCAAAACCAACATACCGAACATAGAAACAATATAGGAACTGTGGAATACACAATCGAAGATAGTTCAGGTCCTTCATGAATAAGGGTGCAAATAATTCACATTGCATTAGTCTATTTTGTTTTGTTCGTTCAACCTTTGTAAATCAAATAATCTTCACAATGTATCTAACCACAGGATACAATCAAAACAGCCGTGCAAGTTTCCCGAAAAATACCCTGTAACAATTTGAGCATGAAACAAACCCGACACATGTCCGAACAGCTCTAAATTTCATCCCAAAATGCACACATAGAAAGCAAACTAGTACCGAGCATAGCTGCAAGCATGAAAAATCAGACTTCCTGGTACACCCACTGGCAGAGCCACCGCCCAGCAACCCGGGCGCTGTCTAAGCTCCTGAGACGAAAATCCGTTGAAGTTCTAGCAGGATTTAGGAATCAATCAGCTGATTTCATGAACAAATGCTACCCTAAGTAGCTCTACGATGAATCGGGTATAGCTCCACCACTAGGTACACCCCATTGTTTCTCCATCCAAGTTCCAGACAAGGAAATAACTCAGCATCCCAAAAGCATCGGAAAGAACGGCCAATCAAACTTAACAAATCGTGTGCTTCAAAACGGAACCCAAAATGCAAACACATGAGAGGAGTGGAAACTCACACGCTGGCGTCCTCGCGGCCGAGAAGCTTGACGGGCGTGCCGGACCTCGGAGACATGATCTGCGACGGCGGCAGCTCGGCTTGCCCCAGGATCCTGCCGGGCCACCAAGAGCCGTTCCTCCGCCGCACCCACACGATGGTCCCCGGCGAGGTATCCCCGACGCTGCAGCATCCCTCGTCCCCGTCTCCTCCTCCCTCCGAGCCTCCCCCCATCCCGCCCGGCCTCGCGCGAGCAAAGCCGAACCCTAACGGCCAACCGAGCCCCTCACCCCGCTTCTAGAAGCTTCCCTCGCCCTCGAGATCTGCCTTCCATTCAAATCACGGAGGATGCCGGCATCCGGGAGACTCCCTCCGCGCGGCTAGTTCCGCCGAGATCGCGGCTGCCCTCGCGCACGCTCCGCCTCCGGCAGCTTCTAGAAGCTTCTCCCGCGAGACTGCTGGAGCCTCCTCCGCCTCCTCGTCCTCGTCGCCTTCCTTCTCCTCTACCCTCTGCGGGGCAGGAAGGGCTCCGGCGGCGTGCGTGCTGGCTCGCTGCCGGCACGGCGGACGGCTCCGGCGCGCCTCCGGCCTCCTCGTTCTAGAAGAAAAATAAACAAAGTGTGGAAATGTAAAGGTGTTCTTTTTTCTTTTCTTTTGGAGCGGTTTTGCTCTTGGCTGGTCCTGGTCTGGTCCGCGTGTGGGAGAGAGAGGAAGGGAAAGAGACGGCAACCGACAGGCGGGCCGGACCCACCCAAGGAGCGGCGCGGGAGCCTGACGAGAAGGAGAAGCCGACCACGAGAGGAGTCCATACGCGGCGGGTGTGCCGAGGGAGGTGTCTACGGGTTTCGGGATTTCCAAATGGATTTGGTATTTGCCACAATCTCGAGTGAAAGAGGATGACAATGTGTAGTCGTGTAGAGTATGATACGGGTTCATGTGTAGAAAATTTTGGATTTTTATCAGTCCTGTCACTATGATTAACTCTAATCTCAGTTTTATCATTTGATCGATCAAAATTGCAAACTTGAAATTGCTTAGTCACTTCTCGGTTTTTTCGCTATGCCTCTTCAACGTTAGTTTTTTCCTCAGCTTTGCCATTCCCGGTTCTCCGTCTCCTAATTAGCCGGACTAGCATGTCATCACTTCAACTTAACCACATCGCAGTGTCCCCGCATAACGCTGGCTACGTTAATTACGGTATCTCCAGTGGAATTTTCACTTGGAGGTCAGCGTCACGATCTCATCCCCAAGCTTGTGTTGCCCTTCCCGCGCCTCTTGTTCTCCAAGCAGCTCGATCTCCCTGCTTTTTCTCTTTTCGTTCTCATCGATGGTGCAACATCACATCAGTCACAACAGTATTTGTCGCACGTTTTAGCCGCGACCATACATGACTCCACATTGTGCATGCCGACACACACGTCCGATCACATCATGTCCCGCGCCGCTAACCTCTTCGCCTACTCTTTGTGCAACCTCAAGCCGTCCTTAGTCGCCTCCCACATCGGAATAAAGAAGTAAAATTGTGAACAAAACTAATAATGAAGCTAGTGGCAAAACTGAGGAGTGACTAACAGAGCAATGACAAGTTAGTTCGATTGGTCAAATGCATAACTGAGATTAGCCTTGGTCATAGTGGCAATAATGATAAAAAAACCTAATTTTACCCACACTCATATCCCGTAAGTATTCTTACCGGACCCGGCGCACATTGGTTAAACTAATAGTACGCGATAACTCAAAAATTTACATTCATCGATAGCACATTCGATAAAAAAGGTACATGGATACATGCCAATTGTAATAATTTAAAAACATGCTCACTAAAAATAATAATTGTTTCGGCTCAATAAATAAAGTACAGATGTGCACGCCAAGCCAAAATGAGTAGGGGTTTTACTTCATGGGTTTTACAATAGATAAACGCGGCATCGGGCGGAGTAAATGGCACCGGTGGTCTCACAACTTGTCGTGCATGTGCAGTTTAGTCACTCAACTTGCAAAACGAACTCTGCAGTCACTGAACTTGCATCGCATGTGCACCCTTGGTCACTTTCTGGTCTGGACGACGGTTTTCGGCTAATATCGGTCACGCGCGCTGCACGTGAGGTCGTTTAGTACTATTTTGCCCAGCTTTCATATTCGGAGGACGTTTCTGCAAAAATACCAAAACAGAGCTATTTACCTCGTAAAGAAAACAGGGGGCAGGGAGTTGCTCTGTTTAGGTCGACCTGCTCCTAGCAATGGAGGAGCTGACCGCGGCGCCTGCCGTCGGTGTGGATGCGGAGAGCTTTGCGTCCATGGCGCCACCGGTGGATACGAAGCGGGGCAAAATAGTACTAAACGACCTCACGTGCAGCGCGCGTGACTGATTTTAGCCGAAAACCGTCGTCCAGGCCGGAAAGTGACCACGGGTGCACATGCGATGCAAGTTCAGTGACTGCAGAGTTCGTTTTGCAAGTTGAGTGACTAAACTGCACATGCGTGACAAGTTGTGAGACCACCGGTGCCACTCCATCGGGCGGGGCAACCAACTTGATCTTATTTGGGAGATTTTACTTCTATAAACAGAGACAAGAACAACACATATAAACATTTTAGCATGTGAATGGCATGATTCTTCTTCATGACCGTTGATCTCCACGAAAATCTGAGTCGTGAAACTGCCAACTCCTCGTGTCCTTTGAGCCGTCCGTACGGGCCGCTCTACCTAGTCATGAATTGCATGGAGTGCATGGCATGCCGACCCGCATGCATGTCGTTATGTAATAACACATGCAACACAAAGACTCCACCCGACTGACATACCATGACGCATGCTGCACAATTGCATGCATCACATACACATAAATCATGCGTAAAAACTAGTTAAGCATATCAGGTTGAGTGAAAGTTACAACGAAAATACACTATGAACAAACATTGTTCCTGCTAGCTAGGAGTAGATAGCAGGCGGGGTTTCAGCAAAGGCCCGACCTTTATGGAAGGCTACTGATCCAATCCGTAGGCTTTCGTGAACTCAGTTATTACACAGAAACGACTGGTCTCGTAAATCATCCAGGTCCAATCAACTTCCGCAACACCCGAGAGATATTTGGTCCAACCAATTTCTCTCCAAACCAATTCAACTCTTGAATCGACCACCCAAAACACCGAGCTAATCTAATACGCCGACTCCCGCACAACACTTGTGCACGCGTGCAGGACTAAAACCAGAATAAGGGCTCCTTTGAATCCAAGGATTTCCTCAGGATTTGTATAGGATTCACTCCCTGCGCATGTTTTCCTTCCAGACACGTTTGAGTCACAGGATTAAAATCTATAGGAAACATTCCTTTAGGAACTCCTACGTGTGTTTTCACGGGAAAATTAGCATGAGGTCCGACCTCATTTTTGGAAATTCCTGTGTCCAAAGGATTGGACTGGGCAGGCCATCCTATTCCTTTCCATTTCCCATTCCTTTGACTATCCTACCCTACAAATCAAAGGAGGCCTAAGTGCTTTGATACCACTGTTGGGTCAGGCCGGTTGGAACGATTGCACACAAAATATTTTAACCTAGCTCAACCGCTCCGTCCACGTAGAGATTAATTATTTTAAATCGGGCGCCATGATATGCATGCATGGTGATCGATGATCGTGCTCGTACGCATGCAATTGAGATACTCCAGTTAGATAGCCGAACTCATTTGTCAACCATATGACCATATCTTTGCGCCTCCCTCAGATATTCGTATGGAGTATTAATTATATATTGCCATAAACTAACTAGTGGAAGGTGGCCAGCACATATATGCGCCGTAAACATTTATTGAAGTCTACCCATTCATACATATTCTTTATCCGAGAAAATTAATTACTTACTTGTTACATATAGCTTTGAGAAGGCCTTGGCTTACCACTAAACGGGAAGGCACTACGGGAAACGTACGCGACACCGACGGCCGGACTGTACGCCGACGGCCAAATGTCGGGGCCGTCGGCGTACAAGCCGAGCTAGGGCAGCCGCTCCACCGGCCGTCGGCGTACAAAGGGCCGTCGGCGTACCGGAGGCCGTCGGCGTACCCACGCCCGCCGTGACGGAGCGGGGACGGACGTTTCGCTGCGTTGATACGCCGACGGCGATGTTCCTTTTTTATTTATTTCTCTATACAATATTTATTTATTTCTCTATATAATATTTAATGTAGGTATAATTTATATATAAATTGGATCTATAATTTCCTTCCCAATTTCGGTATCCCACCCGCATAAAATAACGGTTTGAGTTTTCCGGAACCCGACCCTACAACATATACATGTAAAATAAATAAAAACAACACATGTAATATACATCTACAACATAAATATTAAATATATGGCTCAAGAGTGTTGTTTGTTTTAAATGTCCATTATCCTACTCCGGGGTGTGACCGTCTTCACCGGCTTCACTTTCTCTCTAGTGAGTTTCTGCACTTAGAGGTGAAAACTCCCCCTTCGGGCGAACCGGATGGAATATTGTGTTTATTTGAGGTAGACTTTGGTTTCCTACCTTCCTATGGCCTAACCTAACACAACCAAGAAAAAAAATCCACTGGCCTACCCCTTTCGACGGCGTTCAAGGGGGTAGACGAAAACGTTAGGGTTTTTCCAGCGGATTCAGTGAGTCGGTCGCTCGCACATACAAGCCAACGACTCCGGTAAGTTATTTGCCAAACAAGTTGTTACCGCCATACTGTGCTTTCCAAGTTGCTAACTTGGACTCAAACATTTAGGGATCGGGATGCTCCAGGAATGCACCCTTTGGTCGTGCTTCTGCCTCGCCGACTTCAACGCGCGCGCTCGTGGAGCATGGCACTGGTGGTGCCTCGCCGAGTTCGTCGCGTGAGACCACACCGTCCCGCGCCTCGCCGGATTCCATGTCTGGTTCGACGGCGGCTGCCACACGCGGTCGGTCGCCTATTCTCACGCGGTCAGACATGGGTGGCTCGAGCTCTCAGCAGATGTAGGATGTGTTCGGCTGTTCCGTGTGTGTTTGTATGAATTCGAACTATGTTTATGTCATTTGGAGTTTGTATGAATGCTTGGATGAATTCGAATCATGTTTGTGTCATTTGGAGATCAATGTGATGTTTCTGTGATGTCTCTGTGATGTTTTTAAATTTGTGCAATTTTAATTGTATTTAAAATGTGCTAGAAACCAGCAGCAACAATCTGCTAAAAAAAATTTATGGTCATTCATACGCCGACGGCAATGGCTTACCCCAGGACGCACAGGATGGCGCCACGTCGACCTGAAAAGGACCAAATGGTCATCCCTACGCCGACGGCAATGCCGTCGGCGTATGACTCCTCCCAGGCGCACAGGAGCGTCACACGTGGCGTCCACTGCCGTCGGCGTATGGAGGGCTGACGGAACGGAAGGATGCCGTCTTGTGGGGCCCACCACAGCGTACGTCGACGGGGCGGCATACGCCGACGGCAGATTGGATACGCCGACAGTCCTGTATGCCGACAGCGGCCGTCGGCGTATGGGTTCAACGACGGCAGACGGGCATACGCCGACGGCGCCCGGCCGTCAGCGTTTTGAGCGATTCCTGTAGTGAGGTGCGAAAGTCAAAAAAGGCATGTTTGGACAGTGCAATCCTTATTCCTCATCTTAGACAATTGCGAACAGAAGGCGTCTCTGTCGGAGCACACGCGTACAAGGAGAAGCTTCGGGTGGTGGGTTGCTAGACCTAGTCGCCAAGATCAGGGACGATGAAGGCTGGTGATGTAGCAATGCAGACTGCTTCCATTCACTAGTTCATCCCGCCTCCCTTACCACCCTCGTATATACGGAGTATAAGTGAGTAGGTGGGTCCGTTACCTAGACCCGTTGGCCCGCAACATTTGCGTCTCTATTAGAAACTACTTCCTCCGTTCCATATTACTTGACACTAAAATGGATGTATCTAGACTTATTTTAGTGCTAGATACATCCATTTGAAAGTCAAAATAATATGGAACGGAGGGAGTATGACCTTATCCAACAGTCACACAACCGTGTCCCACGCCAAATTAGTCTAACTCGGTCGCACTTAATTTAGTAAAAACTTTTCCTGACTTCTTTTTATCTTAAGTGTGTGACCCTGCATGTTTACGTTCAGTGGACACAATGATAGATGCTTCTCTGACTCCCCGTCATGGCTTCGAGTTGCCAAACTCTTTTGGCCGAATTGCTCTCATGCTCGATCGGTCTCAAGCGCATAACTAGTAGTGGCTTCTAGCAAACAGTGCTGGCCTCCCAGAGACTAAAGTTGACCATCCTGTCCTATGTGTCATATGACCGGTCCCACACCTAAGTATTACTCACGGTTACGTACGTGGTCGGGTAATGGATATACATTGTCATCCCTTCCCGAAGTTCCCATCACCACAAATGCATCTATCTCTCCCCCAAATTTGTTGTTTTAAAAAACAAATTCGCCTCAAACTCATGATAGCACAATGGCGATTGGCGATGTAAACATGAGGATCGAAAGGAGGGGAGTGTCACAAACAAAAACATGATTTGATAAAGTGAGAACGATGAAAAACGTCATGATACTGGGAGTGTCAATGTCCCAATCGAATAAGAGTCAACTAATTCACCGTCGTTCTTAATATTTTGTTTATACAAATATAAACGAATATTCACTTGTTGAATAACATATTCATATGGTGTAAAAAAGGAAACAATTGTCTCAGTCGAAACAAATCAGTTTTGGAGTTCAAATGTGATTTTTGGATTTTTTTGTCAAAAATCCTTTGGATTTTCTTTCGAATAAAACAGTCGAAAGCCCTCGTCGCGTCCCGCCGCGGGCGCCAAAGACGCGCACGACGACAAAGTCGACTTTGTCGCCGCCGGCCACCGCCGTCAGCAGCAGCTGCTGCCGCCCGCCGACCAGAGGGAATTACAGGGATCTACCACAATTGGGGCTCTGACAACAGGTCAGTACCATTTCTGGTGATTTTTTCAATTCAGTACCTACTATGGGGCTAATGACAACAAACTGCACAAATTCTTATCTAACCGCAATTTGACAGCAACCCTGACCAGTGGGGAACATCTGTCAGAGCTGAGTTGGCAGCACACGTGGAGGAGAAGCTGACGTGGACGTGGGCCCCACGTGTTAGCCCCACACCTTATTTTTCTCCTTTCTTTTTCTTCCTCCTCTCCCACTCAAGCCCACACCATACGGGCGCCACCGCAGGCCGCCGGCCGGCCGGCCCCTGCGCCCCACCGCGGTCCAGCATCGCCGTACGCCCCTCGCCGCGCCACCACGTTCCACTGCCCCCCGCCGCACGACCACGACCCAACATCACTTACCGCCACCCTGTGCGCCACCACAGCCCACCGCCGACGATCTCCCGCAACACAGCACCGCCACAAGAGCGCCCCCGCGCCCACCGGCTTCGAACTGCTCGCGCTCGTCGTCGAGGTTGATGCAGACCTGCTTGGAGAGCGGCGGCGGCTACGGTGCGCCGGCCGACCTCTCTTCCTCCTCCGACCTCGTCTTCCTCCTCTTCCGGCCAGCGCCTTCACTCGCCCCTGCCTCTAGAACCTAGCGCTGCTTGTACCAGATGGACGTCCCCCTGGCTGGGGATTCTGTCAAACGCCTGGCGTGCGTACGCGAGGTGGGCGGGCACAACGCCCTGCTCCGTGGTAAGGAGACCGGTGACGAAGGTCGGCTGCGCGTTGAGGCCGTACTTGACGGCGGCGGCGTGGAGCCGGTGCGAGGGAGTCCTCCAACGGGCCAAGATCACCGCGGCGTCCAGAGACGGTAGCGATAGGGTCGACGAGGATCTGTTCGAGGATGGGGGATTCCGGCCGCTGCTGCTGCTTGGGGGCAGGGTCGAGGAGGGTCGGGGATGGCGCGATCCGGCTGTTTCTGCTCCGGGCCGGGGTCGAGGGGAATGTCGACGCGCGGGCGAAGATGTAGGTGGCGGCGGTGGCTGCACTGAATGCGTGCGGGATTGAGGAGGAGGTCGGGGACGGGAGGAGCCGAGAGGCGCTGCACGAGCGAGGCTGCGTGCTGCCTCCTCGACCGCCGGCGGCATACGAGGCCACCATGGCGCCGTCGCCTCCGCCGCTGAGCAAGGTTGAAAGGACAATGATGTCGCCTAGAGGGGAGGGAATAGGCGATTAAAACTTTTCCGGTTAAAGGCTTGCTAATTGCGGAATAAAACTAGGTGTTTAAATTAACAAGCCGACAACTTAGTTAAACTAGGCTCACCTATGTGCACCAACAACTTATGCTAAGCAAGACAAACAACAAGGTGATAGCAATGTAATACTTCAAGCACGAAGGCTATCACAAAGTAAGTTGCATAAGTAAAGAGCTCGGGTATAGAAATAACCGAGGCGCGCGGAGACGAGGATGTATTCCCGAGTTCCTCCTTGAAAGGGAGTACGTCTCGTTGGAGAGGTGTGAACCGACACAACGGTTCAACAACCACAAAGGTTTCACCCTCTTCTCCGATGAACCGCACCACAAAGGTTTGGTTCACCTTCCACTATCGGTATTCCTTCGAGGCGGAATCCGGAGCCTTTCAACAACAATCCGGGGCACAACCCACAATGGGTTGGGGGCTCCCGAACGGCTCTCAACAACAATCCGAGGCACAACCCACAATGGGATTGGGGGCTCCCGGACGGCTTCAAGTGACCACACAAGGGTCCAACCACCACAAAGGCGTCTAGGGCCCGAAGACCCAAGAGAAACAAGCTCACAAACTTCAACTTCCACGAATCCTCGTGGAGAGCACACCGATGCACCAAATGCAAAAGGCAAGAGCACAAGTGCTCAAATCCCTCACTCTCAAATTCCAACAAAGCAACAAATGCTTATGGGGGAATAAGAGAGGAGGAACAAAGAGGAGATGCACCAAGAACTCCAAGATCAAGATCTACAAGGTTTCCCTCACTTAGAGGAGAAATCGATCGGTGGAAACGTAGATAAAGATCACCTCTTACAATCCCTCAAATATGAGCAAGAACCATCGGAGGGATTGAGAGGATGAGCAAGCTTTGCAATGTGCAACAATGGAGGAGAGAGAAGACAAGCTTGCTCAAAGGTTGTGTCCAACGTTGGGGAAGAAAACTGCACTAAAAATACTCACTCCAAACAAAGAGCCGTTGGAAGCAAAGCAGGAAAAAGAGCTGGCTGAGCTGGCCCGGCCTGCCACCCGGCCTGGGCTGGCCCACAGGCCGGCCAAGCAGCGAGCCAGCGAACTGAGCGAGAAAAGCAGGAAACGATCGAAGCGGAGCGAGTCAACGCGAGGATGGAGCGATGCGATCGAGGGAAGCAAACAGCGGAGCGAGGCCACGGCGAAGGAAGGCCTGGCCCGGCCTGGGCGCCGGCCTGGGCCGGCCTGCGGGCTGGCCTGCCACCCGAGGCCACCAGCCTGTCAGCCGGCCTGGGCCGGGCTGGCGGCCGGCCTGGCACCCGAGACCGCCGGCCTGGCAGCTGGCCTGGGCCGGGCTGGAGGCTGACCAAGCAGAAAAAAACATTCCGAATAACACAACTATTTCTAGGAAAATCCAAATGCAACGAAACCAACTTTGTTAGAAAGATAACGACGAATGCATGGGAATATTAAGGGTCACAAATATAGAGGGGATACCACACATGGGAGGGTGTGGACCCTATCTCGAGGTGGACCGATAATATTTCCAAAGCCGGGAATGCACACAAGTTTTCATCCGGACTCCGTTTTCGATGTTCTTGGGCTCGTTGGAATCGCAACGAAGAGCCCTTCACGATTATGCATAGAAACATCATAGTCCATCATGTGAGGAGGAAATCAAATGTAGAGAGGTAAACCTCTCTAAAAAAAGATGAACCGGCAAAACCTCCAAAACCGAAAACGCAACAAGTTTTCAATACGAAATCCGTTTTCGGTGAACTAGAGCTTGGTATGGAGATGAACACAAGCTCTAAATTCTCACATGAATAAAAGCCAAATAAGAACCAAGAAACATGATATGCCAAGTATGCAAAGGTTTGAGCTCTCCACAAAGATGCGATCAAGTTACTCACTTGAGAGCCCCTCTTGATAGTACGCCGTCTATCCTATAACCCGGTCTCCAAACTAACAACATGAGACCGGTAAAATAGAAACCCTATCAAGATCATACATTTGCCTTGCGCGTTCCACTTGAGCTAGATGATGACGATCTTGATCTCTTCAAGTGGACCACCTTTCTTGATTGCGCTTGCTAGCACATGCTTGATGAAGACTTCTCCAAATACTCCCCCATACACCATTATGGGAGAGCCTCGCTTAGCTCCGACTTCATGAAGATGATGTCTTGAATCGTTCAAGACATACTTGCAATATGCTCCACTCTACACATGACCATTCTTCATATAAACCCTTGAATAGAGCATTGATCATCATGTAATCTTCTAGAGTCCAACACATGAACTCCAATCTTTTCCTATGGACAAGATCTACAAGTATCTCTCAATGCAAACATTAGTTCATAAGGATTGTCATTAATTACCAAAACCACGCATGGGGCAACACATGCACTTTCAAAGGTCGTGTTCGCGTTGACCAGGGAGGACCAGACGGAGCTGTCTCGTGGAAGAAGAAGAAGAGAGAGGGGAAAGACATTGGGTGGCTGACAGGTGGGCCTCCACGTCCACCTCACCTCCTCGTCCACGTGTGCTGCCAGCTAGACGTTATAAATGGGCTCCACTTGTCAGAGCTGCTGACAAAATGCTATTAGAACGAAATTTGTGCAGTTTGTTGTCATTAGCCCCACAGTAGGTACTGACTTGAAAAAATCACCAGAAATGGTACTGACCTGTTGTGAGAGCCCCAATTGTGGTAGATCCTGTAATTTTCTCCGCCGACCAAGTACTCTCCCACTACTGGGGTCCAGCCGTACAGGGGTCTGAGCCCTTTTTCTACCGAAGACTCATCCCGACAGTAAACACAAGTTCATGTGAAACCAGAGGCCTTTTTCCTAACCCAAATCATGCTCAATACTCTGCCCCCTGCAGCTGCAGCGCCGCCATCTCACTGGTACGGAAGCAGACAGACCGAATCAATCCGATTGGTAATACTATCTCCACCATACATCGCTTTTCCCCTCCCGTCTACAGTGGAAGGCGATCTTTTTGGATCCTCCAGAGAACTCCACCCTCGCCGGCTCGATCCGTCGGATCCCTCGGCCTCCGCCGGCCGCTTCGGCGGCGGGAGACCGGGGGATCCCGTCTCGTGTCCAGTACTTAGTGTAGGTGCTCTTTGGTTTGCAGGTCGCCGGCGATCTGGAGGTGGAAGCGCGGCGGCCGGTGTTTGCGGGCGGTGGTTCTCCTCTCCGGCGGCGGCGCTCTGCGGAGCGTCGTCTTCGAGCCACCGCCACGGGCGCCCTCGCATCTCCGCGGAGGTGCCGTGGGCGCCGTTCCCTTGGTCGTCTCCATGGACGGCGGAGCCCTCAAGGGCCCAAGACTCGAGATCTTTGGTTGACTCCGGCGGCGGCGACTCCGAAGATGACCGCGGCGTGGTGGAATCGCTGGAGCAGGGGGGCGCGCGCCAAGGCCGTTCATCGTCAAGGTTTCCGCCGCGGCGCGGCGGACGTTCTAGGCGGCGTCTCTCATAGGGCAACTCGATCCCTGACAGTGGCAAGGTGGAGGATGGTGGTCTTCGTCCTCGACGCCGGCGTGGTCGCCGATCTCGGTTCTTGGTTTCATCCCCCTACGTATTGCTCTTCCTTTGTTTTAATTCTGTGTACTTTGTATGTGGATTGCGGATGAATATACGGGGATGTTGGATGTGTCAAAAAAATAGTTCCAGAAAAATTGCCTGATGCATCTCGTTCAGATCTCACCGAGACGTGTGCATCGGTTGTTCCATGGATCCGGAGAGCTGTGAAGAGTGATCCGCATTCAGAATTTCAGATGAGGGGCTCCAGGGTAAGGATCTGAAGCACTAGTCCCTTTTTCCTTTTCTCGACTCCATTTTGAAGCAAGTTTTACCACTAAACTTAAGCAACATATGAAAGTTAACTGGTGACTTCGTTCTGCTGTACTATCAATGGTAAATGAAAATGGATAAAGTAGTGGATGATAGTGCTAGAAATGCCAAACCAGAAGCATCACATCATTACAGCGAGAGTGCAAGACTAATTTTCAGTAGCACTCATTGAAGATAAAGTCTCTTCTTGGTGGCTAGTTATTTTCTTGTAAGGTCAAACCCTGGCTGCACTGCGTGAACCTCCGTTTCCGTAGCTAAGCTAACTGAAGATATCAACAGCGAGGTGCACCATCTCCACAGCTCGAAGGAGCTTCATAGCCAACGTGCTCGCGTAGACCGAGGACCCCTCAGATATCTGCAACCATTTATGTTAATACAGTAGAAATGGGTAAAAGGGCCAAACGTTGCTTCGAATAAAGAAATCTTATTGTTACCTTTGTGTTGAACATGAATATACGTTGATCTCCAATAACCCCTCCACCAACATGGATGAGTTCAAGACGACACTCATCTAGAACCTTTGCAGCACAAAGCAAAGAATTAGTCTTCTTCTTCTCAGTGAACTTGATGTTGATTTCATTGCCGACTATGCGGACATCAACATGACATTCCTTTGATCTCCTCTGTATCCATGAGCTCCTTAGAGCCCCATTCAGCTGATTGTCTCGATCGTCCTTCACTGGCTGCAGCGACGAGCTTTCCCCATCATCAGGTGCCGTGTCATCCAACTTAAGCTTCTTCACCCTATGTTGGATATCTCCTTCCACCAAGCTCTTCAGTTCCTTCAGCGTTCTGTTGAGCTCATTGATGTATTCGATGGCATCTCCAACTATAGAGGCTCTATCATTCTGGAGAAGAATTTTGTAATAACCCATAGCATCACATTCATGAGAAATACAACAAGTGTATATAAGGCTTAAAAAGGTTTGACTGTATGATTATGTAGCTGTCAAGGATCAGTAGGATAGATAGTAATGCAATGAAAAAATCCTGTTTAGATAGTATTTATCTATGCACATCAATTGTCAACTAAATTCACCCAAAACTCCAGTACCTACTGAAAAGTCCAGCATAAACTTTCCCAAACAAAACTTATGTCATCTAATGTGGAAACTTATAGTAGGTGGACTGATGTAGCTAGGAAACTCTGCTTGTTGGCGATGAAAACATAAAAAGTATTTATAGAGTTCAGGTTTGTTTGACCTTTAAAATGCCAGTCTTAGTAGTTTTTTCTATGATCTCTAAATATATTGTTGGGTGCATACTGAAATTGCATCACATCTATAAACCAACGAAAACCAGCGAATATTCTAGGAAATCCATATGATTAGTTGCTGTTAAATTGAGATATCTGTAACTGTGAGAACCAATAATCATTAAAAATCTTAAATAGTGAACATAAGTTGAACAAACCTTAGTAGGGCTTGGGAGCAGTGATCTTAAAGCCCCATATTTCACATTTATCTGCTCCCTCCTCTCTCTTTCAGTTGCGAAGTTAGTTTTTCCCTTTCCAAAGCCACCTTTCTTACTTCTTCCCAGTATTGAACTACCAAACTGCCTCCCGTCTATCTCTTGGAAAATGTTTCCTGCAACCCCTACTACCTCCATCCTTCCATCTCTCTCATCATCACTGGGAAACAACCCATAACTTTGTGGAAGTGAATGATAGATATCCTTGAATAGGTGAGATTGGTCACCATTATAGTGTAATGGTAGAGTTGAATCGCCGAGCATCATCGCAGTGTCACGAATTGCTCCTCCCAGAACCTCATTGTTGGTGTCCAAATGGTTGCCAGCATCCTGACCTGGGTCACCAAATATATGTTTTGCCGAAGGGAATGCAGGAGTCATGCTGTACCTTGGGATCTGTAGAAGATTTAGGAGATCGGGTGCAGCTGTGTGAGCACCATTTGGATATGATGCAGCATCAAAGCCATTCATTTGCTGTTCCACTGGATGGTGGCTGATATGATTTTGGATACTGAAGATTGCAGGAACCCAGTTTGAAGTTTCTACCTGGGTCTCTTCTTGTACCATGTGGCCATGAAGATCCTGATCCATGTCAAATCCAGCCCGTTGCTGGATATGGTTGATTGTTTGTGCAGGTTCTGAGGTAAGATTAGTTGCATTGCAGTTATCTTGTATGAAGAAGGAGGTGCCATGAAAGTTTCCCTGTTCAATCTCTGTATTGTCACAGATGGAGTCAAGTGAATCGTGAATCAATGATCCTGCCATGAGAATAGCATCTTCTGAACCATCAAAATAACCTCCCCAACAATCATTTTAGCCTCTGCTACCTTCACTCAATAGCTAAAAACAACAAAAGTTAGGAATCAAGGAGCCTAAAAAAGTATCTTAAAGTAGTACAATTTTCGGGGAAGAAGAACCAAATGCAAGAGATCAAGCTGATGAACAAGTAACACAGTAGCATGTTAGAAGGGATCAACTAAACCAGCTTGGATCTAAAACAGAGAAAATCATTGGTTCAAGCACGCATATTTAGGAAAGAGACTAGACTACTCAACTTGAATGAAACAGACAATCAGTTTGTTAGATGAAGAAGGCTGCAGCTCGCCTTGGCCATGTTGGTTGTTTGGTAGGAAGCGAAGACGTGGAGTTTAAGCTAGGCAATCTGGTTGTCTCATTTTTTCCATGAGGAGAAGTTGTATTTAACACATTGGATTAGACATGAAGCCTCTTTGCTTCCTCAAGACCCAGCGCACTGCAGTGTCTCTACTTGGTCTCACACTATAAATATTAATCTTGATGGCCCGTGCTTCAACTACCTTAAGCATACCAGTTAATAAGTAGCCACTAGTATAAACTATAAATCATGGGTAGTGATCAAAATGTCCCTCTTTCTGTAATTTTCTCAAAAAGCGTGATAAGCCAAAAGTAGTTGAAGATGTGCTTTAACATATAAAGCTGAAAATAAGTTCTCTAAGTGATAAGCAGATCATTTTGATTCCATTTTTCAAGGATAAAACATTTTAATTCTGTAAAATAGGGGTGGTAAAGAAGAAGATAAGTTAATTTATTACGATGTGCATCTTGACAGTAGCACTAAAGCTTGAAGAGAAGAGATGTGAAGAGAGAAATACCAAGATTAATTCTCTTCGACAGATCAAATGGAGGAAATGTTGTTCAGAAACTAGAAGCTCAAAAAATCCTCGAGAACGAGTTGGGGTGCTATGCCGGTAATATATAGAGATGACCTGGTCAGAACTAACACGCAAAATGTAATTGGCATGTGAAGGACTGAAGGCATGAAAAGAACAATTTGATGCTCATGCATAACTTATGCACAAAAACAGAACATGTCAAATATCAGTCATTTCCTTGTTTTGTGTCTTCTGAACAGTCGTAAGAGGGGCCAGACCATCAAAGCAAAGTGCTATCATATCTTTATCATTAAGAACAGAAGACCTGAAAGATTGGAAACTCACACTCCTTGAACTTGGCATCTTGGCTGTTATTCATCCCAGTTGGAAGTTGGGAAATGCAACTGTGCAAGTCATGCCTTCTCCATTCTTCCGCATTTTATGCATGTACCGGTACACTTTAGCTGGAGAAACAAATTGTACAATTACTTAGATGATTGGAGAATTAAAAAGGTGGTCATCATCCTGCATTTGCGGAGAGTTAATCATATTAGCACAAACAATGGCAAGCATGTCTGTGCTTCTACTTCATACACTTTTTTCGAGAAACTTACTTGATACATTTAAGTTCATTGCTAGCTAGTTGTCACATTTCTGGAAGCCCTTGTTATTTTCCATATAATACTTGTATTAGGTGGAGACTGTCTTACCCTCCAAATTCAGTGAATCTAGTAATTGGAAGATACATTTGACGGAACATAATACATATATGTCTGTCTGAATTTCTTGTGCAGAACTGAATATCACTGATCATGCAGCCTCTCTTAAAATCATCTACATGACAAGACGGGGTATCTACCATGGCTAATTGGTAACAACATTGTTGTAATGTTATCCTATCCTTTTTTCTGTCCTTCGACTTCTCTGGAGCAAAGATACAGGGAGCAACAGAGCAATGCTGTTTAACCTCCATGCTTTGAGTGGCTTTTATCTGTGAGAAGTCTGAGATATTTTAACAGAACCATGGTTGGAACTAGTTCGTGCTCAGTCTTGTGATAAATTGCCTGCCAATTGTAGCCTAGTTATTGATTCAGTGATGGTGATTAAAGCAAACTACACTATAATCTGGTTGCATGATTATTTTTCCCTTGATACTAACCGTGCTAAATAACCTGAAAACTAACTAGGTAGGATATGAATTCTAGAAAATGATATGATAGGAGATACAAAGAATTTATGTTCCACACCATGCTTAAGTACTAGGCTGTGGCTGTGTGAAATTCTGTGAGTGAAGCACATCAGTATATGTAAATCCTTTGCAATAATTCTGATCTTTTTTTTCCCCGAATTGTCTTGTAGTAACGAATCAAATGAAGAACCGGAGACAACAATCTTCTCTGAACAGAGCAGGATAGTGAGATTGATGCAAAGCTTGTGCCAAATTGGAACCCTTGGGCCACCTGCAAGTTGGTAAGTTGAATTAATAGCCTCTGCTATTCATTTTTTTCTGACAGATGTCTATCCACTGCTGTTAACCTCCATAGTTAGCCATGCAAGAATTGCCTTTTTAAGGGTCTTTTACCTTGTATACTGGCCTTCCCCTGTTTGAATCAGAGTGATGTACATGGCAATGGATGATCTGAAGCAAGACACTTCAAGTGCTATGCCAAGTCATCAACAGAAATTTTTGTGAGCTACCTCCAAGGTGGACTATCAGTATGAATGTTGGACTCGTGAGTCGCTGAAAACCAACAGAAGTTTTGTTGCATAGCCATGTGCTGAAGCTGTAAAGATTTTGTGATCGAAGGAAGTCTTTCCTACCAGGTTGCAGGTAAATCCGTTAGGCCCTGTTTGTTTCTCAGGGATTTGTGGGGTTTGGTGGGAATAAGTCCGGCCCATTCCCGAAAGCCAAAAAAGGAAAGGGCTCCCTCCCCGCAAAACGCCAGAAACGGAAAGAAACGATGCAAGCAAAATTCCCCCTGACCAGGCGCCGGCCCGTGCGCGTCCCGCGCCTGATCCCAAAAACATGCCCGCCCACACAGGAACCCTTAGCTAGTTCCAGGAAGCAACTTAGTTCAACTGAAAGATCAAACTTGTAGCTTAGGAAAAAGAAGAAGTATATCTAGAACTGATCAGCATGTATAATTGTATATGCACCTTCGGGGAAAAGATAAGAAAAGCATAGCTCAAACAGAGCAACATTTTTTTTAGATAAAGGGCTTTATTACTTAAAATTTAAGCATTACATCCGGCCTCTGCATATAAATGCACACAGCCGCAATCCGAGCAAAAAATAAAAAGAGTAAGTGTAGCACTAGACGAATTACAATCATGGAGTGAAATAGTAGAACGCCAGCACTGAAGGTGGACTCGAGCGCCTATGGTGGTCCAATACGGCGATCAAGTGGCCATCCATGTCGGATAAAATTATCCCTCGCCACCTCTTCCAAACGTGCACATGTCTCCGTAAAGAGGCCTCGATGTCCCTCCCGTTGTAAGGTGGACCAGGAACGGAGAAAACTTGTGCACCGGTAGAGAACCTGCATACGAGAAACATCTTTATCATTGAAAACCTTGTCATTTCTACTAAGCCATAGCGACCATATAACGGCTATCGCTCCCACCCTAATAACGGTTTTATACTTTTTATCAATACCGTTAAGCCAGTTGCCAAATACATTAGCAATGGACTTTGGTTGATATAAGTTAGACGCTATCTGGATGGCTGACCATATAGAACGTGCGAAACTACACTCGAAGAATAAGTGTTTATTGTCTCTTCATGTGGACAAAACATACACTTCGTACTTCCATGCCAATTTCGTTTAACAAGGTTATCCTTTGTTAGAATGACACCCCTACGAAGATACCACGTAAATACTTTAATCTTAAGTGGTATCTTCATTTGCCATATTTTTTATTATCATCAACTGGCACATCGGAATGTACTAACGCCCTATACATGGAATCCACAGAGAATTTACCATTCGCACATAGATTCCAACGAAACTCATCGGGACCCTGTGTGAGTTGAACTGAGCTCAACCGTGCCAACAGGGAGTTCCAAGACGCTAGTCTCGGTCCAAACAAATCTCGCCTGAACGTCACATTCGGAGGAGAGCATTGCATGACAGTGGCAATGGTATCTCCCTTATGACGAACAATATTGTATAGGGCTGGATATCGATCCCGGAGGGTGGTGTTGTCTAACCATTTGTCCTCCCAGAATCTAATCTCCGAGCCATCCTTAATATTAAATACCCCAAGCGAAAGAAATGTTTCTTTGTCGCCATCAGTCCAGCCCAAAAGTGGGAATCACCAGGTTTCCAATATACCTGTGATACCGCCTTTGTGCCAATGTATTTTCTCTTAAGGAGTGTTTGCCATATCCCCTCTTCAGTAAGCAGCTTAAAAAGCCATTTACCTAGGAGGGCTGAGTTCTTGACATCAAGGTCATGAATACCAAGCCCTCCCTGATCTTTAGGGCGACAAACAACATTCCATTTAGCCAGTCTGTACTTCTTCTTCTCACCATCTCCTTGCCAAAAGAATCTTGATCGGAAATAATCCAATTTATGCAAGATCCCTTTTGGTATTTGGAAGAAGGAAATCATATACAGTACCATGTTTGTTAGTACCGAATTAATGAGAACCAATCTTCCACCAAGAGATAGCAATTTTCCTTTCCAACTAGATAGCCTAGCTTGTAGACGTTCTTCGACGTGTCTCCATTCCGCATTAGTCAGTTTCCGATAATGTATTGGTATTCCAAGGTACATAATTGGAAATTGACCCTGCTCGCAGCCAAAAATATCGGCATATTGAGCAGCTGCTTCTTGAGCCTCACCGAAGCAAAACAATTCACTCTTATGGAAATTAATTTTCAATCCCGATAATTGCTCGAATGCTGATAGTATCAATTTCAGATTCGCAGCTTTATCTAGATCATGTTCCATAAAGAGGATTGTATCGTCTGCATATTGAAGAATAGATAATCCCCATCAACAAGATGTGGAACTACTCCTTCAATTTGGCCATCCGTCTTAGCTCGTTCAATCATGATCGTCAACATATCCGCCACTATATTAAATAGTATAGGCGATAGAGGATCACCTTGCCTTAATCCTTTTTTTGTTTGGAAGTAGCGGCCAACGTCATCATTGACTTTTATCGCCACGCTACCTCCGGTAACAAAATTATGGATCCAAGCACACCACTCCTCTGAGAACCCTTTCATTCTCAGAGTCTGTAGCAAGAACGGCCATTTGACTTTATCATACGCTTTTTCAAAGTCGATTTTAAATATCACCCCATCAAGTTTTTTCGTGTGCATCTCATGTACGGTCTCGTGTAAAACCACAACACCGTCAAGGATATTCCTCCCTTGCATAAAAGCTGTTTGGGTAGGTTTTACCACATGATCTGCCACTGAATTTAACCTGATGGTCGCTACTTTTGTAAAGATTTTGAAGCTAACATTCAGAAGGCATATTGGCCGATACTGTTGTATCCTTTCGGCATTCTGAATCTTAGGCAACAAAACGATCTCCCCAAAATTAAGGCGAAATAACTCAAGTTGTCGGCATGTAAGCAGCCAAATAACTCAAGCAAATCAGACTTGATGGTTTCCCAGAAATGCTGGTAGAACTCAGCCGGAAAACCATCTGGTCCTGGCGCCTTATTATGCTCCATTTGAAAAACCGCCTTGCTTACCTCCTCCATAGAGAAAGGTGCAGTAAGAAAGTTGTTTTCCTCAGGAGTTACTTGGGTAATATCATCTGTTCGAGACTCATCTAGAGTAAAGTTCCCTTCCTCGGGAGCCCCGAACAAACCTTTATAGTAGCTCGTGATATATTCCTTGAGCTGATCCTGTCCTTCGATCAAGCCCTCATCCTGTAGGAGAGAATGAATACATTTCTTTCTATGTCTGCCATTAGCAACATTATGAAAGTACTTTGTATTCGAGTCCCCTTGTAGAATGAATTGAGCTTTAGATCTTTGGTACCATTTGAGCTCTTCTTCCCGCAACATACGACCCACCTGCTCATTCGAGTGCCGTTTTAGGTCACTCTCATTTGCTGATAAGGGGCGTACTTCTGCTAGTTGATCAAGCTCATCAATAATGGAACACAGGCGCTCCTTTTCTTTTTTAAGCATACCAGTTGTGTGTCTTGCCCACCCGAAGGAATTTACGCAAATTGCGCATCTTATTATTCCACCGCTGGATAGCGCTATCACCCACAACCGGTTGAGACCATATCCTTTTAACCAATCATCGAAACCATCCCGTAACAGCCAACCTAATTCGAATTTGAATTGGTGCTTCCCGGGCGATGTCAACGTTCCAGTAGATAGGAGTATGGGGGCATGATCCGAAAAAGCCTCTATACGTTCGAGCGCACGAACCGTTACTAATGGATATTTATCCTCCCAGCGGGAGTCCATCAGAACCCGGTCCAGCTTCTCGTACGTCGGCTCGGGGAGACTATTAGCCCAAGTGAATTGTCTCCCCGTCATATGAACCTCTCTTAAGGACAAGCTATCGATGACAGCGTTGAACAAGGTAGGCCAATGAGTATCGAATCTACCCCTACTTTTCTCGTGTCGGTACCTCAGCATATTGAAATCCCCTCCTATAATAATAGGATATGGGTCATCTTTAGCTAGATTAACCAACTCTCTAAGAAAAGCAGCCTTATATTCTTCTTGGGCAGCACCGTACACAGCAACTAGACTCCATATAAAGTTGTCGGACTTGTTGCGGATTTGAAATTTAATGTGAAATTCACCATCCGAACGACCCAACAACTCCATGGTTTCCGTTTTGATGCCAAGTAGCATGCCACCCGATCTACCTCGAGGGGGACAAGAATGCCAATCGAACTCCACACCGCCTGAAAGGCGGTCTAGTAGAGTGCTTGGAAAATCCGTCTACCCGTCTCAGAAATAGCCAAAAAATCCAACTTATAATCTCTCACATGATGCGCAATATTCAAATGTTTAGCCAAGTCGCCTAGACCTCTGCTATTTTCGAAAATGCCATTCATCGGGAAACAGTTGGGGATTTTGACTTTTCGCGCTTTTACGCGAAGCTTTGTTCTTTTTATTTTTGGCGGATTTGGATCTCCGGCCGGTAGCATACAGGTCATCAAAAGATCCCAGCTCAGCCTCGTCCATATCCACCTCGGTTACCTCTCCTACAAGATGTGATAGAAGCTGTCCATCTATTGTGGCATGCGCATCATCATCATCTATAGTTGAGGGTACCGGCCTAGTCGAAACGGTAGGAGAAACCCTACGACGGTCATATTCTACATGCTTCAATACATTAGCCGATAACACCACTTCCTTCTCATTTTTACCCATACTAACCCCTACCGCTGACAGTCTAGCAGATAAAGACGGCGTAGATAAGGATAAAAATGATTGTGAGAGTCGAGATGTACCAACAGAGGGAGTGGAGAACATGGCCGCTTTGCGACGCATCGCTTTGGACATCGTGTCCTCATCCGTCGCGGAGGTACCATCCTCGCCCACCTGGTGACGTTCACTCCGCCTAGGAGTTCCCGTAGGTTGTGGACGTCCGCTAGCAGCACCGGTCACAGTGGGAGAAGGCACAGAAACAGAGCAACATGTATGTACAACTGAATGAGAACCCCATGAAGTCAGGTAGAGCAACAAACCTGTAGAATTTCCAACATGTGGTGTATGTGCAACAATTACTTAATGTAGATGGAACTTAAGGCGAAACAATAACCAACTTAGTAGCAAAAACTTAGTGGTCATGAACTACTTATACCAGTTTCGCCTCCAACTTAGTACCAAGTTGGCTGCAACCTTAGAGCAAAAAATCCCAGGAGCAACATAGTATCATTAAGGGATCATAACAGTTCGTCTTCGATTAAGAAGTACCATACTAACAAAAACTTCATACAAAAAAGGCCAAATCCATATATGCAGTCTAGTAGTTTATTTGAGCCGTGCTTCCCTATTCATAATGCTGCTTCACCATCCGCCATCCAATGAACTGGCACTGCAAAAATGGGATGAAAAGAACGTCAGTAGTTGCATGATTGCATGATATCTGGTACTTCATCTGTGAAAAAAATGGAGGCAACTTAATGTTTTTGCTGACATACAGGAATTGTAACTCTCTTCCAAGTTCTATGTGCAACTTTGTGCTTTCTGTAGGTAAGTTTCCTAAGCACCTTGTTCCGCCAATCCATTTCCTGAAGTATTATTGTCTGATCATATATGAACAGACAGGTTTGGGTGAATACATTGTAAAAAATAATGCCAAACAACAAGGAAATAGATTTTAAAAAAGGAAACTTTGCATAATTGATTCAATACCTAGCTCAATAACTGTGTTCTTTAAAGACCCTCCCGGCATCATTGAGTTTGCAAGTTCTTGTACAGAAACAAAGAAGATTTTGTAGTTCACAAGTACAGGTGTGTTGTACATGGTTTGCCCCTCTCCCAGATCTGCGTCCATGCGCAACAACTGCATCATACAACTGATTCAATTCGGCTGAGCACGTGAATGTGATTTTGTTGCTAGTCCACATAAGGCGGCCTGCTTACTGCCCTTGCTGGTATTTTGAAGCAACTTGTGGGTGTGGCAATGGCAACTTCCCCTTGATATATCCTTTCTCCTTCTCAACTTGGTCGCAAATAGCCAATGCCTCTTTCTCCATGTCTGCTGTTCACATATCGTCACTGTCAAACCGTGTTGCTAAATCAACAGGTTTTAAAGCAGATGTCGGGGCCGGTTCAGTTTTGTTGTTTAGCTGCGTGTTTTTTGGACTCTCAAACCCAAGACTGAAACTTGGGGCGTCGCAATACCCTTCTCGCCTCTTATCTGTTGTTCTTCGAAGAGGAGGTGATCAAGTAGAACAGCGATCAAACTTTGGGACATCTTGATCACACTCAGGTGTGACGCAATGAAACGGACTAGGCAATGTTGTGTTCGATGCAATTATTGTATTCGGGCTGGGAGGCGGGCATGTAATGCAAGTAGGTGCAGAATGTGTATTTCGAATTGTTGCCGGCTTGTGTGCGATTGCAGTATCAATAACATTTGAACTTGTAAGTTTTTCTTCCGGTTCATCCTCTGACCTCTGAGAATTACTTGGCCCAGATTTTGTTGGTCCTGCCTTGGTTGCAGTCTCACCAGGCTTGGTTGCTGTCAGATGATTGTCTAGTTGCGTCTCTTTACTCTGAGGATGATGACTAGGGTTTGTTGCTTTCTGAGTAGGATTGACTGCTTGCTGATTTGTGTTGGTTTCTAGCTGAGTCTGCTTTTATGTTGTCTCTCCATGGTTAGTTGCTGGCTGAGAGTGCTTTGTTGCTGCCTGTCCATGTTTAGTTGCTGGCTGAGTCTATTCTGTAGCTGTCAGCCCATGGTTTGCTGCTGGCAACTGTGGCCTCCTATAACTGCTTCATTTGTTGCATCACGGACAGATACATTTCCAGTCAAACCATCACACGTTGCTGCTGGAGAAGTGCTAGCGGCGGGCCTGTCACGATGTATAACCTGTTTCTGCCTCTTTTTATCCTTGTACAAGTTAACTCCAAGGATATTTCCCCTGTTATGCAGAGAAAAATGGACACATGAAAACCTGTTAACTCTAATCTGCAACAAAATGATGGCTACTATGCAACTTGAATTAATTTGCAACTTTTTAAAACCTGATATAAGTACCTACAACAAACAAAAAGAGCAAGAACAAAAAGCCCCCCGCTGAACAACTTGAGTTCAGATCTATAAGTCAGCAACTTAATGGGCGCTATTCGCGTAACTTACTGAATATAGTCTACACACACGCAAAAGAAAAGCATTTCTGGAGAAAAAAAAACTACTCAGCAACTTGGTTAGTCTAATATGCAACTTAGTGATTCCTACTATTCAACTTCACCAAAATTGGAAAAACATAACCCGTGATATAAATTACACAAGGATAAAACACATCCCCTACATACACCCCATACGTGCAACTTCGAGTTCTGATGAAATTGAAGCAACTTAGTTGAGCAAAAAGTAGAAAGGCGTTTTGGCTCCCGGGAGCATGTGCTCCCGGTATGTTCAAAAAAATTGAACAAATTGAAAACTTTTCAAAAAATCCGAAAAAAATCATGCACGTACCTGACGATGTCACGCACGACCGTGTCAAATTTCGCACCGAAACGACATCGTATGCGCTCTGTGAAAAAATGACAAAATTCTGACAGACCGGATTTTTTTGAAAAGTTTTCAATTTGTTCAATTTTTTTGAACATACCGGGAGCATGTGCTCCCGGGAGCCAAATTGGATTTCTGAGAAAAAAGAAACAACTTAGTGATCTTGTCTCTGCAACTTATAGGGTGTATCCTACCTTAAAAAAAAGAGTTCTCGCGCTCTCCAACTTTGCACTCACGCTATACAACTTAGCGATCATGCTCTGCAACTTAGCGCTCACTCTCTGCGATTGGTGACAATGCTCCGCAAAACTTATGATTTGTGGCGAACCTTAGAGTTGGTACTCATGATCTGCAAACTAGCACTAGTGCTGTGCAACTCGCTGGTTGTGGAACCTACATCGATTTTAGTACCCAAAAATGCTCTACAACTTATGTGCTCGTGCTCTGCGACTTCAGTGGTCATGCTCTGCGACTTAAATACTGCTGCTCTGCAACTTATGCGGTTTTGACTACATCAATTTGGTACTCCATGTTCTGCAAACATGCTACTCGCGCTCTGCAACTCATGATCTGCGGCTGCAGCAGACATCTGCTACTCCCCGGACAAAAATTCCCAAACGATAGTTGTGTACCTCTCGTCCCCCCATCCCTCAAGAGAAATGTGTGTACCTCTCGTCGTCGATGATGACGCCGCCGAGCTTACCGCCGAGATCGCCGCACGCTCATGCAGGGTTCCCCTCCCAGCAGCCGCGCAGATCCACGGGGCCTGCTCTCCGGCATGGATCTCGCCGCCCTCACGCGTGGGCTGGGTCTCCTCGGCGCGGAGGTCGCCGAACTCGCGCGCTTGATCGATCTCCGGCGCGGAGTTCCCCGCGCTCGCCGCGGAGCTCCCCCGCCCTCACGCGCGGGCTCGCTCGCCGCCCGCGGAGCTCCCCGTCCTCACGTGCGGGCTCGCTCTCAGCCGCGGAGCCCCTCGCCCTCACGCGCGCTCTCCGGGCGCGGAGCTCTCCGTCCTCACGCGAGCTCCTCGCGGTCGGAGCCGAATCCGCCAAATTCAAACGCTGGGGTCGATCTCCCGGATCACGATATCGCCGAGCTCCTCGCGATCGGAGTCGAGTTCTAATTTCAGATACAAGAATCAAGGTTGAAGAGAAGCTAGCATTCTTTCTATATATGTTGTCACACAATGCTTCATATGAAGATCTTCAGTTAGAGTTTCATCATAGTGGACAAATCTTTAGCAAGTATATCAATCAATTCTTCAACATTATTCCAACCTTGTCAACTAGATTTGTGAAGCCTCTCAATCTTGATGAACCACATCCGAAAATAACTACAAACCCTCGCTTCTTCCCATATTTTCAGGTTTCCACACTTCAGACTTCTTTTTCTTATCTACTTCTTTGCAAAACTGATTTCATAACTAAGTCTTATAT
Source organism: Poa pratensis (assembly GCA_947311845.1). NCBI lineage: Eukaryota > Viridiplantae > Streptophyta > Magnoliopsida > Poales > Poaceae > Poa > Poa pratensis. The sequence continues at coordinate 61,700,346 of CAMZMU010000033.1, read as the reverse complement.
GTTCCCAAACTTTCTTTTTGTAGAATTGCATTGGGGCAATTGATGGGTCTCATGGTGATGTCCTTTCACTTTGATTGGAGCGAACAACAACTTTCACATGAATCACATATTGGATCGAGTCGGTTAGAGCTGTCTTTGTTTCCAACCTGTTAGTCAGGGTCTAATGGACCATAATGTTTCATGGCGTGATTAGACTTATAGTGCAACATCATATTGTCTGATCCGATTTGAGTATCTAATTACTTTTCCATGTCCATTTGATTATTCTATAATAACATATTTGACTGATTACATCTGACTGGTATTTAGATTTGATACCCTTGTTCGTAGGATCTGCCCAGTTTCTCTTGTTGTTTCACATTTGTTTGCTTTCGACCAAACCCTGCAAGTAAGGGGATGCGTGGTGGTAGCTAGCTCAAGTTTAGTCTTCACAATGCATAAAGTTTATGATTTGTGGACCTCTTGTTTGCTTGTTATTAATTATTTGCCATGCTTTGGTTTTGGTAAACAGGATAAACTTCATTTTTGTGTGCATTTCTATAGCACTGGATTAATACGTAGATGGTTTGTATTCATTGTTTTCCTGTTGTTCAGAGTTAACTTCACCCTGTGCCTTGTATCTAGCCGAATGAATTTAATTTGGTGCCGGCTAAACAAGCACCCTGTTCGCCCTGCCAATATAGTGGTTCACATTCAGTATAAGGAAACTACTTTATTTTTGGCTTGGTATGTGTAGCGTGGTGCCTATGACAGAAACATGTGGTAGATGATTGGAATTACTTATTTTTTACTTGCCCTCACTTCTCTAACTTCTCTAACATATTTGCATGCTTACATGCCATCGTAATGCTCAGGCTTTGTGCTCTTGAAGATTGAATGGAAGAAAAGAAGCAATTTTAAGAAGAGTCTTTTCTGGTTGTAATAGAAAATATGTTGAAAATTAATGTTGACTACCGTTGCAAATTAATTCTGGTTGTAACAAAAGTTATTATTCGAATGCTGGAACTGTTGGATTTTGATTTTTGAGGCTGTCGTGTTCATGTCTAGCAGTAAAAATTGAATCTTTTATAATGCCTGTTGATTTTTGAGACCGTCATATTTGTGCACTAATCCCTGTCTACCGTTTGTTTTGTGGGGATTGGGGATTGGGGTTTGGGGATTTTTGTGGGGATTGGGTGTGGGAAGGGGTTTTTCCCAATCTCCTAGGGGATAAACCCCACCAAACCCCAAAAATCCCTGAGAAACAAACATAGCCTTAGGTGGAGTTCGATCTTCGTCACTTGTTTCGAATCCGACGCTTGAAAGGTCTGTAGTGGTGTTTCGGTAGGTTTGTAAGGCTAGAATATTTTACTTCTGAAGGAAAACATTTTCATCTTTCTGGAACTGAGGCATGCCAATGCTGAAATGCATGTGCAGCTAGGCACGAATTTGTCATTCGCGTCGCACTAGGACAGGGCGTGCTGGTGGCCCATGTCACAGAATTCTCGCCGCGACGATCTGCAGGAGATTAATATGAGCGGCGCATAAATGTTTTCTAGCGAGTCTCCATTTTGACATTCTTTATCAGTAGTGCTACAAGGCACCTTTGCTGTCATATAATTCACCATATCGGCACTTCGTGAGCACGTAAAAATGGATTGATTGATGCAAGGACCCAAGATCGACTATCTGCAATGCCTTACTGGGTTCTACAATAGGCATACTCGGCGTTAGATTCTGGCTATTTTTTAAAATAACACATTTTTTTAATGAAATTCGAAAAATATTACCCGTTTTGAGATTTTTTTTAAATTAATACGGCCTAATTTACGCCGTGAACGATAGGTGCCTATCGTCGGCGCCGTGGACGATAGGCTGGTCGTCCGTCGGCTGCACGCGCGACAGCACCTGGTCGTCTGCGCCGTGGACGACCCGTGGACGACAGGCCCTGCTCGTCTGTGCCGTGGACGACAGGACCTGGTCGTCTGTGCCGTCGACGACAGCACTCGTCGTTCGCATGCACGCCGACAGCTGCATGCGGCTGAATTTCTTTGGCGCCACCGTCGCTTCCGGGTTTTTTTGCCACCCTTTTTTCTCCATGCATCGTTTGTCCCGCCTAATTCATTCCCGCCTTATTTCTCAGCAAATTCGTTCCCGCCTTTTTTTCCCGCCATCCTATCTCCCGCCAAATTCGTTCCCGCCTTTTTTCCCGCCATCCTATCTCCCGTTCTTGTCTTCTCGGCCTATAAGAACCCCTTCTCACTGAGGTGGGTAAGCAGTCGAGTTCATTCACTCAAACATGTCGAGCTTTCTTTTAGATCGTAGCTTCCATCCTAAAATGTCCGAACGCTTTGGGTGGTGTGCGGCCGACTTCAAGGTAGACAATAAGTTAGTGCCATGGGAGGAACTTATTAGTTATCCACCTCATCTCGGTGAGCTTTCAGTGATGCTACATAGGCATGGGTGGCCATCGAGGACTTGGAAGGAAATACAGGAAGAATTTCTCAGGTTGCATACTAGGTGGAAGAAGAAGCAACCAACATATAGGATTGAAGCTCATTTGAGGTGGGCAGAAAGTAATCCTTATTCATGGGTCGAGGAGAGCGAGGATGAAGATGATATCTTCACGTCGAGTGAAACGAGCAAGAGAGCTGCAGTAGCGGTGATGAGGGGTTAACTCATCAAATACCATGGTTAGGACCTACGGTTGAGATTATGGAGAGAGAACGTGGTAGTACTGCTAGTTTCGTCGGCTGACAAGCATAGGCAAGATTTACCCAGGTTCAGGCCCCTCGGGTGGAGGTAAAGACCCTACTTTCTGCTTGTCTGGTATTGATTGTGTGAGATTATGCGGTTACAAGGAGAGCTCCGGCGAGATATCGATCTCGATAGGGCTTTTTGTGGTTCGAGTATGGCTTGTCCAGAATCGACGGCCCTCCCAGCCTTTATAAGAGGCTGGGTCTCGGGAATCCGTAACCGACCCTGTTTACATGTAAGGAAAGTATAAACCGACTATGTCTATGTCTAATCTTGGAGGGTACTCCATCTTGTTGGGCCTTTCGTCATGGGCTTCATGTAGACTCTTGATAGTTGGGCCTTAGTCGATACGTGCACGAGGTACCCTTACGGTAGGGTACCCGAGATGTATATCCTTATCAATAGCCCCCGAGTACTTGTCTGATTCGAAGAATCGGGCATGGACTCATTCGTAAGTGCACGTCATATGCTTTGTATTATAATTGGAATTCCTGTATGAATGCCGAGTATCTCATCGACTGTGCTTTTTGCTTATGATGATCAAGAGATAATAGCTTAGCAGGCCCAGTACACTCGACGGATCGGGACTGGTTAACTACACATTCGGGTAAAACCTTACTAGCTTTCAATCAAACTCGAGTCCCCGGACTCGAATCTGGAACAAACTGGTCAGATTCGACTAGGCCGCGGAGGTCTTATGAGTCGATCTGCAGTATAGATTTTAATTTTACCCAACGCGTCCGTCAGAATTTTTCATCATGTCTGCTGACACGGAAAGTATAAGGATTGGCGTTGCTGGAACGGTCCTTAGCCCAGCTCGAAAGTTCGGCGGGTCTTACCTTTGCACTATGCGTGCAGCATCCGAGATTTTGCGGCGGACGCAACTCGGGAATGTTTCGAGTATGATTTTGTATATGAACTGAGTTGATCATTTTGTCGACTGACACTTTGTCGTTATTCTATCGGGCGCGACAGCGCTCCCGATGGGAGTAGCCCCCGAGATTGTGCTTTATTGCCTGCAATGGAGGATAATCTCAGATCTTCTTACCTGCATATGTTAATCGAAGAAATTTTTGCCATAATTCTATCGGGTGCACGACAGTGCTCCCGATGGAGTAGCCCCCGAGATTATGCTGTATTGCTTGTAATGGAGGATAATCTCAAAATCATTTTTTTAGCATCTCCAGTCGAAGAATTTTTGATATGCTCCCGATGGGAGTAATATGCCTCAGCCGAAGGAACGGTCGAGTGACCAATTTTGCCTTAACATTGCTCTTCCACACCCCAACCAAACAAGGCAGTCGAGTGACCGATATGTTGGGCGGATTCGAATGTATTTCTGATCAAAGCGCTTGAGATGACGTCAGGATGACGTTTTTGGCGACTGCGCTGCCTGACACGCGGTGGCGTGCGTTATGCTGTGATGGATGGGACATGACACATAGGTGGGCCCATTGTGCAGCGCTGACCGAACGACGGTGCCGTTTGGACTTGATTTGACCACTCTGGCCCACTTTTTACGGAGGCGTGATGATGGCTCCTCTTTTTGCGTGCGTAGTGGGCGGAGTGGCCAGCGACGGTTGCCCTCCGCGTTTGCCACGTGTACGGTGAGATTGCGTGCGTAACGCACGATTAGGATATGAACGGCTGTGATTGCTTTTGATTTGTGGTAAATAGGGGAACGACGCTGGCATTACTTTTTACTTGCCATTTGCTCTGCGCGCCGCCCCTGCTTCATCTTCTTCCTCTCGCCTCCATTGTTCTTGCGCCCGAGCTCTCTCTGTTCCCCTTAGCCACCATTGCCATGGCGCCAAAGAGAAAGGCTGCTGCCGCCGACGCGCCCGCGACCGACGCGGCCGCTCTGAAGGGGAAGAAGACTGCGGCTGGCGCATCTGCTCCCGCCGTCGACCTCAAGAAGAGCGACGGCGATTGGATGAAATCCACCATCAAGGAGCGCATCTGGACAAGCTTCGCGAGGAGGGACTGCTGCCACCCGCGGACCAGCTGTTCGTCCGCGCGCCGTCGCCCAAGGAGGTACTCCCCGAGCCTCGCGCTAACGAGCGCGTTTGTTTTGCGGAGTTTCTGCCTAGGGGTTTTTCGCTTCCCTTCCACGACTTTGTTCGTGGATTGATGTATGCATACGGGGTGCAAATCCATGATTTCACCCCGAATGGCATTATGCACATTGCCTGTTTTATGGTTTTGTGCGAGTGCTTCTTGGGAGTTTCTCCCAGCTGGGCCCTCTGGAAGTCGATTTTCATGGTCCGGCCCAACAACCGAGGTGGCCGCACCTATCCTGTTGGCGGCTTCGGGATCCAGGTGCGCAGCGACACCCGCTACTTCGCCCTGAAGCCAGTCGACTCGGCGCAAGGGTGGAGGAAGAGGTGGTTCTATGTGCGCGTCGACCAGGAAGGAGTCCCGCCATTTTCGACTGCTGGCATACTCGCGAGGACGAATGCCTGGGACCACCCGCTGTCGGCTGAAGAAAAGGCAGAAGCGGCGCCTCTGCTGTCGAAGATTGGAGAGCTGCTAAGCAGCGTAACTGGTGTGCATTTGATTGCCACCTTTGTGAAGATGCGGGTATGGCCGCTCCGCATTCGCGCCCACCCCATGTGGGAGTACGAGGGTGCGCTCGACGCCACCCGAATGAGCAAGGAGGAGCTGTCGAAGAGCGAGCTGGTGTCACATGTGCGGTCCATCACCAGCACGAAGTCCAGCGAGCCCTGCAACGTCGACTGCCCTGTCACTCCTTATGGTCCTGATAGGCCTTTGGAGGAGGTTAGTGAACTATCAAGTTTATGATCTCCTGCTTTTGTTATTTTGTTGTGCATCTTTGTGACTTTCGACTGCTGTATTTTGTATGCAGGGCCACTCGACCGCCTCAACCCTTCCTCCTCTTCCCGAAGATGGCCCAACTCATGAAACGGAGGTGCAAACGGTAGAAACGAAGGGAGGAGATGAATCGCCTCTTCCTTCGGCTACCACATCTCCCATGGAAGAGGTCGAAGAGGAAGGGGCAGAGGAAGTACAGGCCAAGGAGCTCGCCACGACTGATAATGTGAGCGAGGTTCCCACTCGCAAGCGTCGTCGGGCGGCCCGAGTTGTGTCTTCCTCCACGAGTTCACCCGCGAAGGAATCAGATGTGAGAGATGACGGAGACTCGGGCTCGTCTCCAACTGCCACAGCTGCTCCTTTGAATGTGAGCCCGTTGAGCTCAGCTCCTCCCCCCAGTTGGGTGAGGAGCTGCTTTTTGGAGGCCCAAACTTTGACAACCTTGATACTGATGAGGAAGAAGAGCACAGGTATGCGTCTGAGCTTTTTGCACTAAAGTTTTTGCTTGTTGATATTCTTGCTTATGTTGTATTCGTCGTCACTCGCAGTGCTGAGACTGTGCGCCCTCTGACTCCCCCATCCGAGAAGATGACGACCCCTGAGCACCCGGAAGTTTCTCACATGGCTCCAGAAGTCGTTCAATCAGCAGCCACAACTACTGCTATTGAGACGGCCAAGGCTATGAGTGCCGCAGCTCCGGAGGTCGGGACATCAGCCCGAAGCCCGTGCCTTGGACAACACGTAAGTGTCTTTTTGTCGAGTCCGCATACGGGACTGGTTATGTATAACTTATGCTGATTTCGTGTGCTTGCAGCCTTACTACCTCAACTTGGTAGAATCGGGCAAGGCTTTTGTCCAACTGGAGCAAGAGAGGGACAACCTGCGCACCAGTTTGGAGCAACTCACTCGTAAGTGTATTTTGATTCTTAACCCGAAGTCCCTTTTGCACTGTCTTTGCTTAGTCGAGTGTTTGAATTACTTCTTGCCATCAAATTCAGATGACAAGGCGTCGGCTGAGTCCCGGGTGAAGGAGCTAGAAGATGCACTCGCCAAGCAGCGTGCTGAGTCGAAGAAGGCTTTGGATGATGCCAAAAACTCCGCTGCTTTGCGCGAGAAAGAGTATGCTGAGCGTCTGGCTAGCCTCACCCGAGACGTGGGCGGTGAGTAAAATTTTCCACTTTTTATTTACTTCTGTTGCCGCTGAATGTCGTGTAAGAGTTTTGTTCTCTCTGATTTTTGAAGGAGCTGTTGGCGCACCGGCACCTGTAGACCAGGCGAGTGGCGATGTATCCCTCGACCGCGCTATTGGCGACCTGGACGGCATCTCCGCCCAAGCCAAGGATGCACTCGCCAAGTCTACGAGCACACTCGGCGCCGTATACAAGGGCGTGTTCCCGTCTGGCCAACCTCCGGCGACTGTGGATGGCTTCGCCGACGTCCTGGGCCCGGGAACCTCGACTATGGCGAATTTTGCTCGCACTTTGACGGTACGCGGCTCAGAGACCACCCTCAAACTCCTTTTAGGTCATGTGATAGAGGGTGACTTCGAGGCCGCTCTGTCTGATTTTCCTCGAAAGCCGGGCGGGAATCTGGTGTCTCTGAAGCATGTGAACGAGCCAGCCGCGAAGCTGGCTGAAATTTTTATGACTACCATGGAGCGCCGGTCAGCGGAGGTCGCCAATCGCGCGCGTAGGGCTAGGTCGGAGTCCGCATCATAGACTTTTAGGGCCATCTTCCCTTTTGTTGGACTGTAATTATACCTTTATGATATCGCGAGTATGCGTATGCTTTTGCCACACTTGTATGGATTTGGGTCTTTGTTGTGTTTCCGCCTGTAAGGCTATGAGTTATTACCCGCCTAAGCTTTGTGATGAGTCTCTGATATCTGATATGAGATTTTTATGATTTTTGGAACAGAAGCGGGCAGCCGCTACTTCATCCAGCTCGTCTCGACATCGTGCTCCCACTCGATCTCGAGCTCAGGTGGCAAATAATGCCGCAGTAATGCGTTATATGAAGGCTCGAGTCGCAAAACTAGAGCAAGATTTGAAGAGTGCCCAGAGCGAGCTGGATATGATGAGGGCGAGGCCTGCTTTACCCACTCAGCGAGAGGACTATGTGCTTGGCGAGATGGAGATTGTGAACAGACAACTCGAGTGTAAGCATGACTGCCGTGGTCTCAAGAGCTCATAGTCTGTCCTTTTTGTTAACCCAACGCTCCTTGCTGCAGGTTTTGTTCCAGATTTCCAGGCGGAGCAAGCTCGTGTTGATGAGCAGTTGAATAATGCGACTGACGAACCAACGACGGGCCGTCAGCACTTTCGCTTGGACAAGAGCCGAGCACGCATACTCGCAACTCTGAAGGATTGAGTGTGGCGGAGCACTCTGCTGCTTGAGTTATGCGGTCGGCCTTCAGTCGAATCAACCAGACTATGTTCCCGACAGGGCCGCAACCTCAAGGAATCCATGCGCTGCTTGGGCTTTTCCGGAGTGCAGGTCCTATTCGAGATTTCATCACCCAGAAGCTTGTGGACGGAGCCAACGCAACGATAGCATATATCCGGAGTAAGCGTCCAAATATGCAGCTACGTCCACCCGTGCCTGGATCGACTTTGTCGCAGTCGCAACTTGACGATACAGTCAAGTATGCGAGGACGATGGTTGAGTGTTATCACGCTCAACTTATGAGCCCTGTTCTACCAGTTAAGGACGAACCGGAAGATTAGGATATTTCTGTATGGGGGACAGCCCCCGAGTGTTAATTTGCCACTTATACGTAGTGTATATTTATGTATGTGCGCAGCCCCGAGTGTTCGAGTGAGGCTGTAAATTTTTGCGATGTTTGAAGCTTTGACTCATGATTTTGAGCAACTTTTTGTTTATGTATGATTTTTATGACCCAGCCCCCGAGTATTCGAGTGCGGCTGGGTATTATGTTCGAAGAAGGAGCGAAAGCTCATGCTTTGAGATAGCGCAGCCCCCGAGTATTCGTGTGAGGCTAATGTTGTGCGAATACGTTATGCGAGTAGTAAGCAGGGAGAAATATGAGGAATCATTGACTATATTTCATTTTTGAATGTTAAGCTGCAGGCCGCCTCATTAAAAATCTTCCAGTCCCCGTAGGTACCCTGGTAAGGAAAAGAGCGCGTATGAAACCTGCAGCTATCCGACATATATGCCTATTACATTGTGCGACTGAGCAGTCTAAGCATAGAAACGGCGCAGCTGCGCAACGTTCCAAGGATTGTGCGAGAGTTCTCCTGTCTTCGCGTGCTTCAGTCTGTATGCTCCACCACCAATGACCTCGGTGATGATGAAGGGTCCTTCCCATGGAGAAGCGAATTTGTGCACCTTCTTTTGCTTCAGTCGAAGTACCAGGTCGCCAACCTCGAAGGACCTGGTACGCAGTCGACGGCTGTGGTAATTGCGGAGATCTTGCTGATAGACAGCTGTGCGTGCTAGCGCCGTGTTGCGTGCTTCTTCGAGCAAGTCGACTGCATCTTCGAGTGCTTCATCTGCATCTTCTTCGTTGTATGCCTCGACTCTTGGTGCATTGAATCTTACATCTGATGGCAGGATTGCCTCTGCCCGTAGACCATAAAGAATGGGGTGAATTGTGTTGAAGCGTTGGGAGTTGTGCGTAGGCTCCATAGCACAGACGGGAGTTCTTCGACCCAAGCACCCGCGCTCTTTTGAGTGGCACCAGGAGGCGTTTCTTGATTCCGCTCGTCACGAGTCCATTGGCTTTTTCGACTTGGCCATTGGACTGCGGGTGTGCCACGGATGCATAGTTGAGCGTATGTCTGCTCTTTGCAGAAGGATCGGAACTCTTCAGCCGTGAAGTTTGTACCGTTATCAGTGATGATGCTGCTTGGCACACCAAAGCGGTATATGATGGATTTTATGAAATTGACTGCTGTAGTGGCAGTCGAACTTGTGATAGGGACTGCTTCAATCCACTTGGTGAACTTGTCGACCGCCACCAGAAGGTGAGTATGCCCTCCATGGGAGGATTTTTTGAGTGGCCCGACCATATCGAGCCCCCACTGGGAAGGGCCAGGCCAATGGTATTGTCTTCAACGCCGATGCGGGTGCGTGCGGCTTTGTGGCGAATTTTTGACAGCCGATGCACCTTTTGACTATGTCCTCCGCGTCTTTGAGTGCTGTGGGCCAGTAGAAGCCTGCGCGAAAGGCTTTGGCTACGAGTGATCGACTGCTGGCATGATGCCCGCAGGTACCTGCATGAATATCACGAAGGATGGCTTGGCCATCTTCAAATGCTATGCAACGTTGGAACATACCTGATATGCTGCGCTTGTAAGTTCCCGTTGATGACGGTGTATGCTTTAGATCGTCGAGTGACGCGTCTTGACTCTGTTATGTCTTCGGTACCTCGCCGCGGAGTATGTATGCGAGGAAAGGTTGAGTCCAAGTTGGCTCGATGAGGAGTACCTCGACTGGCGGGTCCTCTGTGCTAGGTGCTTTGCTCTTGGCTGGTGCGGCTGATGTAGGAGATGTTCGTTTTTCTTGATGGACCTGTGCTCGATGCGCTCGAAGAAGACACCAGGTGGAACTGGTGCTTTGGTCGCGCCAATGTTGGCTAGCTTATCTGCTTCTTCATTGCTCTCACGCCCTATGTGCCGCAACTCGCAGCCTTCGAAGCTGCCCTCCATGAGGTTGTACAGGTCACGGTAGGCGATCATGTTATCTGCGATTGCATCGCAGGCCTTCATTGTTTGCTGCACCACAAGATTCGAGTCACCGTAGATCATCAGTCGAGTGCACCCGAGGGCTTTGGCCATCCTCATGCCATGGATCAGGGCCTCGTACTCTGCTTCGTTATTGGATGGGAACTCGAATCCCATTGCAGGATATAGCGAGCTTGTCGCCTTTTGGTGATATGAGGATGACACCTGCGCCTGCGCCTTCGTTCTTCTTTGAGCCGTCAAAGTACATAGTCCATGAGTTGGACACATCTGGTGCTCCTGGCAACTGAGCTTCATCCACTCGGTGTGGAAGTCAGGTAAGACTTGTGCTTTGATGGCCTTCGGGTAATCATACTTGATATCTCGTGGTCTAGCTCGATGAGCCATTTTGCGACTCGCCCAGTTGCGTTGGGGTTTGTGAGGATGTCCCGATCCCTGAGGTGCTGATTACAGTGATCGGGTGCTGTGCGAAGTATGTGTCAGCTTCCTTGAGGACATGAACACGGCGTAGGCCAGCTTTTGATAGTGCGGGTACCGCTGCTTTGATATGGAGAGCACTTCACTCAAGTAATAGACTGGCGTTGTATGCTTTGGGCGTGTCCCTCCTCCCTGCGTTCGACTACCAGTACGGTGCTCACCACCCTGTTAGTTGCGGAGACATATAGGTATAGTGGCTCGCGTTCCCTTGGTGCGACGAGGATTGGAGGGCTTGTGAGGACTCGCTTGAGGTCCGTGAAGGCTGCTTCGGCTTCTGGCGTCCACTCGAATTTATCTGCTTTCTTCATCAGTCGATAGAACGGGAGTGCTTTTTCGCCCAGTTGCTGATGAATCGACTGAGCGCTGCCACTCGACCCGCTAATTTTTGCACGTCATGGAGCTTTGAAGGCCTTTGCATCGTCAAGATGGCCTGTATTTTCTCCGGGTCCGCCTCGATTCCACGAGCCGAGACTAGATACCCAAGCTGCCCGGCTGGCACGCCGAACGTGCACTTCTTCGGGTTGAGCTTGATGTGGAAGCGTTTGAGGTTTGCGAACGTCTCTCGCAAGTCATCGAGTAGTGTGTTTTCCTCCTTGTTGTGATGACGATGTCATCTATAGACCTGGACGTTTCGCCCAATTTGCTTCTTGAGGCAGTCTTGCATCATGCGCTGGTAGGTTGCGCCTGCGTTCTTGAGCCCGAAAGGCATTGTTGTGTAGCAGTAGACCCCGAGTGGGGTTATGAACGCCGTTTTCTCTTCATCTCTTCCTTCATCCTTATCTGGTGGTAACCGAGTAAGCATCCAGGAAGGACAAGCGAGCGCACCCGGCGGTGGAGTCGACGATCTGGTCGATTCGAGGTAGTGGAAAGTGATCCTTTGGACAACATTATTGAGTGCTGTGAAATCTACGCACATCCGAAGGATATCTGTGTTCTTCTTCTCTACAGTACGGGGTTGGCCACCCATTGTGATTTCTTGATTTCTCTGATGAAACCTGCTGCGAGTAGTCTGTCGACTTCGGCTTCGACTGCGTTCTTTTCGGGCCGGATATGCGGCGCATTGTTTGCTTGACTGGTTTAGCATCTGGAAATAATTGGAGAGAGTGCTCGGCGAATTCCCTGGGAATACCTGGCATGTCGGCTGGACACCACGCAAATATATCCCAGTTCTCACGGAGGAATTCGACGAGCGCGCTTTCCTATGCGATAGGCAGACTCGACGAGACATTGACTGTCTTGGTCGGGTCAGTCGGGTGCACCTGATGCGATCTTGTGTCATTGGTGGCATTGAATGCTCTGTCGACTGCCACCTTTTTGTGCTCCGGCATAAGTGTTCGATCGTTGGAGACCGCTAGATCGGCGAGTGTTGCTTCCATGCCGAACATCTCAGAGATTTTGCTAAACTCTCGGTCGCAAGAGTCAGACTTTTGGAAGTTTCCCTTGACTGTGATTACTCCTTTTGGTCCAGGCATCTTTAGCTGGAGGTATGCGTAGTGTGGCACCGCCATGAATCGAGCGAACGTCGGGCGTCCAAGTATGGCATGGTATTGTGACTTCCAGTCGACAACTTCGAACTCAATCGACTGTCCTGAAGTGGTTCTTGTCCCCGAACGTTACGTCGAGTTGTATGGTGCCTTCTGGGCTTATTGCTTTGCCTGGGACGATACCGTGAAAGGTATTTGAGGATCTTGGCAGGTTTTCGACTGACCTGTTCATTTTGCGGAGCGTATCTGCGAAGATGATGTTTATGCCGCTGCCACCATCCATGAAGACCTTGGACATGGCGTAGCCTCCAATTTGTGCGTCGAGTACCAGAGCAGAGTGCCCTGGACGAACGACCGATGGTGGGTGGTCCTCTCTGCTGAAGCTTATTGCAGTTTCGGATCCCTTCAAGAATTCAGTTACGGCAGGAGGTGACATGACCGCCATGTTTACTTGTCGAGTGCGAAGTTTTTGCTCCCTGTTGGAAGGGCGACCTTTCTGTATCATGTACATCTGCCCTTGGGGCGGAGGGTACTGAGGTTCATCCACCCGAGGTACTTGTTGTATGGCACCCGCGATATTTCCGCCTGCGGCAGGCTGTGGTGGTGGAGGTGGTGCCATCAGAACAGGCACATTGTTTGGCTGAGGCACAAGTGCAGGTGCGGGTGCATGTGCGGCTGTTGCCTTTCTGAGTTGGACGTATTCAGACGCCATTTGATCGAATTCTCTGCAGTTTCTCATGGAGTGATTGGAGCGTAATTTTCCGTCTTCCTCCTTGTACAGGTGGAGTCAGCAATCAGCATCCATCTTTTCTTCGAATGATCGCTCGGATTGTGCGCCGGATCGTGACTTGCGCCAATCTTTTCTCTTGTAGCTATCACTGCGTTGGCCGCGGTCTCGACTGTCCCGGCGATCATCTCGACTGTCCCGTCGATCATCTCGACTGTCTGATAATCCCCAAGAGCAAGGAATCACTGTAGCACAATTCGATAAGTATTTGAGTGTCGAACCCACGAGGAGCTGAAGGTAAACTATCTATTCTCTAAAGCCCTATAACCCTCTTATATGGCCTTTTATGCAAAGCAATAAATTTAAATATGAAAGGAACTAACTAATGAAAGCAAGTGATGTGGAATGGGTTTATCTAGTAACAAGTTTCTCAATCAAGTTTCAAACGCAAGTTTCTTAGAGCAAGTTTCTCTCAGCAGTTTTCTCAAGCAAGTTTCTCAAAGTAGCAAGTATCAAATATCTCAAGTAGCAAATATCTCAAGGGAGCAAATATTCTAGCAATTGTTATTTCATTCGTGTGGTTGTCACAATTAGTGAAGCACATGTTTCAGTCTTAATTGTTTCTTCAAGGAAGGATAAATCTGAGAATAGTTTCAAAACTGAACCATAACTCAACCAGACCCGTACACATATATGTCAACCCAACCCCACCTACACCCATTCAATGTCATTTTCAGCCCAACCAAAACCAAAACCACTCTCTTTTTCACCCAAACCAATCTAAACCCAGTAGCACACCCGTGGGTTGAGAACCGTTTTCTACTAAATATTTCTACTCCTCTTTTATTAGTCAGTTTTTCTAGCACCAGATTCGGAGGAAGTAGAAGATTCGCCGTCGACGGCGGACGCCACGTCGTGCTGTGCTGGAGCAGAGCAATGCCCCCACGCGCGTCGGCGCGGAGGGGTCCTGCGCGCGGCCGCCGTCGCGCTACGGAAGCTGAGCAGGAGCGTCAGCTGCTCTCACGACGAGGTCGACGCCGCCGGCTTAAATGGCGCGGTCGCCGCTACAGCTTTCTAGCCGATGAAGTCTTCTTGGACGCGGCGCGGCAGCTCGCATCGGGGGCGAGGGCGGGGCCAGCAACAGCGCCATGGAAGTTGTGGATAGCGTCGCGCATGGCTCACTTGGTCCCTGCAGCGGAAGCTCGCCGACCTGCTCGCCGGCAAGTATGGTCGCGTGAGAAGCGTCCACACCTCCACGACATGCTAACCCTCCAGTCCAAGCTGACAGAATGCACGCCGCGCGAAAAATGTGCTTGTTGAAGTGGCGTGGACTGCTGTGGAAGGAGAGGGCGCCGGTTTGCTTGTCCGACGACTTCGAGCACCGCGGGCGGGAGGATGCAGGGCGCTGTGAGCGACTGCGGAGCATGGGGCGGAGGCGACGCGGAGAATTTCGGTTCAGCGGCTGGGAAGTGGGAATCGCAGGAGCTGAGGCTTCCTGTAGCCGGCTAGCAGCTCGGCGGCGGTGAGACAGGTGCACGCGGCGGCGGCGGTGACAGGTGCACGAGGCGGCGGCGGCGGCGCAGAGAGGAGCACCGCGTCGCCTGGCCGGCGAAGGCCACGCTCCAAGCCAACTGAAGCGGCGCCGGCAACACCCGAGCATCGAGCTCGTCGCCGGGTGCTGTCCATGGCTGCTCATCCAGCGCCGTCGCGTCGGGCGAGTTATCTTCAGATCAGATCGGTGACTACAATCTACAGAACTTATCTACAAAACCGGTTCTAAAACTATAGGTAGCAACTGTCACGAACCGAACTTACCAGGCCCACACCCAACCGTACCAAACTCTTTCTTTTGTAAGCCCGAACTATACCCAACTATTGAAATGCCAGACCCATTAAAACCCGAACCATTTGAACCCACAGCAGGAACCAAACCGTTTCACCCAGTTAAACAAAAACCATTCCCAGGTTTAAGGAAGGAGCCATAAATAGGTGTAGCCAAGTAAATGAGCAAATTACACAACTCTTATGATGGATCTCATGGCCAAGTAAATGTGCAGCACAAGAATTATTAAGACATAATTGTCCCACCTTAGCCTTAAGTTCTAGGGTCCCCCATATATATCCCCCATAATGTAACTTCAAGTCTCAGACCACGGTTTCTGTCTTAGTACTCCGACCCGTCCTACTCAATCCATTACACTACGGTGATCACCTTACTTGCATTCCCTAACATATGCGTGCACTCATACATTGTACATCAAGACAATCATAAAGATAACAAAACTTGTATGCAACCAATCAACAAACTATTTCACTTTTGCCATGAACAAATCACTTCTCAAACATAGATGGGGAGACACAATAGATCAAGGAAATAGTATATTGCATCATATATCATGTTTGCCAAGAGTTTACAGTGGAGAGATGGAAATGGACTTGCTGTAGATGTTGATGATGAACACGCCGGAGGGGGGTGGAGCCCTCCGGAGGTGATTCCGGCGGCGTTTCCCCCCTCTGATCTTCTCCGGCGGCAGCCTTCTGACTCTCTATTTCGTGGTTTTGTGTTTCTTCGCCGCCTCCTCCCGAAACTCCCCTGTGGACTATTTTTATAGACGTTTTTAGGTCAAGAGGAAGCCACGGAGACGAAAACGAACGACATCGGAGCCACAAGGAATAAAAGAGGTGGTCCCACACGGCCAAGGAATCTGGCCGCGTGGGAACATCTATTTTCTTCCTCGGAATTCCTTTTTCGCGGATCCTTGGCTCGTACGTCTTCTTATTTCCAAATATTGGGCCCCGTAAAATATTAGGTCATTTGGACGTCGTTTGGTCCCTGAAAGTCAAAAACATGGAAAAAGGGGTTTTCTGGTTCTGCAGGGTTAATTCCAAATAAATGGGGAAACTGTGAATTATCCCCTAAAATCATTATAAAACATAAATATAACCCATATATGATGCAAATAAGTTGGAATATCAAGTAATAAAATGTAAAGTTCATGTATGCATTTTACATGCATCACTGTCCCGCCGATCTTCTGACCGTCGGTCGCTTCTGTCTTGGTCGTTGCGGGGTGTGGAGAACCCAGCCGCCATGAACTCGGGTCTGTCGTCGTCGTAGTGACGTTTTGAACGCTTGCGCCTTCGGTCGTCTCTGTATGAGTCTCTGCGGCTTCGACTGCCACTTTCATGATTGTCACGGGGTGAGGACCCGCGTGTGGTGCGCGCCATGTCTTCTCCGTCCGCCCACTTAGTCGCGATCATCAAGAGGTTAGCCACAGAGGTTGGCTTTTTGCGACCAAGTGCTTCTTTGAAGTCCTGCCTGGCGAGGCCCATTATGAAAGCGTCCATGGCCATATCTTCTGAAATTACTCCAACTGAGTTGCGTATCTCAGTCCATCGTCTGATGTATGACCTCAACGTTTTGTCTGACCGTTGAACGCAAGCTCGCAGCTCCTCGAACGTTTTTGGGCGCTCACATAGAGGCTCGAAGTTTTTGATGAAGTCAGTGCGGAAGTGATCCCATGAGTCGTATGTTGATGGAGGTAAAGCCTTGAGCCAGTCGCGGGCTGTGCCTTCGAGCATGAGTCGTATGTATTGCATGGCTGTGATGTTTGTGCCTCGCTAGCACGCGACAGCCAGCCTGTAATCTTCCAGCCTGGTTCCTGTCGACCCGTGTACTTGAGCTGTTCAGATGTGAGTTTGAACCCTTTGGGCATCCGTGTCTCGCGGACGCGTCGAGTGAAGCACAGAGCTCCGTGTGGCTCAGGCTCTCGATCAGAGTATGTGTCGTGGGGTTAATCACGGCAGATGTTACACGAGGTAACTTGAGATTGGGGCAAGGCGACTCTGGTGTTCAGGAGATTTGTCTAGCCCTACGAGGGAGAAGATGTTTTTACCCGGGTTCAGGTTCCCTCGGTGGAGGATCCCTACATCCTGCTATAAATCACTATATGATAATATGTTACATGGTGTGCCAATGGCGATGATTGCCGGGTTATAATGACTCCGGCGTGGGAGCTCTCTCTTGAGCTCTCTCTACTCTTAATCTATCTATCTATGTTCTGGGAGCCCGTTTATATAGACGCCGGGTCTCCCGAATTTACAATGAATACCGAGTTACATACGAGCCCGGAGTCCTACTCTAGGTTCTTCTTGACCTTCCGTAGCCTCCAAGTCACCCGGTTCCTTCCTTCCCTCGGACTCCAGTTCTTCTAGGTCCTTTCTTCTAGGGACGAGTCATGTTAGGCATATTGGCCCAGCTATAACCCGGCCCACATCTTGTAAACATCACCCGGTCCAGGCCTTGGGCCGTCCGACTGATTCTTCCTTGGTCATGAGTATACCGGGTTATTATCCCCCCAACAGTAGTCCCCAAGTTTGACTTGAATAAGCTCATCGATCGCTTCACTTGATAATCTTGATCTTGATATGATTACTTGAGGGCAGCTACTGATGGGTTTATTCGAGTTAAACTCCTGAAAACATAATAACCATTAAATAAGATGTGGTCTGGGTTATGTTATCAGACCAGCTCCTTTTGGCGGTTCATTTCATAACCCGGCTTTTCATTTATCTCCAACTCTATAATGCCTCAAGATCTCTCCACGTTGTTCTGGCACTTCTCATTTTTCCAATATTGAACTCCAGAAACATCAATCTGATAGTTATCCTTTTAGCCGATCAAATCAGAATCTTTAAGTCATATTCTTTAATAGCTTCTTCAGGCTCCAGCGACGAACTTTCTCGTGACTTTGTAGTCAATACCGGGTAATGTTTTTGTCTTTAATCAACATCTTTATACACTTTATGCTTTCAACTTGTTTCCTTCACTTGTACTTACTTCTTCTTTCTTTATCATCAAAAGCAACACTTAACGGGGCAAGCCCTCCCATTGCTTCTGCTCCCCGAATCCGACTGATAAGGACAAAACTTCCTTGATGCCACATTATGGCAATATGAATTTTGAAGGACTGCTCTCTTTTCTCCATATATTACATACCAAACCTAGTCCCCAAGTATCGAGTAAACTGTCCTCAGTCACTCGGTACTTGTAAATATGTATCTTTGTTCAACTTCGAAAACTTCAAAATACCCCAGTCCCCAAGTTCCGGGTTATTAGTCCACGATAACCTGGGACTTGCTATTATCTGTTACCAATACTGCAATCTCTATAGCTTTATGTAACTTTAAACTTTCAAATCCTCATAACCCCCAAGGTCCGGGTGATCGGTTTACAATCACCTGGAACTTTGAGAAATTGCTTTAATTATAATCTGCAACTTTTCAAAACATACCAGTCCCCAAGTGCCGGGTGATCTGCTTCTTCAGTCATCCGGAACTTGTACAAATGCACTCTTATATCTTCTTTTACTTGTCATCAACTGGACTTACTTGCCATTTCCGATTGAAATATATTTCAGTCCCCATGTATCCGATATACTCTTCATATATTTGAAATTTATGACTGATATCTAACCTTCTTTCAATCTTTCCTCTTCATATACTGTAACCCCCAAATACTGGGTTATTAGTTCATGATAACCTGGGACTTGATTTTGAACCGACATCAACATTGTACACTTTTGAGTTACCATACACCCCAGGTACCAGGTGATCTATCAACAATCATCTGGTACTTAAAAAAATTGCCCCAATCCTCAAAATATAACTTTGAAAACATGGCAGTCCCCATGTTTCTGAATTGCTTTTCTCATATACTTGAAATTGTTGCCTGACATCTTATCATCTTTCACTCCTCCTTAACCCAGAATTATATTGCTCATCATGATGAAATACTCTCCCAGATTATCCAGCACAGAAAAAGGCTGTCATTCCAAGCTCCTCCACTTCAATAATCCCTGCTCCAAGTCATGCTCCAACTCCAACATAAGTTGCTATAGATAAGCCGACTGATGATACAGAAAAAATTCCAGGAGAGCCAATTCATGCTGAACATCAATCCCAGTCCAGGAAACCTGATGATAACCCGGCCAGTGCTGAAGATCCTCCTTCAAAGGAGATGGAAACTGATAACCCGGCTTCTTGAGCCATGTTATAAACTTTTGTCTTATCCTGCATAGAAAACAATCATTCGGCCCATGGGCATTGTAATATGCTCATCAATACTTGAAATTTGATAGTGCGTCTGTGCACTTTTGATACGCTCTCTCTTATGTAATAACTATACTTTCATGGTTTAGATGACCCTTTTGGTTTATCTTTAGCATCTATCAGTCGGCTTTCACATGACTTTCTCTGTTGCCTCCTCTCTGCAAAACAGGATCAAACTAAGTCCCAATATAGGCATCATAGTTGATTGAAATTGACAGGTGTGCAATCAGGCCATATATTGTGAGTCGCATCAAACTGGATAAGCAAGTATAACCAAGAAATAACTGGTGACATAAAAGCCGGGTCTTAGGATTGCAGCTACAAACTATTCAAGTAAGAGTCCCAAGACCTGGATCAATGTCTAAAGGTAAGCGCTTAACTCTGCCACATTACCCCACTGATCCAAAATCTCTATGCGTGCTCTTCTTGGGCAATCAACTATAGGACATCAAGTCTCTATGCGTGCTCTCAAGGGCAACTGCTATAGGATATATCTGCTAAGCACTCCTTTTGGGCTAAGATGTCGAATAATAATCAGTCCAAATAAGTTAGTAACTTACAAATAATTATACTGATGGTGTACATGCACCCTGAGGATTTGCTTTTTTCATGAACATGATATGTCGTTCTGCAAATCCTTTTGGTTTAGATGACCCTTTTGGTTTCTTTAACTATGAGCCGGCTTTCGTATGGATTATCTCTGTCGCAACTTCTCTGATAAAAACAGGGTCAGGCAAGTCCCAGTGGGCCTCATGACTGATTGAATTTACAGGTGAGCAATCAGGCCATATAAGTGCGAGTCATATCGAGCTCAATAGTAAGATAACCAAGAAAATAGTGGCTCTAAAATTGGCCGGATCATGAGATTGTAGCTGTACCTTTTCATAAGTAATCAGCCCCCATGATCAAAGTGGCTTATTTGCCGGGTCTTGAGTTTGTAACTGCGCTATTCAAGCGATCAGCCCCCAAGACCTAAAATTTACAATATTGCGAAGCACTCCTGGGCAGCGCTAACCGAAGTTGCGTAGCACTCTTGGGCAGCGCTAACCGAAGTTGCGTAGCACTCTTGAGCTAAGCTATCAATTTTTTGTTGCAAAGCACTCTTGAGCATCACTAACCGAAGTTGTGTAGCACTCTTGGGCCATGCTAATTTTTCGTTGCAAAGCACTCTTGGGCCACGCTAATCAAAGTAATATAAATGGTGCTAAACATAGCATAGTGTAATATGAGCAAGGCTGGGAGATGTTTCATGTGTTTTTCCTCCAATAGGTGGTAGGATCCATGTCTTCACTCAGCTTTATTAAATTGACTGAATAATAAAATTTGAAACTTAATCATAAAAACGACTTAGCTTGATTTTCTGCGTTGAAAACGCATTGTGACTGCGTGGTCCGTCGTGGACGACCACGACGAGGTTGGAGACGATATGTCGCTGCTGGGCCCAAAAGTGCTGGAGACGCGGTCCACGGCCTAGGTCATCAATGGTCTTCAGCCGGCCCATGGCCGGGTCTCCTCGATGATTGGTTGTCGTGATACAAAGCCGGCCGCGACACAAGTGATGATTGGTTGCTCTTCCTCTTTTATTTCTTTTCTTCTCACTGGTCTAGAACGCAATTGCATGCTTGCTGGTGGTGGTTGTACACTTGAACGGAGAGCCGCCCAGGACGATGAATAAACTGTGGACAGCAACTCAAGCCGGCCGCAACGACGAGCCGGCTGATGACAACGATCTCTAGTAGACTAGCTGAGTGATTCTTTTTCTTTATCAACAAGACGTGCTTGTAATTGAGGCCAAGCTAGTATCTGACTTGTATATCTTCTCTTTCTTTTGTATATCTGTGTGCTTGAACTGCTAAGTGCATCCATGTGTGAACGTATTTCCTTCCCTTCCTCTTGTGGACAAGATATCAAACGTAGTACTGATCATACGCTTTGCTCCTTTCCTTCTTGATTTCATCCGATGTCATGCCTGACGAGTTGCTGATCTTTAAAAGGTGAGCCGATTGATATACTTGAGTCCCGACTCTTGCTATACTTTGACTTGCGAGAGGCAGCGGTAGAATTGAGCCTCCATCGATGCAAGTGTGAATTTATTTCTCTCTTTCCAAAACAAGGAACATATGTACTTCTATGTGAGTAGCGCTCATGCCATGCACGGGCAACTCTCCACTTTTCTCTTTTCTTGGGCTTTGACCCGGCTGATCTTGACTAGTACTAATGTGATGACTTCGCTGGGCAGCTCGTCAAATACACCAGCCATATTGATTCAGCTTCTACATTGCATACCATCGATTGACTTCCTGCCCTTCCTTAGGATTTGATCCATATTAGACTGCCCGACACCGATAACCCGGCTCGCGGCGTATTCCTTTGCACGGCGGGTATGGGCCCCGGCCACTGTGATTCGTCTTCCATGTAGCGGAGTAGCCACTGGCTCCTCGTCTTTCCTTTGGGATTTATCCATACTCGATAGGATCTGTGATTGATTTTTTCACGACTGGCCGGGTTGTAACCTGAATAAGAAACAATGACCCGGCTGACGGCGGATTTGCTAGCGCACAGAGGATCACTCGCCAGATTGCAACCTGACCCGGACACGTAGTTCCGCGCGATAACCCGGCTGGCGGCGGGATTGCTGCCTTGCTGAGGTCGGCTTGTGTGATTCAGATCGCTCAATGGAGCAAATCCGACCAGCGCGCTCGAGGGCAATGCTAACGTTGACCCCGGCACGCGCGGCTCTTGAACTTTGTCCTCCATTGCCGGCTCCAGGTTGCTTCCTTCACGACCGGCTCCTCCATGGCCGGATCTTCTACTTCTTCCGGCTAATCTTCCGGTTTCACCCAAAATCATCCCTGGTGCGATCTTATTTGCTGATTGATGGTAACTTTGCTGAGGACGATATTCTTCATCCCTCGCCGAGCTTCTCCCTTGATGAGGACAGCTTTGGTCGCAGGCCCCACGGTGGGCGCCAACTGTCGTGGGGTTAATCACGACAGATGTTACATGAGGTAACTTGAGATTGGGGCAAGGCGACTCTGGTGTTCAGGAGATTTGTCTAG
This sequence comes from Poa pratensis, assembly GCA_947311845.1. Lineage (NCBI taxonomy): Eukaryota > Viridiplantae > Streptophyta > Magnoliopsida > Poales > Poaceae > Poa > Poa pratensis. Next base: position 61,678,214 of record CAMZMU010000033.1, on the reverse strand, counting down.
CCCTACGAGGGAGAAGATGTTTTTTACCCGGGTTCAGGTCCCCTCGGTGGAGGATCCCTACATCCTGCTATAAATCACTATATGATAATATGTTACATGGTGTGCCAATGGCGATGATTGCCGGGTTATAATGACTCCGGCGTGGGAGCTCTCTCTTGAGCTCTCTCTACTCTTAATCTATCTATCTATGTTCTGGGAGCCCGTTTATATAGACGCCGGGTCTCCCGAACTTACAATGAATACCGAGTTACATACGAGCCCGGAGTCCTACTCTAGGTTCTTCTTGACCTTCCGTAGCCTCCAAGTCACCCGGTTCCTTCCTTCCCTCGGACTCCAGTTCTTCTAGGTCCTTTCTTCTAGGGACGAGTCATGTTAGGCATATTGGCCCAGCTATAACCCGGCCCACATCTTGTACACATCACCCGGTCCAGGCCTTGGGCCGTCCGACTGATTCTTCCTTGGTCATGAGTATACCGAGTTATTATCCCCCCAACAGTATGAGTCGCTACTGTAAGATCTGCGTGATCTGCTCCTGGACCTGCGCCGACGCGAGCCGCTTCTTTCCTTCGAGTGGTGGCGGCGACCACTGCAATTATGTTCTTCATGACGCGTGTCAACTAGGGCATGATCTCGACTCCCTCCTGGAGATTTTGGGATTTGGCGTATGGCCTTCGCTGCTAAGGCGAGTGATTTGATCTGTTGGCGATGTAGTTTTGCATTAGGGTCATCAGCTGGAGGCTTGATTGCCTCTAGGTATGATGCAGCGGTAAAGAGAGCACCTGCGGCTGTTTTTGGTACTGGCACTCCCTCCTCATCGTATGTCATGAAAGAGTTGCCTAGGTTGCGAGTCAGTGCTGCCCTCTCATCTGGCGCGAGGTGTGACAGCCTTGATCTGGGTCTTGTGTCTGCTCGCCCGGTGGAGCTCAGGGAGAGCTGTCTTCTTCGCGCACTCGACAAGCTAGCTTGCTTTTTACGTTCTTCGAGTGTTGCTCTGATCTGCTGCAGTCGAAGTGACTCCTGCCAGTTGAAATATTGGAAGGTCAACATCTCCTCCCGTGTTGCGTCTGCTGGCATCATTGTGCACTCCTTGGTGACTTTATCTGCTTTTGCTGCCATCTCAGCAGTAATTGTGAGATTTGTGACTCCATCCGGCATAGTAACCGTGCACGGGAACTCTGTAGGCCTGCGACTGGCCGCAACATCAGATGATTCTGCGGCGAAGGCAACGTAGACCTGCTGGGGTATCACCCGAGGGTATGTGTATGTGTTTTCGAGTCCCGTCATGGACTCGACGTCGTCATCAAGGCTCATGTCGGAGTCGATATGCCCATCGAGTGGTCCGTCTGGACGAATCTCGCTGTCGATGCCTTCATCGCCTATGCTCATCTCGGCGCTGGCGAAGTTGTTATGAATCTCGAAGTCGAGGTTGTTGTTGGTGCAGATCTCGGAGTCGACGTAGTTGTTGATATGAGTTTCGGGCTCGTCGAAGTCGCTGAGGGAGATCCCGTAGTCGAAACTATCTTCGAGTGGGAGATCGAGCTCGGGATCGTTTGTGCGGTATGCTGATTCGGCCTCCTCGCCTTGGAATTCTTCAATGAGCTCGTTGATCTCTCGAGTCGACATGGTTGTTGCAGACGAGCAAGCTTGAAGGATCGACGATGGTATGGACGCAGTTGATGGACCCGCAGTCGAAGGAGCCGCAACCGATGGAGCCTCGGGTGCGGAAGTCGCGAGTTGGCGTGGATCTGTCAAGTCCTGCACACCAAGGTTGTTGACGAAAAAATTGAACGAACCAACGGTTAAACCCAAACCTGACTCGAGATCGGAGAAGGTCTCCTGGAATTCTGGCGAATGTGGCTCGAAATCCATCAGAGGATCTGATGTGCTTTTTGCAGGTGAAGCTGGCGTGCTGCCGTTTGTCGAGTGAGTCGGCGAGTTGCCGTGTGCCGCCCGAGTTGGCGAGTTCTAGTTTGTTGATGCAGCCGGCGAGTTGTCGTTTGTAGATCCGATCGGCGAGTCACCGTTTTCCGATGGAGCCGAAGGAACCGTGAGTCCAGCACTATTCTTTCCCACAGACGGCGCCAATTGACGAGGGGTTAACTCATCAAATCCCATGGTTAGGACCTAGGGTCGAGATTATGGGGAGAGAACGTGGTAGTACTGGTAGTTTCATCGGCTGACAAGCATAGGCAAAGATTTACCCAGGTTCTGGCTCCTCGGGTGGAGGTAAAGACCCTACTTCCTGCTTGTCTGATATTGATTGTGTGTGATTATGCGGTTACAAGGAGAGCTCCGGCGAGATATCGATCTCGCTAGGGCTTTTTGTGGTTCGAGTATGGCTTGTCCAGGATCGACGGCCCTCCCAGCCTTTATAAGAGGCTGGGTCTCGGGAATCCGTAACCGACCCTGTTTACATGTAAGGAAAGTATAAACCGACTATGCCTATGTCTAATCTTGGAGGGTACTCCATCTTGTTGGGCCTTTCATCATGGGCTTCATGTAGGCTCTTGATAGTTGGGCCTTAGTCGATACGTGCACCAGGTACCCTTACGGTAGGGTACCCGAGATGTATATCCTTGTCAGGCGGCGAAGGCGAAGGGTGCTGCGTCGTCGAAGGGCAAGGGTGCTGCGTCGTCGAAGGTCAAGAGTGAAGCATCGGCGAAGGGGAAGAGTGTTGCGTCGTCGAAGGACAAGGGTGCTGCGTCATCGAAGGGCAAGAGTGATGCGGGAGGCTGCGTCGATGGTAGATGACTTTTGTTGTTTCTAATTTCCAGAGTACCATGTATCTTCAATTTATGTTGTGTTGTTCGCCGTACCGATGTAACTTCATTTGCAATGTACTTATGTTTTGTTGTCTGTGTAATTTGCAATGTTTGTGTAATAGACGAAAAAATATTATCTGGACTAGAGCAATACGACTGATTAGAAGTTCGCGTGCATAGATAGATATGTGTAGTGGTACATACATATAAATAAGTCTGAAAGATATGTCTTACGTAAATAAAAAGATCTCATGCATAGATAGGTAGGCATGTCTCTAGAAGTGTCAGCCCCGCCGTCTGCCACGGCGCGAAGGTGGTGGATTTGGCGTCGTCCAACCAAACCTGTGCGGTGGCCGGATGTCACGCCCAGGAATCAGTGACTCGTCATGGTCCTGCTATGTTTCCTGTGTGGGCTATGGTGGAGGAGTGTTGTACGTGCCCATCCAATTGTCGTGATAGTTGTACGCATCCTGCTCACTCTCCCACGGGGATCCAGACGACTGTTGGCCAGACATAGAAGACTGATATCCTGACAGAGGGAACATAAAAAGTTAGTAAATAAATTGTATCCCGATTAATATCGAAAACAAGAGATAACAAAGTACATACCCTGTGACTGGGGTGGTGGACGAAGAATGAAGCCCGACGTTGGGCTCTGCTGCTGCTGCCACGACGAACCTCCAGCCTGGTCAGGAGGGGGTGGTCTGGGCGTAGGCTGCGTAGGTAGACGTTGCTGCGTAGGAAGGACGAGGTGGTGATGGCCCTTCACGTAGTTACCCCACAACGGCGCCAGAAAACACTTGCTAGCCCTTCGCGTGGTTACCCGCGTGAAAAGTAAATGGGTTAGGTTGAGACTCCAAGTGCAGAGTGTGTAGTAAGTGGAAGACGTGTTTTCCCCACGAGGGTGACTCGAGGGTTTAATATCGAACTCTCGGAGAATCAGTAGTGAAGATTTATCTTTCCTATCCTTCTTTTGATTACCTACAAAACAAAGTAAATATTTTGGTCCTCAACCTCACCTAGTGGTTGTCAAGCACAAGGTGTGAGAATGATATCAAGATAATATGCAATGCAAACAAGAAATAAATATGCAATGGTGGTAAATGAATATGCAAGGATGGTGGTGGCAATGATAAATGATATTTTTGGGTTTTATATGATGAATGCAAGATGTAAAAGTGTTTTTATATTTTCGGATTTTTAAATGGCAGAAAATGGTAAAGTGGTAAAAGTGGTTGGAAAGGTGTTTCTTTTGATTAAAAATGGACCGGGGTTCATGGTTTCACAAATGCACTCTCTCTTTAATAAAGTGGTAGACAATGGAACACTAGAGTTGACATATGAGATTGCAACACAACGGTTTAATGACAAGTTATAATTATATGGGCATCACGTCCTAACATAGAGACCTTTTTGTTATTAGTCTCTCTTATACTCCACCAAGATGCGAACTAAATCATAACATCTCAGTAATTAAGATAACTCAGAGTATAACAATAAGTATCATGACATGAAGTTAAAATAAGAACATGCTAGATCTAGTCATGGAGGAAGTGGCAATGGTCACACCCACATCTCCGGTAGCATGGTATTTCTTTTTATCCCTAGTGAGGCAACAAAGTAAGGTAAAACACCCAAGTGGATCGCAGAACTTTCTCTCACGTTCACTGCACTAGCCACCCCCCCGTTACTCCAACTAATGCACACGTTCCCCCTCACACGCTCTCATAAACATGCTTGATCATAACAAGTAATTAAGAACGGGGTACATAATATGCATCTACTTTCATAACTGAAACAAAACCATTGCAATCTCAAACATATATTAACTCATAAAAAGATCCACCACAAAGGTATTACATAGATGACCGTAATCATGTTCGGCAGCTCATACGGTACTAATTAGTGAAGCTCGAGAGAGAGAGAGATACATAAGTTACTTCCATAAACCCATAGTCCAGAGGTGGACTACTCCCTCTTCATCATGGAGACGGTGGAGAAGTCGTTGGAGAAGATGGAGACCACGCCGGCAGCGCCCCGCCGGGGTTTTCCCCTCCAATCTGCAGCTCCAGGTCTCTGTTTCGATGTTTCTGTGTTTCTGCGGCGCTCCTTTCAGAGAACGTCGGGGGATAATTTTTATAGGCGTTTTTAGGTCAAAACGGAGTCGGTGGAGGAAAGATGGACGACAACGGAGCGTCGAGGCCCAAATTGGGGGGTCCCACGCGGCCAGGTACAGGGGCCACGTGGGCCCACCTCTTTTGGCCCTCGGGGCTCTGCTTGTTCGCTTCCTTCACCCCCAAGTCTTGTTCCTTCTAAAAAATGATGCTCGTAAATTTCCAGGTCATTTGGACGTCGTTTGGGTCCCTGAAACATTAAAATATAGAAATAGGGTTTTCTGCCTGCGCAGGGTTAATTCCATAAAAAATAGGAAACATATCAAATATTCCCAAAATCATTATAAAACAGTGATATAACCCTTATATGATGCAAATATGACTGGAATATAAGTTAAAATAATGCAAAGTTCATGTATGCATTTTACATGCATCAGGTGGCCGCGTTGCTGCATGGCGCGGATCAACATCGGAAATACGTGTGCAAGTGATCACCTCGTAGATACCTCGGAGCCTGTCCTCCAAGCGCCGCACCCAAGAGTAATGTGGCTGGCGCTCAAGTAGTGGTCCGGTCGAAAGCGAACGACTGTACTCAGCCATTTAAGTAGTGGTCCGGTCGAAAGCGAACGACTGTACTCAGCCATTAGATCCTTGTTTTTGAATTGCGAGAAAAAATTGGCCCCAAGATGGCGCATGCACCAACGGCTCTGCAAGTCCACCCAAGGCGTTTGTTCCTCAGGCCCAGGATTTGTGAGTGCCTTGATTACATTGAGTATACCTGCATCCCTGTCATGAAGGATGCACACATTCTGCTTATCCTTCACTACTGCAATTTTAAACTGCCTGAAGAACCATGTCCAACTTTCAGTATTCTCGCTCTCCACATAAGCAAAAGCGAGCGGTACGATCTGATTGTTGCCGTCCTGACCAATGGCGGTCAAAATCTGCCCTTTGTACTTGCCAGTGAGAAAAGTTCCATCAACACAAATCACTGGTCGACGATGACTGAAAGTTTCGATGCATACACCGAAAGAGAAGAACAAACGATGCAACACTTTCACAGTTGGGAACTCTTGCATCCAGAAGTGTTGGACGTCCACATGGGTGCCTGGATTACGGGCCTGCAATGTATGAAGGAGCCGAACAACTGAGTCATATGAGTCCATAAAAGAACCAAATCTGATCTCAAGCGCCCTCTGCTTAGCCCACCAAGCCTTGTCATAAGAAATTGTATACTTAAACCTGGTCAACACTTTTTGCACAATGGCCTTCACTTCCACATCTTTGCCCTGCGCTAACTCCGAGTAAAGCAACCGAGCAAGAAGGGTGGACGAAATATTGCCATGATCTTTAGGGATGGTATCAATTACACATGTGTGTTGTACCACGTCACTGACCTTCCAGTTTAGGCCAAACATAGGGAGATAGCCATGCACCCTCGCTGGACAGCTCGGTACCTGGCATTCCATTGTCAGATATTTCTTACTAGACACCTTTGTTCTGAAAACCCTCCACGTCGACATTGCCCACTTAATGATCGCGTCCTGCAAATGTTGCTTGTCAGGATAGAGAGCACCAACGGCAATATTATTCTCGTGATAGTGCCACGCAGAATCATGACCGTCATTCAAGGTCATTGTAGAAGAATAGTCATGATTCCATGACGCTGGATTAGGCACCTCCAGCTCGTCATTCAACTCGTCGGAATCATCGGCGTCGGCACTATCACCATCTGTATCTTCCTCTTCCATCTGGTTCTGCATATGCCCAAATTGATCGTCTGCATCTGCCTCACCAGTATAATCATCCTCCGCATTAGCCTGACTGCTCTCGCCTGACTCGTAACCGCCACCTCCAACATCTCCTGACTGCCTATAATCATGTTCTTCTGTATGCATCTTTTGACTGCTCTGGCCAGGATCGTGCCCACCCTCGCCTTCATATGAATTCACCTCCTTCGCGACAGGAAGCAGTAGGGCGACTGGGTTTGTGCCCCTGGTTTCACATGCTTGTAGCCAGCGCACCCACTGAGAGGTCTGATCTATCGGCCTCAAATAGAAGAATACGTCTGCCCTTGACCTTGACTTCGACCACAATGCATGCACACCAACAGTGTCTGTATCAAGATTAAGCCCTAAACATCCTGCCAACCAGTCTTTCACCTGACTAATAGACCATGTGTGCGGGGAATTAAGTTCCAACTCCGAGTGCTGAAACTGACTCAAATCTGCCCCCAATTCATTTGTTAACACAGTACCAGCACCGCAGTAGAACATACACTTCACTACATCAGACATCTCTGTTTGCCTAGAAAAATATTAAGTACCATCGATTAATAATTATAACCCGAACAACTACTTAATATCGCACGATAAAATTGATATCGACTCTCCGAAAAATTAACAGCCGAGCACCACTGAATATATATACCGAACTCGTGCACTAATTACAAACCACTAAATAATAGCAACTATGAAATTCTCGACGGCACGACCTACTACATAATACCGCACGACAACCTAACTATTAACAGAAATCTAATTAATCTAAACCCTAATTATCTACATAACACCCCTAATTAGCCAAACACCACTTACCCTTGAAGTGTGCCTCGATTCACCGGAGCAACACCACCACCACCCCACCAGCAGAACAATCACCACCTCACCAGCACAACCACCACGAGCACCACCACCATGAGCACCGCATCTCCACCATTCCTCCAAAATAGCACCACCAAATCGCCTCCCCTAACTATACCATGAGGAGATCAATGTTGCCCTAGCTCCCTAGCACCTGTAGGATGCTCTAAGATGGAGTTTGTGTGGTTGATTGGAGCAAATCGGCCGAGAAATCGCCGGAGCAGCACGGAGGAGGAAGAACAAGAGAGAGAAAACGCGAGGAGGAAGAAAGGAACGGGCGAGCACTAGACAACGCCTTATCGTCCGCGCCATGGACGATAGGCTAATCGGCGGCGACGTGGACGATTACTATCCACTCGAGGACGAGTGGCCCGTCGGCCGCGTGGGCTGGCCCAGCCAAGACCTGCTCGTCCGTGCCGCAGACGATAGGACCTGCTCGTCCACGGCGCCAACGACAGGTACTAGTCGTCCACGCCGTAAATTAGGCCACAATATTTTTGAAAATGTTCCAAAATACGTATTAATTTTCGAATTTCATTAAAAAAGTGTATTATTTTAAAAAAATTTAGCTAGATTCTGCACATTCAGGGAGAAGAAGTAGCAGCACCGGATTGAACTGGATGATCATTCTGGAAGTACTGTAATATTTCTTTGTCTCACAAGATATGTAAAAACCGAGACGTCGTGACGGAGTATACTAGGGTAGAATCGGTTGATGACCAAAATTAACTTAAGTCTTTTTTTTGGTAAACCTTGAACTAAACTATTTTTAGTACCTCCTTTTTTTAGAAAAAAATTAGTGCCACCTAAATCTAAATTTATCCTTTTTATTGCCCCCTTTTTTTTAGATACCTTTTTAATTGCCTCCTAAACCTAAATTCAGCTAGTCAGATTTCGGCGAGGTAAACTTGGGCTGAAACTGGAGACGCCCCTTCTTCCCACGCGGAAAGGCCCATAAAGCCCAGCACCGACCCTAAAACGTGGCCACAACGGCTCTTCTCTCTTCCTGGGCAACTAGCCGTTGCGAGCTTGCCGCCGCCGTCCCGTCCCCTTCGATCGATCCCTGCAGCCTACAAATACATCTCACAGTCAAATCCCTAGAGCTCACGAGTCACCGAGCAATCTGTGCCTCTCTCTCTCCCCCCCTTCGCCTCTCGTGCTCGCCGCCTCCCTTGCCGATCCGGGGAGACGACGCCCTCGTGCTCTCGAAAGATTCCCATCTCTGCTCACTAATCCGCTCGTTTAATCACCTCATCTCGTTCGCGTGTTAATTTTTTGTCCGATCGATCTATTACGTTTACTCCTTTCTGTTGCTATTGTTTGTTGCTCTGTTTCTTCTAACCATGGATGCAGGCTCCCACTCGATCTCTTCTGAGAAGAACCACGCCGCCGTGCAGCGGCCGCCGCTCCAGGAGGCCGGCTCCCGCCCCTACATGCCATCGCTGAGCACTACCTCACGCAACCCGTCGGCCAAGTGCTACGTAAGTTCTTTGCTCCTAAATCCTGCAGATGCGTGTGTGCATAAGCTGTTCGATGGATTGCCTGACAGGATCTTTTTTCTTCCTTCTGTGCTTGCAGGGAGACAGGTTCATTCCGGACCGGTCAGCGATGGACATGGACATGGCGCACTACCTGCTCACGGAGACCAAGAAGGACAAGGAGAACGCGGCGGCCGTGGCGGCATCCCCGTCCAAGGAGGCGTACCGGAGGCTTCTCGCGGAGAAGCTGCTCAACAACCGGACGCGGATCCTCGCCTTCAGGAACAAGCCGCCGGAGCCCGAGAACGTCTTGGGTGCCGATACGGTTTCTTCTTACCAGGCCAAGCCGTCCAAGCAGAGGCGCTACATTCCCCAGGTATGGGCATACTCGTGGTTCTACTAATGTATAGACGCTATGGATGTAGTAGCAATTGGTGCTGGTTACTGATGTGACTTAACATTGCAGTCTGCCGAGAGGACTCTGGATGCACCAGACCTCGTCGACGACTACTACCTCAACCTAATGGACTGGGGGAGCAGCAACGTGTTGTCCATTGCGCTGGGCGACACGATGTACCTGTGGGATGCTTCGAGTGGATCAACATCTGAGCTTGTGACAGTCGAGGAGGACAACGGTCCCATCACCAGCGTCAGCTGGGCACCTGATGGCCGTCATCTTGCTATTGGGCTCAACTCGTCTGACATCCAGCTCTGGGACACAAGCTCCAACCGACTGGTCAGTACACTGCCCAGCATCCATAAATGTTATCTATGTCCTAATGAGCTTGATCAGATGCTGACTTACCATGTTCTTACACTGTTCAGTACCCATACATGTTATTTATGTCCTAATGAGCTTGATCAGATGCTGACTTGCAATGTTCTTACACTGTCCAGTACCCATACATGTTATCTGTGTCCTAATGAGCTTGATCAGATGTTGACTTACAATGCTCTTACACTGTCCAGCACCCATACATGTTATTTATGTCGTAGCGAGCTTGATCAGATGCTGACTTACAATGTTCTTATACTGTCCAGCACCCGTACATGTTATTTTTGTCCAAACGAGCTTGATCAGATGCTGACTTACAATGCTCTTACACTGTCCAGCACCCATACAATGTTCTTACACTGTCCAGCACCCATAAATGTTATTTATGTCCTAACGAGCTTGATTGACTTACATTGTTCTTTCTATGCAGCTGAGAACTCTGAAAGGTGTGCATGAGTCAAGAGTCGGTTCGCTGGCATGGAACAACAACATCCTGACGACCGGCGGCATGGATGGTAGAATCGTGAACAATGACGTGAGGATCAGGGACCATGCCGTGCAGACGTACCAGGGACATAGCCAGGAGGTTTGTGGGCTCAAGTGGTCTGGGTCTGGGCAGCAACTGGCGAGCGGGGGCAACGACAACCTTCTGCACATTTGGGATGTGTCCATGGCATCCTCCATGCCATCTGCAGGCCGCAACCAGTGGCTGCACAGGCTCGAGGACCACACGGCCGCTGTGAAGGCGCTGGCATGGTGCCCATTCCAGAGCAACCTGCTGGCAACTGGCGGCGGTGGTAGCGATCGCTGCATCAAGTTCTGGAACACACACACCGGTGCATGCCTGAACTCTGTTGATACAGGATCACAGGTGTGCGCTCTTCTGTGGAACAAGAATGAGAGAGAGCTGCTGAGTTCACATGGATTCACACAGAACCAACTCACCCTGTGGAAGTACCCTTCGATGGTTAAGATGGCTGAACTCACTGGCCATACCTCCCGTGTCCTTTTCATGGCACAGGTGAATTCTTTTCGCCATTTCTATTTTGCAGATACCATCAACATGCTAGTCTGTTCTTTACTTGATTGTCTTCATGTTGTGAAACTGCAGAGCCCTGATGGTTGCACGGTAGCATCAGCTGCTGCGGATGAGACGCTCCGCTTCTGGAACGTCTTTGGTGCTCCTGAAGTAGCCAAACCTGCACCCAAGGCTTCCCACACTGGGATGTTCAACAGCTTCAACCATATCCGATAAGATGAACAATGAGAACAATCTCTTGAACTGGATATGGTCCTATGAACAGCTCTGTTGTGTACATAGAATAGGCAAAATACCTGGGTATATATACTGCTGATGTACTGCCTCACTGTGGATAAGAAAATATAGAATAGGCAAAATACCTGGGTATATATACTGCTGATGTACTGCCTCACTGTGGATAAGAAAATATACGGATGGAGCCGCCGCAATTCGGCTCCCGGGGATGTAGGCACATTGCTGAACCTCGTTAACAAATGCCTGTGTCTTTATTGGCTGTGATTGCTTTTACTTTGTGCGCATATATTGTTCCTTGTATATTTCTGAATTTGCACTTGTGTCAATCATATTGAGCTTATACTCTTGTACTTGATCCAGAAGATTTTGGGGATTAACATATGCAGCGGAAAACTGAGTGAATGTCCACTGGTTTGTAGATGTGCAATCTTGGTGTGCAGGAAACTGAACCTAAATCTTTATCTGTTTGCTATCTTTCAGAAGTAAGGCCACAAATCAGTTTGCCATCATTGTTACAAAAGGGCCTTGAAATGTAAGGGCAGCTTCCTGGGAATGCTGGCACATTGCTGAACCTCGTTAACAAATGCCTGTGTCTTTGTTGGCTGTGATTGCTTTTACTTTGTGCGCATATATTGTTCCTTGTGGGGTAAACCACAAGATAAGCTATTTTTTGTGTGAGGTAAACCTGTAAACACAGTTCCATAGCATTTTGAATCTACTGAAGAATCGAACACTTACGATCTGAGAAGAGTGACAGTAAATCAATAGATACCAATACTGTGGCAGTAACCTCCCGTCAGACGTAGAGAATGCGGATAAACATGTGGCTTGAAGAAGTTCCGTTGATTCTTCAGTAACCTCCCCTGATTCTTCAGCAGTTTTGAATCTACCGAAGAATTGAACACTTACGCTCTGAAGACGAGTGACAGTAAATCAACGGATACCAATACTGAACTGTGTCATCGATGACCAGTGTCCATTTAAGCAACGTAATTAGCGTCTACCGTCAGATGTCGTGAATATGGACATATGGTAAACATGTGGCTTGAGACGAGGGCCACGATCATTTTGGAAGTATTTGCTTGATACAAATATGAATACCCTATGCTCTCTTTCTGTAATTCTGCACAACGATTTTGTTGATCCACTGGTCCTCTCTGTGGCAAAGTCGATCCGATTAGGATCTGAATGTTTTTCAATAAGTCGTTCAAAAATTCAGATTTTCATCCGCAGCCGGCTGTGTTTCAACTCCAGTAAAGAAGTACTCCATGTACGTATGTACCTTCCGTAGCCCTTTTGCATTTGTTTTCACATATCGAAGATGCTCCACGAGCAACAGTAAATCAACCGAAACAGTGTACAGCAGAGAAGAGGGCTGCGAAGACCCACGACACAAGGAACAGAGTTTCCACGTGGCCCGCGCCGCGCAGACGACGGAGGTCGCCAGGATTCCACCAACGCTGCTCTGTCGCCTTGCGCGCGGCCCCCGGGCAGCCCAGCTCGTCCAGCCGACGACAGGCTCGCCGGTTCGCCACCACCGCACCAGCGGAGACCGGTGAACCGAGCGGTGGTAGTAAACGAATAGTGGTGGAGAGCACGAGAGATTCCGTGTCCCCCTTCCTCCGGTTCCCACGGCGGCCACACAGCTCACCTTCTGACTTCTTGCTCCACCGCCACCCAACAACCAGACCCCCGATCGCCTCTCTCTCGGATCCCCTCCTCGGCTCTGGAACACGGCCAGCGGCATGTGACCTTTTAATAAGCCGCACCACACCACCGCATATGTTCATGTGGACTGGCTACGGCGACGACCACCAGTCCACCACCCGCTTGATCATCAGAGCCTCTCGGCTTGCAGTGCGTGAGCTAGACAAAGCGATACCCGGCCGGCCGTCCGGCAGGAGATTGATTCGGGAGAACGAGAGCATACTTGGTGTTTGTTCGTGATTGGTGTAGGTCTCAACAAAACTAACATGGGATGATGCTTTCTGTTCTGCTGATGGTCTACACTCTACACTTAGAGCACCGAATATCTGGCTGCTGATTCTGTTGTTGTATATATATACAGCATGATATTACAATTACTGGCTAGCTGTAGAGCTGCGCATATATCCCTCCTATTTGTGTATTGCAGGGAATAGGGAAAGTACGTGCTTAGCGACGGCAAGCTTGATCGGAACGGATGTCGATTGTTGGCTGGCCTGCCTTTAAGCACACGATTCCAGTTCCAAAACTGAAACCTAAGTATGCGATTCGATTCTCCGGAGAAGTTTACTCAAAGGACCGTAAAGCGGGAATCGGAACAAAGACAAAACGAGACGTCGGCTCCTCAAATCCATATGCTCCAGGCTCAAGAGAGAATCTTATACTCACCTAAACGATGGATGGAACGGCGTTCTATACCGTTATCTTCTGCCGGCTGTTGGGTTTTCGCCCACAGGATCGATCACATCAAACTAGACGAATCGACACACTCGAAAAACTTGTGGCCAGGGGTGCATATCGCACCCTCTAATCTTTCTGTTTATTTCTTTTCTCAATGTCTCGGTACAACTTGTGGTTACAAAACGCAGCCCATGGCCGTGCTTATATACACGCACCAAGGCTGGATCCTATTCCAACTGGTACTCGTACCAAACTTTCCTAAACAAACAACGACTCAAACTCGTACTAGCCTAGCACACCTAGTAGGACACGTACAAACCTACTCAGACTATGACTCACACACGTAGACACACTAGGAAACTAACATGCAACCTTGCCGAATAAACCATGCTAATTCCTAATTAGACTCACACACGGATTAAGGCAAGATTATGCTACAATCTCCCCCTAATCTTGACTTGTCACTTCTCGTACTCCTCTGATCTTGACTCAACACAGCTCCACGTCACATCTTGATCGTCATGTCCGTACATTAAGTATGACCACGCAGGAAACATGCAGTGCACCTTTGCTCTGCTATGCTTTGCCACCGCCATTGATCGGCCTCCCGCACTCGGTTCACACATCAGTGCCACCGCTATTGCGGTCCTCACACTCGGTTCGCACCATACTCCTCTTGTACTTGCATCCAGTAGCTTCTTCTTCTACTGTCCGCACACATCCTTGCTTTACGGTAGCATACTACCACCGTCCGCCTTCGGAACACCGAACCCACGCTGGCCGCAACCAGGACGCTCCACGAGGACATGGACATAACTCACGGAACACCGTGCACACCTCAACCATGACGCGCTTCAACTGCAACGGATCTTCACAGAGACGAGCACTTGGAAATGACGACGACTCACATAGACAGCGCCGACTTAATGTGCCAACTCGCACGATCATGACTCTCGGACTCAACTCCCCCGAAGACGAACTTGACGAGACTTCCGACGCCGCACCTCGGCACCACCGCTCCATCAACGATCATCCACCTCCAGTCCTCCACCAGCCTGCCGACGACAACCCTATGCCGTCTCCTCCGTGTCGCTCCCCCGAACGACGATCGCCCGCCCCGAGGCGCTAGTCGGGTCGCCTCCCCGGGGCAAGCGTGGCTTCAAATCTCGACCTCGCTCTGATACCAATTGTTGGGTTTTCGCCCACAGGATCGATCACATCAAACTAGACGAATCGACACACTCGAAAAACTTGTGGCCAGGGGTGCGTATCGCACCCTCTAATCTTTCTGTTTATTTCTTTTCTCAATGTCTCGGTACAACTTGTGGTTACAAAACGCAGCCCATGGCCGTGCTTATATACACGCACCAAGGCTGGATCCTATTCCAACTGGTACTCGTACCAAACTTTCCTAAACAAACAACGACTCAAACTCGTACTAGCCTAGCACACCTAGTAGGACACGTACAAACCTACTCAGACTATGACTCACACACGTAGACACACTAGGAAGCTAACATGCAACCTTGCCGAATAAACCATGCTAATTCCTAATTAGACTCACACACGGATTAAGGCAAGATTATGCTACACCGGCCCTATCCGAGGTTCGGTTAAAAGTGGTCTTCAGAACAATGCATGGGTCAACCATATCAACATTCAAAATGGATTTGAGGTTGATCACATCCAACAATTTGTCTCTCTACGGGAGTTGCTCTCTGATGTCACCCTCACACAAGACGCGCCGACACCATGCCTTGGAACTTCACAAATGACGGCTCCTACTCCACCAAGACGGCATACAAGATACAATTTGAGGGTATCATCTCCACCTCTCTTGATGTCTCGGTTTTGAGGGCTTGGGTGCCCCCAAAATGCAATTTTTTTGCTTGGCCAGTCATGCAAAATAGGGTATTGGACGGCGGAGCGACTCCAACAAAGGGGGTGGCCAAATTGTGGGAAATGCCCCCTTTGTAACCAAGTGCAAGAATCGGCGGATCATCTCTGCTTCAAGTGTCGGTTCACCATTCGAATTTGGAAGGAGGTCCTCGCTTGGTGTGGGTGCCAATACATTTTGCCTATGACATACTTGGTGGACAAACCTCACCCTCGATAATGGCATCGCTCGCAAAGCCATGTTCTCATTGATCATGCTCGTCTCTTGGAAAATTTGGAACGAGCGCAACGCTAGGGTGTTTCGACATGTAGCCTCCCCGGTGGCCATGGTCTTTGTAGAATTAAAAGTGAGGCGAGATTTTGGTGCTCGGCCGGAGCAAAAATTTTGAGCAATGTAATGTTGGGAGAGTAATCTCCATTTTGCAAAGTCCTAGGGCTTGTCCATGCATCATGTGACTTAAAATCCTTCTTCTTTAATGAAAATGAAAAATCTTTTGCCTTGCTTCATTTTTTTTGAGTTACACCTGATTCAGAAGAACATCTCTAGCAAGGCCTCTAAGAAGGGTATGTACAATTTGTTGGGTTACAAGAAAAAAAGAGATCCTGTAAGAACCCTATCCCAACCTAAAAAAGGACTATAAATCCTCTCTCCATACGCCATTATCTCGAGGACGGACTGCCGGTACCCTTGCCGACCTCTCACGCACGGCGGCGGTGGGCCGACAAACGCCTCCTTTCTTCGATTTTTTCACAAAGCAGCGGTTTGACAACTTGATTTGTGAGGCGTGTTCTAACACTACAGTAGTGTTATAGGGTTTTCAGTAGAGTTGATATGGCCGTTCAAACTCTTCAAGATTATTTATGTGATATTGAGCAATTATGTCTTAGAGTTGTGGCGCAAAAGTGATTACGCGAAAATTACATACGGTGCCAAATGATTTTAACGTACTGTAATGTTTCATTTTATTTTATGTCAGAGTTATTTGTGTATCCCTAGTCACAAACTTTGTCAATAAAAGCACATTACTCTGGGAGAGAAATGTTTTTTCTCGAGTATCTAGAAAAGAAAGTTTAGCCGGGCCGGATTAAATTTCACTTTGGGTCTTTTCCATTAAGGATAACTCTTAGATTAAATTCAGCGAGGATAACTAGTTAGGAAATACACTCTGTGGGAACAATATCCATCTCTATATACTATTGTCCGTCTGATACGATCGCTACGGTTTTGGGGACATCTCCACCTAAAGTGACGTTCATACGAGATTTAATCGGTCCCCCTGACTTGTGACATGGAATGCTTGTTAGGGCGACTGGCTATGGTTCAGTCATCGCAGTGGTCTGATGTATCTCGTTGGAATTTAAAGGAGACGGGAAATTCTTGGTAAATATAGAGGACTTTTTTTTATCAAGATGTGCCAGTCGATGATGATAAAAAAATATGGAAAATGAAAATTCCACTTAAAATAAGATCATTGGATGGTACCTTTTCAAGGGGGTGATCCTTACTAAAAAACAATATTGTAAAACATAACTGGCAACAAATACAAAATGTGTCGTTTGTCATCATGATGAGACAATAAAACACTTATTCTCCTAGTACTCTTTTGCCCGCTCTATCTGGCCAATCATCCAAATAGTTTCTAATTTGTACCTGCTGTGTAGTGTTGAAAATATATTTGGCTCGAGTTATTCTCAGGGTGGGAGCGCTTACCGTAATATAGTTGCGTTGACTATATAAAAATGACAAGATTTGAGTGATAAAAATTTCTACCTTATGCACATCATCTACCATATAGGCATGTCTTTCTAACGCGTGGAGTTTCACGACCTATTACCGACGTGTCTACTAAATTGGAAAATAAGGTGAGTGATATTTTTATCCCATATGGATGCGGCGTAATCTTCGGATTGGATTCGCCATTTCCATAGGCGTTTTACGGATTCTATGATTGATTCTTGTACTGAGACTTGATTAACTTTTATGCTTCAATTGTTTTGCCTGCGTGCATGATATTATGCAGAGGTCGGGGTAACAGTCTGTCTGTATGATTGGCCTTGATCAAACAAAATTACGCCGGATTCTATTTCAGTCTTCGACGTGCGCCGGGACAATTTTTTGTTGCAAATTTGCCGCACGCTCACGAATCGTCATCTCTGCGGCGTTGAGGCCGGACGGAACGGCGACGAGGCGAGGCGTGAAAAGAACAAGGGCAAAGGCAAAAGCGAGTGTGGGGCGGCGGTCGCAACCAAGTTGGCGCGAATATTCCCTGCGTGGGGGGTGGGGGCGTGGGGCCAGGCGACATCATCGTCAACATCTCACCGTGTCTCCCTCGCCCTAACTACGCTGGCCTGGCACCACCGCCTTTCTTAGCCCTCCGCCGTCGCCGCCGGAATATACCGTCGAGGCTGGGCGGCCGCAGCTCATCGACAAGATATCGATCAAAACCATAGAACCGGAAACTCCAATTAATTGACCAATTCCATGGTCGTGTGCTAGCTACTGACAAGCTGAGCGAGGCCAAAGGAGATCAAAACAAGGAAGATCGCCGAGAGCTCACCTGGCGCCGGGGATATGCGGTTCGATTCATTCACCGTTCTTGGTCTCGGCGGTAACCGATGGAACGACGTGCGTTGTCGTGATCATTGACCGGTGAGGTTGACACCTAATCACCAGTGCGGTCGAGCGCTTTTCTTTAGGCAAATCTAGTAAGTGAGCAATGATCGTCTTTAAAAAAATAGGGCGACAGTAATGATCAGAACAGACAGACAGGCAGCTTCTCTCGCCGCCGGAACGCGCGCGGCGGTAGCGGCACACATGCACACATGGCCAACCGCTCATGTCGGGCGCGCCCTTCCCGAGGCCGATCGGACGGCCGGCCGTACCGCCGGCGCCCGTCCACGCGGCGCCGCCCGGTTGGCTCGGTCGGTCGTTTTGTTTTGTTTTGCCTCCCGGCGCAAGGCTCCCCGAGATTCGCGCGCCGCGCACACGAGCGATATGCGATGCGATGCCCACCCCGTCCTCGCTCGATCGGTTCCTCCTCTCCCTCCAGCCTCGGCGCCCATCTCTCTCTCCTTTTCTTCTCTCGCACCACCTGTCTACATATCGCCGCACCTCCGCTCGACTCCGCGTCCCTATCTCCGCCCACGACCGGCTCTATCAGAGCCCAACAGCCATATATCAGCACGCATTTCCATCACGAATCCTCCTCGGGCCTCGCCGAAATCCTACGCTAACTTCCCACGGCACCAAATTCGCACCACCCCACCGGACCGAGCCTGCGACCCCTCGCTTCGGCACGCGCACACACACGTACACGGCCGCCGCGCTCCCTCTGCTACGTCGTTTAGCTCCATCGAAGAAGCTAGCTAGCTAGCTAGCCGGGAGAGGTGAAGACCGGCCGGCGGGCGGGCGAGGTGTGAGGTCGATCGAGCAAAGAAGAGAATCCGGTGGAGATCATGATGTTCGAGGGGATGGAGCGGTCGGGATACGGCGTGGGCGCCGGGGTGGTGCTGTCGCGGGACCCGAAGCCACGGCTGCGGTGGACGCCCGACCTGCACGAGCGCTTCGTCGAGGCCGTCACCAAGCTCGGAGGGCCCGACAGTAAGTACCGACCTAGCTCTCCTGCTTCAGCTCTGCCTTCTCTACTGTACGCACCATGAAACATGTGGACGAGTTAACGCAGCCTCGCTAGCTACGCCCAGTTCATGCGCTCGTGTACGGCAGCTACAGTTTGTCCACCCCACCAGCACCTAAATTAAGGTCAAATGGACCGGGCATGTGTGCGCGCAGGAAAAATAATCGGGGTTTCAGTTCTAGCGAGTCGCTTACACATTTCTAGCATCAGAGTGATCCATGTGTTTTGATCATGATTATCAGTTCATCGGTCTATGATCTGTGATCCATGTATATGCAACCAGTCGTACTCCCTCCATTCCAAATTAATTGACTTGGTTTTGTGCAAATATAGATGTATCTATACTTGTATGGTGTCTAGATACATCCATGTGTAACCAAATGTGTGTCAATTAAATTCGAACGGAGGGAGTAGTTCGTACCAAGAATGACTCTTGATTTGACTTGGTTTTCCATTTGACTCTGCTGTCGACAGAGGCGACGCCCAAGTCGGTGCTGAGACTGATGGGAATGAAAGGGCTCACCTTGTACCACCTAAAGAGTCATCTTCAGGTTTCAGCTTTAATCCTTCGTTTTGCAAATTATTTCATACATATACTGTTTTCCTTGTCTTCGGCCAATACTTAATTCTCGATCATATCAAACCTTCAGAAATACAGGATGGGAAAGCAGAGCAAGAAAGATACAGGCTTCGAGACCAACAGAGGAGGTACGTATATAACTGGCAAATACTAGCAACCAAGAGTGAACATGATATATTTTACGGTTTTGCTATTTCTCACTCCCTATATTTTAAGAAACTAAAAGATAAAACATTTGACGTTCATGCATAATTTGTTTTGAATTGTCGGTTTCCTTTTATCCTGTTTTTAAATTTCACATGCCTTTAATTGTTTTCCTCTTGTTGTTTCTACAGCGTTCGCTGCACACGGCATCAGTTTTTCCTCTGCGGTGTCTCCAAACGTTCCGTCTGCTGGAAACAACAATACGGGGTGAGCTTTGCTTTCATAATAATGCACTGGTTCACGCCTCATTTCTAACTTAACCAGGATGACCAAGAGCAGCCGTAGGATGAACTAACAACGTTTAGTTGACAGGGTACGAAATACGAGTTATATATGACGATTAATCGTACTATCAGCCATTTGAATATACCCTTATACATACTAAAAGATCTTTAGTTTATACATAAAAAAATTACTTGATTGTGATTGACTTTCAATGATTTGGAAGGTGATAGGGACATTATTCTGTTGATTGTTTTTTTTTGAATGGTTATTCTGTTGACTGTTAAGGGTGTATGTATGTCTGTAGATCAGGTGTTAATTAATATGTTTCTAATTATATTTTTTGAGGGACGTTCATAATTATATTGATATCACCCCGTCACATCACAACTTCAAAACAGACGAGTTAGACAAAATGCCGGATTAGAGTGCGAATAATTTGCAACTAGTTGCACCCGCAACTCATTATCGGATGCCTCACTTCGGAGTTTTCAAAAATTGCGAAATAAATCATGGACATAGATTATGTCGTGTCTTGTGCACCCAAAAAGTTTCATCCAAAAACATGACTATGATATGGCACCGTCCTGATTAGACCCAATTTTATGGACTGCTCATTATCGGATGCCTCACTTCGGAGTTTTCAAAAATTGCGAAATAAATCATGAACATAGATTACGTCGTGTCTTGTGCACCCAAAAAGTTGCATCCAAAAACATGACTATGATATGGCACCGTCCTGATTAGACCTAATTTTATTGTGAAATAAATCATGGACATAGATTATGTCGTGTCTTGTGCAAATATTTTGCAACTAGTTGCAAATCGTAGTTTCCGGCCGGATTAGTAGTATTTATGGACCGCTCTGTGTGTACTGAATCGTCTTATGTATATCACGGATTAGTAGTATTTATGGACCGCTCTGTGTGTACTGAATCGTCTTATGTATATCACTCAACCGGAGCAGCTAACTGCTAACATATGATATGGCACCGTCCTGATTATACCCAATTTTGACATCTTGGTAGGTTGAATGTCACCCAACTTGTCTCTGAAGCGGTGCCCCTAAATGCATTTTTATATGATTTATGACCATTATTCACGTCGACTTTCATGATCATTTTTGTTGTTTGTCTTACCATTTATTGAACACTATTATTTTTCCATGGAACAGAGAAACACCACTTGCGGATGCACTAAGGTATCAAATCGAAGTCCAAAGGAAGCTGCACGAACAGCTTGAGGTAATGTTTATAGAATTGCTACACTAGCCATGTAGACCAAAAGTCCGAACTGATGAAAAGGGGCTAGGCAATATATTTATATTCAACACTCCTCCTCACGTCTAGTCTATTTTAGTCCTTAGCGTGGGATAGGAGCAGGCCGCAGGATCTTTTTTTTCTTTTCTTTTTTTTAATCCGCGTGAGCGGGGTCTCGAACTCGAGACCTCTTGGCTCTGATACCATATAGAATTGCTGCACTAGCCATGTAGACCAAAAGTCCGAACTGATGGAAAGGGGCTAGGCAATATATTTATATTCAACAATGTTTCCAGAGCATCATCAATAGGAGCCCCATTTCTCCAATCTGCCTCCAACAGCACATTTTTCTGAACCCTTCTACACTTGCAGGTTCAGAAGAAGCTGCAAATGCGCATCGAAGCCCAAGGGAAATACCTGCAAACAATACTAGAGAAGGCCCAAAAAAACCTCTCTTATGATGCGAGTGGAGCTACAAACCTAGAAACAACGAGATCACAGCTCACGGACTTCAACCTAGCTCTCTCAGGATTCATGGACGACGCGACGCAAGCGTGCGGACAGAACAACGGAGACTTGGCAAAAGCCATATCTGATGACAACCTTAGAACAGGCAATATAGGCTTTCAGCTCTACCATGGAGTTCAGGACGCCGATGATGTGAAATGCAGCCCAGACGAGGACCAGCTCCTGCTTGATTTGAACATCAAAGGAGGATATGATCATCGCCTAACTTCCCACGGCATGCGGCGCGGCGAGGCGGATCTTATGGTCGGCCAGCACAGAAGGTAAATAGTTCAATAGAAGGGCGACAGTAGTTTAAAATGAGAGTTTCCCTGTGCCCTATGAGAGATTCTTTTGGCAATCCTGAGGATGCTTGTTCACGGTGTTGATCCATTCCAGCGCATGCTAATGTAAAATTGTAAAATCTGTGGAAAGATCGAGGCTTCGAATAAATGTAGCTAATCGTGAGTGAGGTCTGAATCTGATTACACTGTACACGTACCTAAAGTCTAATCGACTAGAGCATAGCATTATGAAGTGTTGCAAGTTGCCAAGTTGCAACAGCCCAAGCACCTTCAAATTTCTGTCTGTCTTGTAGTTGGGTTCAGTAGCTTCTTCATATGTATGAAACGATATCATGTTTCTAATATCATGTCGAGAAAAAAGATCACATTATTCAGTCTGAGACACAAGCTAGAAACCAAGTGACTGTTTCCCTGAAACAGTATTAAGTCTGCTCACTAAGTGCACTCTTCATCGCTAACTGAATAGTTAGTCAATGCTGTATGTTCTGTAAACCCATAATAGTGCATTTCCTAAGAGTTGGGACGTTTACATCAACTCGGTTCACGCCCATAATGGCAACAATACATTAATTCCTCGAGAAATATCCGTGCTCTTGTCACCAACGGGCGTTTTATTTCTCAAGCATCAGTAGTAGTAACCTCACCTACGAGACACAGATTAGCAACAACTCGTGTTTCTTACTGACAAGGGCTGAAGAGCAGATCTCGGCAGGGCACAACAGGGCGTCGGTACTGGTCAATGATATCCGAGCGGCGCAGGCGTCTTGTTGAGCTCCAATCCCTGGAAATGGATGTCCTGCATGCGCATCATGAGATGAAAAACAGTTCAGAAATCAGGAGCAGATCAGTACGTACGTGTACACGCTTGGGTTTCAGTTCAAGATACCTACCGCGGCGAAGTGGTTGACGTCGCGGTGGTGCGCCTCGTCGGCGCGCACGACGGTGACGACGTCCTTGAGCCTGGCGTCGGCGGGGAGGCGCCAGTAGTCGATGGCGATGCGCGGGGCCGGGATGTTCTCGATCTTGCCGGCCTCGAGGTCGCGGAGGAACTCGGTGTATGAGTGGATGGCCTCCTCCTCGAGGTAGCCGACGACGCGGTGCGCGAACTTGGGGGACAGGAGATAGCCGACGAAGTAGGCGTTGAAGAAGACGCCCTGCACGGCCAGGACGAGCGCGCGCTCGTACCACTTGGGGTCGGCCACCTCCATGAAGGTCATGAGGTGCATCCGCTCGTTCTCCGCCTCCTCCAGCAGCGCGCGGATCCAGCCGCCGCTCTGCTCGAACCGCCGGAGCGAGCGCAGGTGGAGCAGCATCCCGCCCACCATCCCCGGAACCGCCGCCACCGTCTCCAGCATCATCGCCCGGCAGCCGTACCTCCTCTGCATCCAGCTCGCCGTGCCATGTCAGTGCGAAGTTGCGAACACGAACAAAAAATCTCGTTCTTTCGCTCCATCAATACCTGGAAGAAGATATCGGTGGGCACGCGCAGGGACTTGACGGTCCAGTAGGCGATCTTGTCGAGCAGAACCTTGGGCTTGTGGTGCTTCGTGAGATCGATCGACGTGTCCGACGTGTAAGCCTCCCACGGCTGCAGAATCAAACAGGATCACCAGTTATGCACAGTGTTAGCGACAAAATTAATAGGCAAATCTTGTGAGCGTACGAGATTAATTACCCTGAAGCAAGACCACTTCCACTCGGCGCCGTCCTTGTTCACCAGCTTGGACGGGACGATGCCCCAGTAGCTGCTCACCACGGCGCCGTCCTTGTTCGCGGCCTCCTTCGCGGCCTGAAAGGCCTCAGCCTTCGCGGCGGCGGTGCTCGCGACGTTGTCCTTGGACGCCGCCGCCTCCTCCTTCGCCGCCTCGGCGGCGGAGCTGGACAGCAGCCGCGCCCACACGGCCACGCCGCCCCCTTCTCCTCCGACCAGCAGGGGCGTTGACGCAGCCGCCGGAGTTGCCGGGCCAAACACGCGCGGGCCCAGGTGGCGGAGGAGGACGCATCCTGCAACGCGGGACCTCATCGTCGTCGAAGATGACGAGCCTGCTTGGTGGGCTGCTCTGCTCGCGAAACCCGTGGTCGCGGAGGCTCGCGAACCTGCGGACGTGCCGACTTCTGAGAGGGTGACGGGACGACGTGGCGCCGCCGGTAGATGACACGATGACCCGTGAGAATGGCGGCTCCGCTTGGCTGATATTTTTTGGAACCAACTGGTGGACATTTGTAGGAGACTCTCTGTCCAATATCCCTCAGCTTTTCAGGAGACAGGATAGTGGTGTGTCAAGATCGTTGCGGCTGCTATGCGGGTGGCTGCTATAGAAGACTTCGAGTGGACTGGGAATTTGGCCCGTGCATCGTCGAGCTGCGCAGAATCTTGCGTGTTCCCATTTCAACGGAAAAGGGAAAATTCTAAATTGGAGTGGGCTTCTTTTGACTCCGAAAATTGGCGAGGTATGGCCAAGGATAGCTTCCTGCCGGCACTATGATGCGGGAAAACTCTTTTCGAATGTGCACGCTACATAGCGTGAACGTAACCATAGTCCAACATACCTCTAGAAGTAAACCGAATTATTTGTGTTTCATCATATATATTTTTCATGCACGGCATGTATATTTCGTGGGAGCCATCACTTCCGTTTGTTTTTCTTAGAGCATCTCTGACCCATCCCCTTTCGGCCGTTAGAGGAGTATATTTTCTCCTCTAACGGCCGAGCCGTCTCTAGCCGATCCCCAAGCCGCGTTAGAGGAGGAAAAAATTTAGGAATCGGCCTCGGCGACTCGAAAATATACGCGCCGGAGGCCCCGAACCGCATATTTTTTCTCCTCCACCTCGTCGCCACTGCCCCGCCGCCCCGGCGCACCATTCTCGCCGGCGTTGCCCCCGTCGGCCACCGTTTTCCCTCCGCCGTCAGCCCGAAGCACCGCAACTCCATTTCCCTCCATCCGCCCCTGTCGCCGTAGGTCGCCGTCACCGGAATCGACCACTAGAGCCGTCGCATCGGGGTGGATCCCGGCGCCGGTCAGAACCCAGAAAAAGCTCGTCTCCGGCCACGGCGAGGTCGCTTTCGGTAGGGAAAAGGCTCGGGAGGGGACGGAGGCGGTGTAGAGTGACCACGGGCGTCGAGTTGGTGGCCGTGGCCGAGGTCCGTGGCCGAACGGTCGTCGAACTTCTCCCGGCGGCGGAGACGCTGGTCTGTGGCCGTCCGGTCGTCGTGCAGCCGCTAGGAGGGTGTTTGTCGGCCACGACCTTGTCGTCCGACCGTCCTCTAGCCCGCCCGCTTGTCCAGCCCCCTTTTGGCCGGCTCAACTGCTCTGGCCGCGATCTGCCGCTCCGCCGCGCACAAGGTATTCGACCGAATTCCCGTACCAAATTTTCTTTGGTTTTCGGCTGTGTTGGTGACCGATAGCATTCGGCTGTAGATGAAGAGGCTCAGAGAGATGATTTTCGACGATTCCTCGTCGGAGGAGGAGGAAGAAGAAAACGAGGATTTGGAAATGGCAATGCTTATGATCTTGAACGAAGATTTTCGGGCGCCGAGGAGGGGATCTCAGTTCGGCCGTGCATGGGTTAATCGAAACAGAGCCGAGGGGCATGAGAAGATCATGCGAGATTATTGCAACCCCGATGCCACCTACACGGACAAGCAATTCCGGCGCCGGTTTCGGATGCAAAAAGACTTGTTCCTCACCATCACAAGAGCAGTCGAACGGCATGATGATTGGTTCAAACTTCGGAGGAGTGCTACGGGTGAGGTCAGTGCTAGCCCGGTGATGAAGTGTGTGGCTGCCATGAGGGTACTTGCATATGGCTGTTCGGCCGATGCCATGAGGGTACTTGCATCTCTGGCGTCTCCGCGGCAATTAGTTGTGTTTGTTTTCATTAATTTGCTTGCAAACGATTCGATTTATTACATTCAATTCGGTTTGTAATATTGAACTATTTGATTTATTACATTTATTTGGGCTTGTAATAATGAATATTTTGATTTATTACATTTATTTGGGTTTGTAATAGTATAGTTTTGTTCAAAAGTTTTGATTTGCAAAAAACAAAATTTTACTCCTCTAAACTTTTTGGGGATCGGTTCCGCCGCGCTAAATTTAGAGGAGCAAATTTGCCTACTAAAGGAAAGGGGGCCGTTTTCTCCTCTAAATTAAAGGGGATGGGTTAGAGATGCTCTTACACTCCGCTAAACTTTTCAAAAATGATTCAATGTTTTTATTTAAAAAATATCCTTTACTCTAGAATAGTTGCTACCTCTAATTTCATCGTAGCACTAGTACAAAATAGCATGTTCTTGACCGGCCTTTAAACCACATACACGACCGATTTTGGACCCGTTGGGTCGGCACTAACGTACGACACTCGCAGAGTTCTAGAGACGGACACATGTCAGCAGAAGGGCTCGAGACAACCTTTGGATGTGTTGCTTAAGTCATCCTTGACATGCTCTTATAAGGGCATGAGTTATGAGGTATCAACTTGTTTTTGCCCTATGCCATCCCCGTAAGGTTGAAATAATATCAGCGAGGAAGCATGATGTCTTTATGGCACTTGTCAAGCAGACTTTACCATCAGACTAGCGGCATATACATCCGCTTATCTACTAATTTTGCAAAAAGAGCTGGCAACGGGGTGCCCAGTCCCAATTAATTACAACTTTAACCCCTTAATTCTCTTCACATTTTTGCCCTGATTTATCAGTCAAGCAATAATACCAGTGAAATATCTGCATGTGTAAACAAAAGAGAAAAGAGGATGATCTGCCTTGCTGGTAGAAATAACGTCATTCATGGTAGCCACTCTTAAAAGTCTGTTTGGCCGGGGTCATATTGTACTTTCCACTACTGATTCGTTGACCAATTAACACACACCTCCCAAAACTTAATTTTTACTCTCTATATGATTTCAAAAACCTAAAAAGCATTTAATCCCTGCTTCCCTCTGAAGGGTCTTTCTTTTACTTTTATGTTGAGTCAGTTTTCCTACTTCTTTCTATCTTCCACAAGCAAACACTAGTTTCAACTTTGGTAAACATTTGTTATATGCTACATATTGGACTTATTATATTTTTTGTGTTGACAATATCCATGAGAAAATATGTTGAAAGTTGAAGCAAATGCTGAAACTTAATCTTCCTTTGTGTTGGTTAAATACCTTTTACTGGAAACTATTGCTTTATGAGTTAACATTTATGTAAACCTGTGGATGCATTGTCTCCAAAGTACTATTCATGAAAAGTTTAGCTTGTATGATTCAGTGTTTACTCATTATCTATTTGGTAGCAAATTATAGACCATTGACTTGGATCACTTCATTCACTTACATGTGCCTTACAATACTATTTGATCAAGATTATGATTGTAGCATGTCACTTCAAAAATTATTTTGTTTTATCGTTTACGTACTCGAGGACGAGTAGGAACTAAGCTTGGGGATGCTGATACGTCTCAAACGCATCTATAATTTTTGATGTTTCATGTTGATATTATACCAATTGTTACATGTTTTGCATCCACTTCATATATTTTTATACATTTTTTGGGACTAACCTATTAACAAGATGCCACGTGCAAGTTCCTGTTTTCTGCTGTTTTTGTATTCCAGAAAAGCTGTTCTGGAAATATTCTCGAAATTGGACGAAAATCAACGGAGGTCCCTATTTCACCGACACGTACACGGAGTCCAAAGGGGTGACGGAGGAGCGCCAGGAGGCGGCCACACAAGGGCTCGGCGCGGCCCCACCTCCTGCCACGCCGAGGGTGCGTGTGGGCCCCTCGGGTGCCCTCAGCCGCCGCCTTTCACCTATTTATTCCTCCCGACGTGAAAACCCTAAATAACCGAGTCATATTCCACAAAAGTTCCAAGGCGCCGCCGTCGTCAACCCTAGCTCGGGAGGGTTCTGAAGCTCTTCCCGGCACCCTGCCGGAGAGGGGAATCATCACCGGAGGGCTCTACATCGCCATGCCTGCCTCCAGAGTGATGCGTGAGTAGTTCATCCTTGGACTACGGGTCCATAGCAGTAGCTAGATGGTTGTCTCTCCACTTTATGCTATCATGTTTAGATCTTGTGAGCTGCCTAACATGATCAAGATCATCTTATTATAATGCTACATGTTGTGTTTGCTGGGATCCGATGAATATTGAATACTATGATCAAGTTGATTATTAATCTATGTTACATGTTATTTATGATCTTGCATGCTTTCCGTTACTAGTAGATGCTTTGGCCAAGTAGATGATTGTAACTCCAAGAGTGAGTATTTATGCTAGATAGTGGGTTCAGTCTCCAGTAATCTGGGCGAGTGACAGCAACGTCTAAGGTTGTGGATGTGTTGTTGCCACTAGGGATAACCTAACAATGTATGTCCACGGTCATATGTACTTGTTTACATTACGCACATTACTTAATGCGATTATCCGTTGCTTGCAACTTAATATCAACGGGGAACACGGATGTCAACCTGAAGGTGGATTATTAGTCATAGATGCGGTTGGATAACGGTCTATGTATCTTGTCGTAATGCCCAATTAAATATCATGGTAGTCATCTTGTCATATATATGCATTGTCATGCGCTTAATATTTTATCAATTGCCCAGCTGTAATTTGTTTACCCAACATGTCGTTTATCTTTATGGAGAGACACCACTAGTGAACTGTGGACCCCGGTCCATTCTTTTACACTGATAAAACTACCAACTGCAAACAATTGTTCTCTTTTACTTTCTGCAATTAAACATTATTTTCCACACATACGTTTAATCCTTTGTTACAGCAAGCCGGGAAGATTGACAACCTTCCTGTTTCGTTGGGGCAAAGTAGTTTGATTGTGTTGTGTGCAGGTTCCACGTCGGTCGCCGGATTCCCTGGTGTTGCGCCGTGCCATATTCCGCCACCAACAACCTTCTGAAGTGTTTCTACTCCTACTGGTTCGATAACCTTGGTTTCATACTGAGAGAAAACTTGCTGCTGCACTGCTTCATACCTTCCTCTTGAGTCTCCCAACGAACGTGTGATTTCATGTCATCAAGCTAATTTTCTAGCGCCGTTGCCGGGGAGTGGAAGTATTCGGTTCAGCAGTCTCCTAACTTCCCCTTCAACACGCCATGGTGGTCCGTCCTGGGAGCGACCTCCGGCAGGACAATGAAGTGGTGACTTTCCATGACTTCTCGGTAATGGGCATGCTCCATCCGTTTTGTGAATTCTTCATGGCGATCTTGGATACGGGTTGCACATGCTTCATCTGCATCCCAATGTCGTATTAATCTTGGCCACATTTGCCTATGCCTACGAGTCATTTGTGGGAGTGATGCCGTCGGTGGCCCTGTTTTGCCACTACTTTGTTCCCCGCCTGGGCAGGTCGAAGTGGATTGCCGGGGGAGTCTCCTTCCGACTCAAGAAATCCGCAGCGCACCAGTATCCACTGGTGTGAATCAAGTCAACTGGGGGTAGTGGAGGTACAACTGGTACTTCATCAAGGTGAGCGTATGAGCCCGCATCTCTTTGTGCCGACATACCCAGCTGAGCATCTGGCGCATTCCAAAGAGAGAAGCTCCAAAGGTCAAGCTTTACTTCCCGCCATCAATCGACTGACCGATCTCCGGGATCAAGGATTGACAAGCGCCATGATTACGGGTGACTTCATCCAAAAGGGAATCGCCCCTCTGCAGCGCCGATCTAGTCCGGCGTGGGAGCTTAGTCAGAATGGTGACATCAACCAGAAGCCGGGGTCCTCTTGAAAAGAGCTGACTGGGCCAGGAGTATGGACTTTTTGTTCCGGGGGAACCCTTTCATCTTCCGGGTAACATCCTTGAAAGAACATGATTGCCCCATGTGTGGTTTTGGTAATTAATGACAATCCTTATGGACTAATGTTTATATTGAGATATCCTTGTAGGTTTGTCCATAGGCAACACTTGAACTCCATGTGTTGGATTCAAGGTTGAATGCCTTGAAGGTCATTGGATATAATCAGCATATTTGAGATGATCAAGAAAGAAGAAAAGATATAATGTTGATCAAGGCGAAGTTGAAAAGAATGTGGATTCAAGTGATCAACACACAAAGCTAAATGTGCACCATGTGGTATCATGTGATCTAATGGTATGGTAAGCAATCTATATAGCTTTGTGAACTCTCCCATAATGGTGTATGGGGGAGCGACATGTGAGTCTTCATCAAGCAAAACTTGATCAATAGGTGTTGTTGGAGGTCGTTGGAGACTTGGCTACATCATGAAGAATTAAGGGATCTTCATCAATCATATTTCCCAAGCCAAGTCATTTGGATTATCATGTCACTATCTCATATCCAATGTTACTCCTTGCGGTAACTTGCACTTAAATTACTTATTCATTGAAAGTTGCTTGCCCCTAGCATGTGTTTGGTTTTGTTCCTTGCACATGTTTGTATATGTTGTGCTCACTACTTACATATCTTGTGTAATCTAGAATGTGTATGTTGGTTTGCACACCATGTACATGTGAGTGTGTGTTGAGCCTTTATTGCATCTTGTTGTATCTTTGTTGGCTCTTTTGAGATATTAATGGACCACCCCATTTTGGAGAGTGATATGCTTTCGGCACGTCACAATCCTAAAAATGTGTGTGCATGAGGAATACCATCTAGTATTGATATTTCAAGATTATCTAGCCTCTAGGTGGTATGTCATTCTCATGAGAAATTCAAATTCTAATGTCCATTAATTATCTCTAGTTGGTTTTGTTTGCCTCTTGTTTTAAAAGAAATGGATTATCACATTATGGGGGAGTAATAAGCTTTGTGCATATTACAAGCTTAGAAAATGTGAACATTTGAGGTTTTGCCACTTAGAATTGATACTCTAAATTATCTTGTTCCTATGTGGCATGTTGCTCAAACAAAGTTCCATTTTGCTTAAAAGTGTTTTGTTGCCTTGGATCCTCTTTGCTCTACTCAAATCTATGGTAGGTTTTCTTTGAAATAGGAAAAGCCGTGATCCCATTCTTGTGCATTTACTTTCAAAGTCACACTTGTAGATAATGCACTTCTCTTGGGGGAGGTATCCTAAAATGAGTAGAACATCGTATTTTAAATTGGTATTGGATCTTATTGCTTTCTTGAACATGACTAGTGTTCAAATATGATATATGGAAAGTGATGATCCCATTTGTGTGCATTTTGCATTCAAATGCAAGATCATAAATAATGCACAAATCATGGGGGAGCTATCCTATATTATTTAGAACATTATTTGTTTTCAATTGGTATTTGATTTTTATCCCGATGATGTGTCTTTGTGTAAGACAAATCTTTTCGTCTTGGTACTTTGTGCCATCATGTAGAGTGTAGAGGAATTAGCTTATTCTTTGGAATCTTTCTCTCTTTTGGGAGTTGTTTATCTCATTCGTTGAGATATATTTCACTTGGTATCTCTTCCGGGATTTTGTCTTTAAATCTCTTGATCTACTCTTTCTTTTGATATCTTATCAATCATGTGTTGATTTGGCTCTTGGATATAATTTGAACAATTATCTTTATTGTCACACTCTTGTGTGCATTCTTGGTTTTCTTGGTGTTTTGTCCAAATTGTGTCTCCATTTGGTTCTTAAAGGTCTTGAGCATGCATACTTACTACATGTGTACTTTATGGCATGTTTTCCTCCTTTGTTCCAATATATAGGGTAAACTCCACCGAATCCTAAATCGGCTAAGATGTGCATGAAATTCAATTTCATATCTATATGCATATATTTATGTGGAGCTTGTCCTATGTATTGTAGTTCCTCTAACTACTTTGGACCCAATTAGTTTGGGAACCATTTTGTACTTGAATTTTGTTTTAGGTACATGGAAGATGCATTGGATGCTTGTCTCATTTCGAAGGAAGATGTCCTCACCAAATGACTTTTGGAGACAAGCTATGACGGTTGATGAACTCTTGTCTACTACATCAACCCAATGCCATCTCGGTAACAAGTATCTACCCTCGTGCATACTTTTCTACGTTGCAACCTTGTGTAGGTTCATTCTTGGCATGGGCTTCTTTATTTGCAATTGTAGTGGTTTTTGCAATCTTGTTTTCAAAACATCTTTATTGCAAACATGAGTGAGCTATGATGATTGCATATTAAGGGGAATATATATAATCATGCCCATGATTCACCCATCCCATATATGTCAATCTAGCATTTTACT
Organism: Poa pratensis; assembly: GCA_947311845.1. NCBI lineage: Eukaryota > Viridiplantae > Streptophyta > Magnoliopsida > Poales > Poaceae > Poa > Poa pratensis. Next base: position 61,645,997 of record CAMZMU010000033.1, on the reverse strand, counting down.
TTTTGTCAAATTCTCTCATGTGCAATATTGATGAGTTTTTCAAGATCTCTTTCTTCAATTGGCATTTCTTTGGTTTGTTATACTTGTATCTTCTCTCAAAGCATCTCAAATATCTCGTGTTCCCTTGATGATATTTGTAATGTCTTTGTATGTTGGAAGTTTTATTTACACCCAATAAGATAAAATTGAGCTATGTGCTATGCTTTTAAAGCAAAGATCTCATTGGTGTATTTACTACTTCCTCTTGGATATCATGTGTTTCTTTAGTAACAAATCTTATGTGTACATGCTTCTTCGTGGACGTATATCATCATGATTGTTGTTACTTAGAAACTTATATACACTTGACAAGTTACATCTCTTTTTGATATCCTATCTCTTTGGTGCCACATTCTTATTTCATTTTATCTCTTTTGTGGCTCCTTAAATATTTGCCTTGTGAGTGCTTGCCTCTTTTTATTTGTTTCTCGATGCACTCATTATTGGCAAAGTTTTTCTAAAGTGCAAGTGCATGCTTTGCTTCATATCTTATGCACTCTTGCACATGTTTTATGTTTCAAACGATTATGGGGGAGTGATGATTCCATATTTTGTGCACTTTGTATTCAAATGCAAAATTCTAAATAGTGCACAAATATTGGGGAGCTCCTCTATTTTATTTTGAAGCATCATTTTTGCTCTTATCATAACATCTCTTATTCAATTGGTTCTTCGGATTCTTGATTGCTTGGTTTTCCCTATCATTCTTTATTGCAATCTTTGAATCCTCAATATAGTTTGATTTCCCTCCAAATATTCGTCAATGGATATGTGCATTTGATTTCACTCATACTATGAGAAATGCACACACTATGGGGGAGCTCTTACTATATTGACCTTCTAAGATTTTCCTCCCATTTCGGCAATGGATGCCAATGGGGGAGAAGTTTAGAGGGTTTAAGGGAATTTGGTTTTATGCTTTTGGTTCGTTATTAAGCATTTGCCTTTCTTGCTCATGCACCCTTGCTTGTTTCTTTGCATGGTTGCATGGTTGCTTAATATTCATTATATAAACCCTCGTAAAAGGGATTGTCATCAATTATCAAAATGGGGGAGATTGAAAGAACATGGTTGCCCCATGTGTGGTTTTGGTAATTAATGACAATCCTTATGGACTAATGTGTATATTGAGATATCCTTGTAGGTTTGTCCATAGGCAACACTTGAACTCCATGTGTTGGATTCAAGGTTGAATGCCTTGAAGGTCATTGGATATAATGAGCATATTTGAGATGATCAAGAAAGAAGAAAAGATATAATGTTGATCAAGGCGAAGTTGAAAAGAATGTGGATTCAAGTGATCAACACACAAAGCTAAATGTTGCACCATGTGGGATCATGTGATCTAATGGTATGGTAAGCAATTGTGTATATAGCTTTGTGAACTCTCCCATAATGGTGTATGGGGAGCGACATGTGAGTCTTCATCAAGCAAAGCGCAATCAAGAAAGGTGATCCACTTGAAGAGATCAAGATTGTCATCGTCTAGCTCAAGTGGAATGCGCAAGGCAAAGGTATGATCTTGATCGAGTTTCTATTTTACCGGTCTCATGGTGTTAGTTGGGAGACTGGGTTATAGGATAGTTTCCGCTCCATCAAGAGGGGCTCTCAAATGAGTAACTTGATCGTATCATCGTAGAGAGCTCAAACCTTTGCATCTCTAGCATCATCTTTCTTGGTTCTTCTTTGGGCTTTATCTTTATTGGGTTTTGGTGCTTGTTGGATCTTCATGACAAGCTCATGTTCTTCGAAAAATTTCGCATGGAAAACTTGTTGCGTTTTCAGTGTTGGAAATATCATCGGTTTATCCTTGAGGAAAGTTTCACACCTTCCTATGTGTAAGGAAGCTCTTGTCCTTATCTTTCCAACCTCGTTGGTCTCATCTCGTTTGGAGTTTCCTTGCGAAAGTTATTGTAGTTCTGGTACCAGGCTAACTTTCACCTGACGGTAGTACCGCTAGGCGCAGCGGTAGTACCGCTCCTCCTGGAGTGGAACTGCTGCAGTGCCCAGTAGGACTTCCTATGGCGGTAGTACCGCGGTCGGTACCACTGCCCATCAGGAAGCGATATTACCGCTGGAGCTACCGCCAGAGGTACCGCTAGGAGGGATTTAGCCTCGGGTATCCTTACGGTACCCCGGCGGTAGTGGCCTCGTAGTACCGCTGGATTTATTCATTTAAGTCCAGCGGTAGTACCGGCAACTCGGCGGTAGTACCGCTACCTGGAGGCAGCGGTAGCCCTTGCAGTACCGCATCCGCTGGGAAGCGGTGCTGCACTGGGTACCGCCAGGATACCCACAGCGGTAGTACCGCTGGGCTCGGCGGTAGTACCACTGGGCACGAGAACTGCACATAATGGTCAGATTTTCGGGGGACCTATTTAAGGGGTCTTCTTCCCCAACGGTTCCCTAACTCTAGAGCTCATGTTTTGCCCCCATTGCTGACCCTCCTTGAGCTTGCTATCTCTCTATCCCTCCAATGATTCTTGCTCCTTCTTGAGGGAAAAGAGAGAGGAGATCTAGATCTATTATTCCACCAATCAATCTCTCCTCTTAGTGAGGGGTAGTCTTTGGATCTAGATCTTGGGATTCATTTGGTTGTTTCCTTGCTCTTCCTCCCATCTTCCTCCATAGCATTAGTTGCTTTGGTGGGATTTGAGAGTGAAGGGCTTTGAGCACTTCTTGTGATCTTGCCATTGCATTAGGTGCATCGGTTTGAGTTCTCCACGTTATACGTGGAAGTAAAGTTTGAGAAGCTTATTACTCTTTGTGGATTGCCTCTTGGGTTGCTTGTAACCCTAGGCGGCCTTTGTGGGTTTCGGGAGCCTCAACTTGTTGCGAGGTGCTCCGAGACATTGTTGGAGGCTCCAACTCATTGTGGAGTTCCCCGACCTTTGTGTACGGCCTGATCAACGCCTCGAAGGTGACCTCATAGTGGTAGAGCTACGCCTTCACCGGCAAAGCTCACGGAGAATAGAGTGAGCACATCCGTGCTATTGGAGCGCCTAGGTGGCTCCACACTCCTCCAACGTAGACGTATTTCCCTTGAGAAGGAACTACGGGAAACATCTCCTCGGTCCACTTTGCGGTTATCTCTATACCCGAACTCTTACTTATGCATTTACCTTTGTGATAGCCATCGAGCTTGAAGTTATCTATCTTGCTATCACTTAGTGGTTGTTCTTGTCTAGAATAAGTCGTTGGTGCACATAGGTGAACCTAGCTTGGTTAGGTTTTGTGCTTGATAAATTAAACGTTAGTTTTATTCCGCATTTATTTAAGCCTAAACCGTAATTATTTCAAAACGCCTATTCACCCCCCTCTAGGCGACATCCTTTGTACTTTCAATCCTCCCACTATTTGAAGACCCGGCTACTGAGGGTGTCCGAGCCCCCATGCCAGAGTGCAATGCATATGGGATTCGGGGAACTGATCGGATAGAGCCCCCGCCTGCGCCCAGGCAGAGCAAGCTGCGATGTGGAGCTTCCGGGTTAGCACCTTCGGTGGATGTTGACCTAGCTGATGGGGATGTCTCCCTGGAAGAGCCTGGCCCCTCTGATGAGAAGAAGAAACACCTTCCCCGGCTGCACCCACCGGGTGTGGGACATCTGGGCCTCCCCCGGAGGCGGAGGTCATTCCGATGGATGATGTTGAAGAAAGGGTTGCGTCTGAGTTACCTCAGGAGCAGCCGGTACATCCAGGCTTGCAGGGAGAGCAAGAGTCGGATCAGGAATCTGGTGCTTTCCCTCCCCTCTTATAAACGACGAAGCCGGAGAGGAGAGTGTCTTGGTGCCAGACTTCTTTGATACGCAGGTTCAAAAGAAGTGGACCTTCTCCGAAGCAAAGCGAGACCGGGGGTAAGTTCGATCCCACCTCCATCATTTTTTGCTTGATTCTTTCCTTCTGAAAGCTTGACGATCGTTGTTCACCATTTCTTGCAGGGACTCGGAACCCAGGGGCTCCACGAAACATCTTCGAGTTGGTGGAGACGAAGAGGTGGGCGAGTCCACGGAGAGCTTCGCAGGTCACGCGAAAGAAACCCTTGCCCCGGGCGGGGCTCCTTCGGACTCCCACATTTCTTCGGGTGTCACTGAGATGGCGATGGTGGTGTGGACCCCGGGTCCCCAAGTGCAGGAGAACGTCGTTCCCGGCGGGACCCCCAGAAACCACACCGCCCGTTGCAGGTAACACCTTCGCTTGGCGTTGCAGATTCTTGTCGCAGTAGGGGCTAGCTCGATGCTAAGAGTTCTTGCTGTGTAGGCTATGCAGAGCGTGCACCCATGGAGAATCCCGGGGGAGCTTGACGTTGAGCCCCCGGAGAACCCGGTGGAGCGCAGGGTTGAAGCTGGTCAGCCCTCACGCGCCGTTTCTGCCTTAGAAACCACGAATCTTGCTTCAAATCCCGGGGGAGAGGAGCGAAGCGCCGGTTTCACCAAGGCATTTTCCAGCGTCGAAGAGTTCCTTGCGTTTGCTCGCGCCGAGATCGGGCGACAAGGGGCGTCCGACCCCTGCTACCCGGAGGATTTGCGGACCTTGGAACAACGATGGCAGCGGACGAGGAGCTGCTCAATGCCCGTGAACTGAGGGTGTCCCGGCAAGAAGTAGAGATACATCGGCGTCTCAACGAACTAGACGACCGCGAGCGCTGTCACCTTGAGGCCATCGGGCAACTTCCGATGAGGGTTCTGCAGGATGAGGATCGCCTAGAACAGAGCATGGACAACGCGATTGGGTGGACCCGGAGAGAAGTTGCATTGGAGTATAGGGAAACCATGCAGCCGAAGGACGCTACCATTGCAGCTCGAGATGAGCGGATATCCCAGCTGAGGCGAGACCTGGAGTTTGAGCAGGAGCGAGCGTGAAAGGATTTCTGGAAAGCTAGGAGCGAGAAGGAGGTGTTGGCCCAACAAGTGGCCTCCAACACCGACATCATCGCTCCTCAGAAGGCAGACCTTGCCAGAGGTGAGGAGTTCAAGAAGAACGCCATCAGAGCTGGAGAAGCAGGTCGAAAGACTGAACGATGCTGTGAGCTTCCGGGAAGAAGCCACGAAGCACATGAAGATTCTCCGGGACAAGGAGGCTATTGAGCTGGCAGAGGGACGCTCAGCCGCAGAGGAATCCCGATTGCAAGCCCAGAATGCCTGGGATCAACACGAAGAGGTGTCCAAGTAGCTGAAGGCGGTGCAGGCTGAGCTGATGAGTGCCAAAACCGCGCTTGACGATGTGAAGGGGCGGTTCACACTTCATCGACGAGAAGACTACCAACTCTTGCTTCGGATGCACTCGTTCTCTTTGAAGATTGTGGCAGAACTTCGAAGCATAGGGGTACCATCCCTTCCCATCCTTAAGCCGGAGCACTCGACCACTTTTCTCAATTATCCAGCATTCCTTGAGCACGTGGCCTCGCTTCTGGCAGCATCAAGGAGAGTGTGAGCAAAGCTACTCGCTGGGCGGAGAGCAGGCGGTCACGCAGGTGACCACCCAATTTGTTGCCGCCCTTCACCAGTAGCACCCGCAGCTGTCTCTGCTGTCCGAGCTGGGAGGCTGAGACCCGAGACGCTATCCCTTCCCGACGTCAATGATACGTCCATTTTGCATCACTATTTTATATCATAATTTATTATTATTCATTGATATATTTCATAGTAGAGTGCAATATTTATGTTATTTTATCTTATTTTGCATGTTTGATGATAATGGAGGATTTAACTGCGGGAGTCTGGAATCAGCAGGAAAAGGCACCGTCAAGATACGATATTTCTGCAACTCCAAAAATTCCAGAAAAATTCAGAGATTATTATTTCGTCAGAATGCGAGGGGGATCCAGAAGACGGAGCCGAGGGGAGCCACAGGGTGGCCAGACGCCACCCAGGCGCGGCCAAGCCTGGGCTGCGCCTGGGCCCACCTGGCTGCCCTGGGTCACCTCCAGCTCCCCCTCTCGCGTATATCATCCCTGTGACCTAAAAACAGAGGAGGATGCTTCGAAGAAATATTTCGCCGACGCCTCGGGGTGGAAACCATAGAGAGAGAAAAGCTCTCCGGCGGGAGAAATCTGCCGGGGAAATTCCCTCCCGGAGGGGGGAAATCATCGCCATATTCATCGTCATCGCCATGGGCTTCATCGGGATCGTCATCCACACCATCTCCACCGCAGTACCATCATCACCGCCGCTCCACTTCGTTCCACTGAGACTTCTAGGGTTCCTCCTTGTGTAGTTTATTGGGGATTACTTTCCCGGTGTTGATTACTTGTTGTAGTTGATGCTAGTGAGTTTTACCGGTGAATTACTTTTATGTCTAGATTGTTGTTCATCACTTTATCACCTCTTATCATGATCCATATGATGTCTCGTGAGTAGTTCGTTTAGTTCTTGAGGACATGGGAGAAGTCTTGACACTAGTAGTGGAATTATGTTGAGTAGTATTTAATAGTTTGATGCATAAGTTGTGGTGTAATTCTTCTAGTGGTGTTATGTGAATGTCGACTACATAATACTTAAACTTTATGGGCCTAGGAGAATGCATTGTGTATTTATTTGCTTATTGTGGGGTTGCGGGAGCGACAGAAACCTAAACCCCCGTTGGTAAGCTATTGCGCAAGGGAGCATAGGATCTCGGAGTTTAAAGCTGTGGTTAGTTAATTCTTAAATACTTTCTTGCATTTGCGGATGCTTGTAGGAAGGTTTAATCACAAGTGTGTATTTGTCCAAGTAAGGGCGGTACATTAGCATAGGTTCACCCACACAACACTTATCAAAATATTAAAGACTAAGCAGCGGTATGAAGCGAAAGTGACTTGACGAAATTCCCGTGTGTCCTCAAGAACGTTTTAGCCATCATAAGAAACACCACCGGCTTGTCCTTTGTGCTAAAAAGGATTGGGCCACTCTCTGAAATTATTATTGCTCTCTTTTATTTATTCGCACTTTATTTACTTGCTATTATAAAAACCCATAAAAACTTATCTTTTAGTATTTGCAGTAAAACCTTGCACGAAACTACTTGCCATCACCTTCTGCTCCTCGTTGGGTTCGACACTCTTATTTATCGAAAGTACTACGATATACCCCCTATACTTGTGGGTCATCAAGACTATTTTCTGGCGCCGTTGCCGGGGAGTGAAGCGCTATTGGTAAGTGGAATTGGTAAGGAGAACTTTCATTGTAAGTGCTGTTTTATTTCTGCATGTTGCTTTATTTAATTATGGAGCCGTCTGCTTTTGAACTGATGTTTGGAGACACGCTCACCACTGCTCTGGTGGCAACAAGGGTGCCTCCACCTACTGAAAGTATTCCATTTAAAATACCTATGGGAATTGTTGATCGTATCATGAGTAACCGTTATGCAGGAGATGGAACTGTCCATCCTGGTTACCACTTGTTGTTTATGAAATAAATATGTGGCTTGTTTAAGATTGCAGGTGTTCCTATAGAAGTAATCATGAGGAAATTGTTTTCATTGTCGCTGAAGGACAAGGATTTGGAGTGGTATAGGCTACTGGATAATTCCCATCTTTTAGATTGGAATAAAATCATGCCTCTCTTTTATTCTAGATTATATCCTCTTCATGAAATACACCAAGATAGGAATCATATTTATAACTTCTGGCCACGCAATGGAGAAAGTATTGCCCAAGCTTGGGGAGATTGAAATCCTTGATACTTAAATGTCCCATTCATGACATTCCTCGAGACATCATTATTACTAATTTCTATGCAAGACTCTCTCGTCCTGATAAAGACTTACTTGATGCTTCGTCTGGTGGATCTTTTACCAATAAGAAGGTTGGAGATAAATGGGACCTTCTTGAAATAATTCAACGTAATACTAAAGATTGGGAAATGGACAAAGGTAGTGAATCAGGTATATTTTATGATTATGAATGCATTAAAGCTTATGGTGAAACTCCTGATTTCTATGAGTTTAGTGCTAAATATGGGCTTGATTCTCAAATTATTGTTGATCTTTTTAAATCTTTTGCATCTTATATTAATATCCCTAAGCAAAAGTGGATAAAGTATCATGAACCTATCAGGGAAATCGAAATTACTCCTATTCCTGATGATCGATTCCTAATGATGCAATTCAAGTGCATACCTTTGATTCTATTTTACCTGCTCCTTATGTTGAAAAGTTGCCATTTCCTGTTCGAGTTAAAGAACATTCTATGATAACTAGTGTCCTTAATAAAAGTGAAAAGAAACCTAAAGAACCTGATGAACAATTGAAAGTTAACTCTTTGGTAGCTTTAGTTAAGGATTTGGTAGTAGAAAATGTTGAAGGAGGTCATATAATCTTTTGTGAAGATGCTTCCAATATTGTTAGACCACTGAAAGGAAAGGTTAAAAAAGTCAGTACTCCTATTATTTCCGTTAAAATTGGTGATCATTGTTATTACGGTTTATGCGATATTGGTGCTAGTTCTAGTGCTATCCCTTTTTCACTTTATCAAGAAATAATGCATGAGATTGGGAGCTACGAAATTGAAAATATTGATGTGGTTATTCAGCTTGCCAATAGAGATACTATCTCTCCGGTTGGTATTGTCAGGGATGTTGAAGTTTTATGTGGTAAGGTTAAATATCCCGCAGATTTTCTTGTGCTTGGTTCAGTTGCAGATAAATCTTGTCTATTATATTTGGTAGACCTTTCTTGAACACTTGTAGTGCTATCATAGATTCGAAGAAGGAAAAAGTTTATACTAAATTTGGTGGTGAAAGTTATGAATTTAATTTTTCCAAGTTCACTAAACAAAGACATGAAAAAGAATTACCAAACGAGGACTATAAAATTGAACAACTTGCTGCTATTGCTATTGCTCCTAATGATCCTTTGCAGCAATTTATGGAAGAACATGAAAGTGAGGTATTTATGCAAGAAAGGGATGAGTTGGAGAACATCTTTCTTAATCAGCCTGCAATTCTTAAACATAATTTACCTATTGAATCTTTAGGGATGCCTACACCTCCTAAGGGAGATCCTGTTTTTGAACTTAAAACTCTTCTAGATGATCTTAAGTATGCATATTTAGATGAAAAGAAAATTTATCCTGTTATTATTAGTGCTAAACTTTCAGGACAAGAGGAAGGAAGATGATTGGAAATAGTTCGTAAACATTGAGGGGCCATGGGATATACCTTGGACGATCTCAAGGGAATCTCTCCAGCTATTTGTCAACATATAATTAATCTCGAGCCAGATGCATAGCCTGTCGTTGATCATCAACGGAGATTAATTCCTAAAATCAAAGAAGTGGTAAGGAACGAGGTATTAAATTGCTAGAGGCAGGTATAATTTATCCTATCGCTGATATTAGGTGGGTTAGTCCTGTGCATTGTGTTCCTAAAAAAGGAGGTATGACTGTTGTTGCAAATGATAATAATGAACTTATTCCACAAAGAACTATAGTGGGTTATAGAATGTGCATTGATTTTAGAAAGGTTAATAAAGTTACTAAAAAAAAGACCATTACCCTTTACCTTTCATTGATCAAATGCTAGAAAGGTTATCTAAGAACACTCACTTCTGTTTTCTTGATAGTTATTCTGGGTTTTCTCAAATTGCTGTTAGACATCAAGATTGTGGCGCCCCGACCTGACTGCTATACAGTGATGCTGTGTGTCACCGGTTAAGCGATACAACCGGAGGTTACAGGTTTACCAATCCCCGGCCAAAACCTTTGGCAGGTGTTGCTCAGAATGGATCATTGGCAACACAACACCCCGATTGATGCCTTAACACAGGCACATCCCTCAATGCATAATAGAGAGATCAAGACTTGTGGAACAACTGGCCCATCACAGACTCTATGACACAAAGCATTATAGTTCAACTCTTATAGTAGAGAAAGATAGCAAATTACAACCAGAGGTCACAGACCCAACATTACAACATGCGAAGCGAATTAGGTTGTTCTAAACAACAAGATCCGAAATATGGCCTAAGAGGCCTACAGATAAACATCCAACGCCAGCTGTTCCGGGATGTCCCAAGCTGCCACCTGGAAACCCCAGACTACTCGTCGACGTCCACAAAGAACCCACCCTCGAGGTCGGTGAAGTCCTCCTCTGAAACAAAACAAACGACGTTGAGTTCGACGAACTCGCAAGATTATATATAGAGCATTAGCTCGATGAAGCTTTCAAGGTTTTATGGCTGTTTTGCATAAAGCTGGTTTTATTTATGAAAACATAACTCAATGGCATCGACTATTCAGAGTATTTTCAAAAGGGGGTAAGAAGTGACTCTTTTCTTGATCACTTTTCTCATCATCAACCATCATCAAACACTGTACCTGTTCATCAAAGGCACCTCCCCGAATCACCCTCGAGGAAGTCAACCTTGCATTCGTGAGTGGTACCTCTAGTACCCAGTTTTTAATCATTCCGTTAAAGTTATTCTATGATCTTATCGTCCTTTCCCAAGTTGTCCGTAACCGTGGACACGGCTTTTCGAAAAGATTTACCCTGCAGGGGTGCACTGTGTTTACCTTCGGTACCGCCCGGCTCATTGCCTACACGTAGCTCTCTTCCGGGGAAAGCCGGCTGAGTGGGAACAGTTACAACCTTTACCTTGCTTGAGACTAACCCAGGATCATCAGTGGCGGTAGGACAAGGGGTACCTCCAGCACCCTGTCCCGCGGCCACTTATTCTCCTGACACCACCATCCTCATCTCAGTCTTGGCCACCATCTTCAACGCACGCGCAAATGGAAAGCCAAACTAGAGGACCCTCGGCTAGTCCGCCACAAGTTAGTCGGTCAACGAGGGCTCCATATACCCCACCGAAAGGAAGCGCGCTCATTCTTGGTTCAAGAGGTAAAGAACTCGCACCTAGGCGGCGAGAGTGAGACAAAACACCACCATACCAAAGTGGCCTCTCATCCCCACCTTTAAGCATTTTATTACCTGTCACCACAATTTCTCCACCATCATCTGAACACTTCAACAACCTGTTTCCAACATGAAGTATCCATCGGACGGCTAAGCATTTAACTAAGCATGGCTAAGCATCAACATTGCATAGTTAAGTATTTCAGGTCAACAATACAATCCTATGGGTAATAGGAGGGGAAACAGGTAATTGGCATCGGAATCTTAATGCAACTATAGGATACTCTAATCCAAGCAAATTGACATTTGGAACCGCATGCAATATTATAGTGGAGAAAATATTTGCGGAAAATAGGATAAGACATGCTCAGAGGGGATTACGCTTGCCTTGATCAAGGTGCTGGTAGTACGGCTCTTCGGGGTATTGTGGAGTAACCCCGGCTGCTTGATCTATCGAAGCACAACACGGAAGAACAATCAATCACCACACATGTTTCAACAAGTGCAATGCACAAACACATGATGCCATGACATTTTTAATGCACTGAAATTATTATAGCAAGTTCTACCGATTTTACATGGGGTGCGATAATTAATTGTTTAACAAGAGAGAAATATAGCTCTACATTTGTTTTAATGTTTTCTTGTGCTATAAGTTCATGTAGACATGCATGCAAGTGATGCAAAGGATCAGTGCACATTTTTCTGAGCATTTCGATCTAGGGAACACATTTTTCGGAGGCCCCGATCAAAAGTTATTAATTTTATAATTTCCTCCTTCTAACTTATGATTTTAATTAAGTTATTTTTAACAACGATAAAAAGTAACTACTCGACTTCGAGAGAGGGAGAAATAGGGAGGATCATCGGAGTTCGATGTCTCTCTAAGGCGCGAAGGAGTAGCCGGAACTAAGCGCAAAGGGGGAGAATTTGGAAAAACAAACAGCGGGAAAAAACTGTGTAGCCGGTTTCCAGCCCGGCTGGGCCGGCTAGCATGCCGGCCTGGCAACAGAGGGGACCGGCAGCGAGGCCGGTTGGGCCGGCTCGGAGGCCGGGCAGGCGGCAGAGAGCTCCGGCTCATGGCCCGGTTAAGGCCGGGCCCAAGGCCGGTTAGGGGCCCGATGGACACGGCACACAGCCCGGCTAAGCCGGCTGCGCGACCGGACTCACGAGGAAAAAAAAAGAACGACGACGCCGCCGGCGTACGGCTGCGACGGTGGAGCACGGAGCAGTGCGAGAGGGGAGAGAAAAGGTGCGCAACGGCACGGGTGCTCACCCTCAGGCCGACGGAGGGGTCAGCGACGGCGGTGGTGCAATGGCGGCGACGGATTTGGGCGGCGGAGCCGCGGCGGTGGTGAGGAAGTAGGCGTTGGTGCGGCGAAACGGCGGCGATTCCGGTCGATTCCTTCGGCGTGGGGGTAGAGCGGACCACGGCGAAGCTTGTGGTGGTCGTGGATTTGCCCGGGAAGCCTCAAACGGCGGCGACGAGCACGGCGGGATCGGCGGCCATGGCGGCTCGTGGAGAGGAAGAGGTGGAGCACGGGGCGAGTGGGTAGGGTAGCAGCGTGGCCTAGGGGTCGTGGAGCTCCTCTCGCAGGGGAGGCAGAGCAGGGGGGCCCGGCGCGGCGTCGAGGTGGTGCGGTGCAAGCACGGCGGCCTCGGTCGCTACAGGAGGAGGAAGAAGCAGTTTTCACAAAGAAGCCCTGGCACTTTTAGAATCATCACAGATTGATCCTCTCTGTTTATAATTTTAATCCAGTGGCTTTAGGGATTTTACTTAAGGCACTTAGATACTTCCAAAAATTATGAAATAATTTGGGGAGGCTCCCCTGGTCATTTAATTGCTCCACAAAACTTGGGGTTTAAAAATAAAATGTCTTGACCAACTTTTGTTCATAGTGTTAGATTTAGACATTTTGCTAGATTCCAACATGTTGCCCTTTTTGTAATATTTATAGCAATTGCAAAATATCACTTTTGGAACTCTTGGAACTTCCTTGACAAATATGAATTGTCAAAGTACTTTTGTTCTACAATTTTGAGTGTCACCTTTGTTGTGCGATTTGGTGGAAGCAAGTTGGGCATTTTGTTTTCCAATGTTGCCAAACCAAGTTAGTATGTTGTTTAGCAATTGCAAATGGATGCAATGATGCATGCATGGAATGCAAAAAGTGAAAATTTTACTCGGGTTTTTAAGTTCACAACTTTGGGCTGATACAATTCTACCCCCCTTACAGGAATCTCGTCCCGAGATTCTAAGGTCGAGAAGAAGTCGGGATACTCCTCGCGAAGACTAGACTCTCGTTCCCAAGTTGCTTCTTCCTCGGAATGGTGAGACCACTGAATTTTGAGAAACTTGGTAGTCTTGTTGCGGGTCTTTCTTTCGGCTTCATCCAGGACACGGATAGGATGCTCGCGATAAGTGAGATCTTCCTGGAGATCCAATCTTCATGATTGACCCCATGGATAGGATCTTTAAACACCGGCGAAGTTGGGAGACATGAAACACATCATGTACATTTGGGAATTTGACCGGTAACTCCAATTGATAAGAAAGATCTCCTCGCTTGGCCAGAACGGTGAAAGGGCCAACATAGCGAGGTGCCAATTTCCCTTTGATTCCGAAGCGGCGAACGCCACGAAGGGGAGAGACGCGGAGATAAGCTTTATCACCAATTTCATAGTGAATTTCCTGATGGTGCTTATCATAGTAGCTCTTCTGCCTAGACTGAGCAATCTTCAGATTCTCTCTTATGATTCTAACCTTCTCCTCAGCTTCATTGATCACATCCGGACCAAAGAGTGCTCTCTCTCCGGTCTCGGACCAATTTAGAGGAGTGCGGCATTTTCTTCCATATAGAACCTCGAATGGAGCCATGCCCAGACTAGCTTGATAGCTATTGTTGTAGGAGAACTCCGCGAAAGGGAGATACTTTTCCCAACCCTTGCCAAAAGAGATTACACATGCCCTAAGCATGTCTTCCAAACTTGGTTCACTCTTTCGGTCTGACCATCAGTTTGAGGATGGTAGGCGGTACTGAAGTTGAGACGGGACCCCATAGCAGTTTGGAAACTCTGCCAAAACTTGGATACAAAGATACTTCCACGGTCCGATATGATCCTCAGAGGGACCCCATGCAATGGAACAATACGAGCCAATATAAGTCAGCAAGTTGACTTGCCCGTATATCATCACGGACTGGTAGGAAGTGAGCAACCTTGGAAGACGATCAATGATTACCCAGATTGCATTGTTGCCCTTTTGAGATCGGGAAACCCGGTGATGAAGTCCATACCAATTTCATCCCATTTCCACTCGGGACTGCAATAGGGCGAGAGTGCCGGCAGGCCTTTGATGTTCAGCCTTTACCCGTCGACATGTCGCATTCAGCAACATACTTGGCAATTTCTCGTTTCATCGAGTCCACCAGAATTGTGGTCGAAGGTCTTGGTACATTTTGGTACTACCGGGATGAATAGAGAGAGGTGATTCATGAGCTTCTTGTAGGATGAGCTCCCTCAAATTCCGTTCTTTGGCACTACCAGCGGTCACCAAAATAAACAACTCCGGATTCATCTTCCGAGAAACATTTGGCCTTCCCTAGCAATGTTCTTCTTGATATTCAGATACCCTCATCCAGCTTCTGAGCATCCTTAATCTGGTCTACAAGAGTAGATTTGATCTCCAGATTTGCAAGGTAGCCAGGGAACAATTTCCAGGTTCAAACGGGAACTCTTCATGAAGAGCAGGTTGGCCTTTCAATCATCAGATTGTTGCAATAGGACTTCCGACTTAGCGCGTCAGCCACGACGTTTGCTTTGCCGGGTTGATAGTTCAGACTCACATCATAGTCCTTGATTAACTCCAACCAACGCCTTTGCCTGAGATTTAAATCCGGCTGGGTGAAGAGGTACTTCAGACTCTTGTGATCCGAGAAGATCTCGCAACGGTTACCAAACAGGTATGGTCTCCATTGCTTCAAAGCATAGACCACCGCGGCAAGTTCTAGATCATGAGTTGGGTAGTTGTGCTCATGCGGCTTAATTGGCGAGAAGCATATGCCACCACATGGCCATCTTGCATTAGCACACAGCCCAAGCCTTGCAGAGAGGCGTCACAGAAGACGACGAAATCCTTGCTGTGTCCGGCAGGACAAGCACAGGAGCGGACGTGAGTTTGGCTTTCAGTGTTTTGAAGCTCTCTTCAGCTTCGGCCGTCCATACGAACTTTTTATCCTTCTTGAGAAGGTCAGTCAGGGCCTTGGCTATCTTGGAGAAACCTTCGATGAATCGGCGGTAGTAACCCGCCAATCCGAGAAAGCTACGATGTCCTTGACTGACATTGGAGTTTTCCAATCCAAAATGGACTGAATCTTGTCGGGAATGACAGCCACACCATTAGCGGATATCACATGACCAAGGAAGACAAGATTATCCAACCAAAACTCACACTTGGAGAACTTGGCATAGAGGCGGTGTTCTCGAAGTCGTGTCAGAACCAACGAAGATGTTCCATGCTCTTCATCGGTTTTGGAATAAACGAGGATGTCATCAATGTAAATGACGACAAACTTGTCAAGATAATCCATGAAGATGGAGTTCATGAGCCTCATGAAAGTAGCTGGAGCATTGTGAGACCAAAGGACATGACGGTATACTCATATGAGCCATAGCGAGTAACAAATGCCGTCTTTGGAATATCCTCCTTTCTGATCTTGATCTGATGGTATCCTGACCTCAGATCCATCTTGGAGAATACCGTTGCACCAGCTAACTGATCCAACAGATCATTGATGCGAGGAATAGGATACTTGTTCTTGATTGTCACCGCATTCAACGGTCGATAGTCAGAGACTAGACGAGGCACGGTAGAATCCCTCTTCTTGACAAAGAGTACCGGACAACCCCAAGGTGAACTGCTAGGCTGGATGAAATCCTTTGCTAACAGCTGATCAATTTGCTCTTTCAACAGAGCCAACTCTTCCACCGGCATACGGTAGGGCTTCTTGGAAATCGGAGCGTACCGGGAAGTAGATCTATGACAAACTCCACACTTCGGTCAGGAGGCATGCCAGGCAATTCTTCCGGGAACACATCCGGGAAGTCACACACCACGTGTATGTCCTGGATTTCAGGAGGGGATTCGCCTTCCATAAAGCAAAGGAGATCTCGGGAGTTGGGTATGATGAACATGGAGGTCTTGACAGTGCAGACCAATACTTAACACTGTCGCCGGAAGAATTGGTCACGGTGACGGTCTTGGCAGCACAGTCGAGATTAGCCCGGTATTTGGCTAGCCAGTTCATGCCCAGTATGACATCAATGCCACTTGACCTCAGAGCTACCAAAGCGAAAGGAAAAGAGTAGTAACCGATAGTAATCTGGACTTCAGGAGTAACCCCATCGGTTTGCCATTTGGAGCCAGGAGTGGCGATCACCAAGGGACGGCTCATTTTCTCAAACGGTATTTTGTGGTCTTTTGCAAAAGCTATGGATATGAATGAATGCGATGCTCCAGAATCAAACAAAACTGTAGCAAGATTGTTGTTGATTCGTAGCTCACCCATAAGAACGCCGGGGTCCTCTTCAGCTTCTTCAGCAGAGACGTGGTTCAGGCGACCACGCACAATAGGTCCAGCCTTGCCAGCTGGAGTGGCAGGGGCTCGTGCAGGAGTTATCGCGAGAGGTGCCTTCTGGGGGCACTCCCTGGAGTAGTGGCCAGCCTGGCCACAGGTGTAGCAAGTGAGTCCAGGTGGAGCAGGTAGCATAGGACGGTACCCACTCCCGCCTACCCCAAGTGTCGAAGTAGTGGGGCGCGGAGGAGGTGGCCTGTATCCCGCGGCCCGGCATGAATGGAGCACGCGGCACAGCGCTGTAGGGAACAAACACCCTGCGCTTCTTGCTCTCAGAACCCGAGGAACTCTGGTGGTCCCCGTGTGCGGGCCTCTTGGAAGCCTCAAGTTCCTTTCTTCCTTGCTCAGAGTAAAGCCTGGTTGAACAGCTCCTGGTAGGTCTGGAACCTGAAGGGCAATAGCTCATAGCGGAGCTGCGGCGTAAGACCCTTGCGGAACAGCTCTTGCTTGTCAGCATCATTGGTCACGTCCCTTGGGGCGTAACGAGAGAGATGGTTGAACTCACGACCATAAGTGCGGAGGTCCATCCGTCCCTGTTGCAAATCCAGGAACTCCCTCCTCTTCAAATCCATGATCGGCTGGGGAATGTACTCCGCACGGAAGGCAGTGCGGAAATCAGCCCAAGTGAAGACATGGTTGGCTGGAAACAAAGCCACATGGCTTTCCCACCAACAGCCAGCAGCACCAACCAAGAGGGTGGCAAAGTTGACTTGCTCAGCCACTGGGACATGCAGCGCGGAGAACTTGCGCTCCAAGCACGAAGCCAATCATCAGCTTCCAGTGGCTCCTTAGCATCAGCAAAGTGGGTGGCTGCGAGCGCAGGAACTCAGTGAGAGTGTTGCACTCGTTCCTCCGTGCATTCTGCTGCACCAACTGCTCAAGCAAGCGCTCATTGCGCCCACGGTTCTCCTCAATGGCCATCAAGACCTGAGCCATCGAGGGTGGTGGCGGCAGATCATCCTCATCATTGTCGTGGTTACCGCGGCCTCCGCGGCCTCCACGACCTCCTCGAGCCATTCTGGAGATTTGACAATGACACGTTAGTATCTTTCTCCGAATGGTCGAACAATAGCATTAGCGTCTACACAAGTACACAGACTAGGGACGATAATACATTGTACAAAAATTGACAAGGAATCAACAAGATAGAACTTGGGTCAAAGATCAGCATCATGTGCTACTAGCGAGAGTTAAGAAATCACAACTTAACACACTCTAGTTGGCACAATCCGGGACCTTATGTTCAAGTCCTTGGGTTAAAACCCGACAAAGGAGCAAATGATTAGACTCGGTAGAAACATCTGAGTTGATTTGGGATTGTAACGCAGCAGGAGCAACTGGACACATAACACTAAAGGTAGAACCCACCCCGTTTCTAATCATTTTGAAGTAACAGATGAGAAGTAAAACCTTTAAGTCAAATCGAGGTAAGATTGCTCCGAGATTAGAGTGTAACCAGGTAAGGAGTAAAGAGAATCCTAAGATGGTTTTCACAACTCATTTTTAGGTTAAAATATTTTCACAAACACTAGACTCAACATCGACCAGTAGAAGGGTTTCCTACAGGCAGTACTGCTCTGATACCAACTTGTGGCGCCCCGACCCGACTGCTATACAGTGATGCTGTGTGTCACCGGTTAAGCGATACAACCGGAGGTTACGGGTTTACCATTCCCCGGACAAAACCTTTGGCAGGTGTTGCTCAGAATGGATCATTGGCAACACAACACCCCGATTGATGCCTTAACACAGGCACAACCCTCAATGCATAATAGAGAGATCAAGACTTGTGGAACAACTGGCCCATCACAGACTCTATGACACAAATCATTATAGTTCAACTCTTATAGTAGAGAAAGATAGCAAATTACAACCAGAGGTCACAGACCCAACATTACAACATGCGGAAGCGAATTAGGTTGTTCTAAACAACAAGATCCAAATATGGCCTAAGAGGCCTACAGATAAACATCCAACGCCAGTTGTTCCGGGATGTCCCAAGCTGCCACCTGGGAACCCCAGACTACTCGTCGACGTCCACAAAGAACCCACCCTCGAGGTCGGTGAAGTCCTCCTCTGAAACAAAACAAACGACGTTGAGTTCGACGAACTCGCGAGATTATATATAGAGCATTAGCTCGATGAAGCTTTCAAGGTTTTATGGCTGTTTTGCATAAAGCTGGTTTTATTTATGAAAACATAACTCAATGGCATCGACTATTCAGAGTATTTTCAAAAGGGGGTAAGAAGTGACTCTTTTCTTGATCACTTTTCTCATCATCAACCATCATCAAACACTGTACCTGTTCATCAAAGGCACATCCCCGAATCACCCTCGAGGAAGTCAACCTTGCATTCGTGAGTGGTACCTCTAGTACCCAGTTTTTAATCATTCCGTTAAAGTTATTCTATGATCTTATCGTACTTTCCCAAGTTGTCCGTAACCGTGGACACGGCTTTTCGAAAAGATTTACCCTACAGGGGTGCACTGTGTTTACCTTCGGTACCGCCCGGCTCATTGCCTACACGTAGCTCTCTTCCGGGGAAAGCCGGCTGAGTGGGAACGGTTACAACCTTTACCTTGCTTGAGACTAAGCCAGGATCATCAGTGGCGGTAGGACAAGGGGTACCTCCAGCACCCTGTCCCGCGGCCACTTATTCTCCTGACACCACCATCCTCATCTCAGTCTTGGCCACCATCTTCAACGCACGCGCAAATGGAAAGCCAAACTAGAGGACCCTCGGCTAGTCCGCCACAAGTTAGTCGGTCGACGAGGGCTCCATATACCCCACCGAAAGGAAGCGCGCTCATTCTTGGTTCAAGAGGTAAAGAACTCGCACCTAGGCGGCGAGAGTGAGACAAAACACCACCATACCAAAGTGGCTTCTCATCCCCACCTTTAAGCATTTTATTACCTGTCACCACAATTTCTCCACCATCATCTGAACACTTCAACAACCTGTTTCCAACATGAAGTATCCATCGGACGGCTAAGCATTTAACTAAGCATGGCTAAGCATCAACATTGCATAGTTAAGTATTTCAGGTCAACAATACAATCCTATGGGTAATTGGAGGGGAAACAGGTAATTGGCATCGGAATCTTAATGCAACTATAGGATACTCTAATCCAAGCAAATTGACATTTGGAACCGCATGCAATATTATAGTGGAGAAAATATTTGCGGAAAATAGGATAAGACATGCTCAGAGGGGGGATTACGCTTGCCTTGATCAAGGTGCTGGTAGTACGGCTCTTCGGGGTATTGTGGAGTAACCCCGGCTGCTTGATCTATCGAAGCACAACACGGAAGAACAATCAATCACCACACATGTTTCAACAAGTGCAATGCGCAAACACATGATGCCATGACATTTTTAATGCACTAAATTATTATAGCAAGTTCTACCCATTTTACATGGGGTGCGATAATTAATTGTTTAACAAGAGAGAAATATAGCTCTACATTTGTTTTAATGTTTTCCTGTGCTATAAGTTCATGTAGACATGCATGCAAGTGATGCAAAGGATCAGTGCACATTTTTTTGAGCATTTCGATCTAGGGAACACATTTTTCGGAGGCCCCGATCAAAAGTTATTAATTTTATAATTTCCTCCTTCTAACTTATGATTTTAATTAAGTTATTTTTAACAACGATAAAAAGTAACTACTCGACTTCGAGAGAGGGAGAAATAGGGAGGATCATCGGAGTTCGATGTCTCTCTAAGGCGCGAAGGAGTAGCCGGAACTAAGCGCAAAGGGGGAGAATTTGGAAAAACAAACAGCGGGAAAAAACTGTGTAGCCGGTTTCCAGCCCGGCTAGGCCGGCTAGCATGCCGGCCTGGCAACAGAGGGGACCGGCAGCGAGGCCGGTTGGGCCGGCTCGTGGCCCGGTTAAGGCCGGGCCCAAGGCTGGTTAGGGGCCCGATGGACACGGCACACAGCCCGGCTAAGCCGGCTGCGCGACCAGACTCGCGAGGAAAAAAAGAACAACGACGACGCCGGCGTACGGCTGCGACGGTGGAGCACGGAGCAGTGCGAGAGGGGAGAGAAAAGGTGCGCAACGGCACGGGGTGCTCACCCTCAGGCCGACGGAGGGGTCGGCGACGGCGGTGGTGCAATGGCGGCGACGGATTTGGGCGGCGGAGCCGCGGTGGTGGTGAGGAAGTAGGCGTTGGTGCGGCGAAACGGCGGTGATTCCGGTCGATTCCTTCGGCGTGGGGGTAGAGCGGACCACGGCGAAGCTTGTGGTGGTCGTGGATTTGCCCGGGGAAGCCTCAAACGGCGGCGACGAGCACGGCGGGATCGGCGGCCATGGCGGCTCGGGGAGAGGAAGAGGTGGAGCACGGGGCGAGTGGGTAGGGTTGCAGCGTGGCCTAGGGGTCGTGGAGCTCCTCTCGCAGGGGGTGGCAGAGCAGGGGGGCCCGGCGCGGCGTCGAGGTGGTGCGGTGCAAGCACGGCGGCCTCGGTCGCTACAGGAGGAGGAAGAAGCAGTTTTCACAAAGAAGCCCCTGGCACTTTTAGAATCATCACAGATTGGTCCTCTCTGTTTATAATTTTAATCCAGTGGCTTTAGGGATTTTACTTAAGGCACTTAGATACTTCCAAAAATTATGAAATAATTTGGGGAGGCTCCCCTGGTCATTTAGTTTCTCCACAAAACTTGGGGTTTAAAAATAAAATGTCTTGACCAACTTTTGTTCATAGTGTTAGATTTAGACATTTTGCTAGATTCCAACATGTTGCCCTTTTTGTAATATTTATAGCAATTGCAAAATATCACTTTTGGAACTCTTGGAACTTCCTTGACAAATATGAATTGTCAAAGTACTTTTGTTCTGCAATTTTGAGTGTCACCTTTGTTGTGAGATTTGGTGGAAGCAAGTTGGGCATTTTGTTTTCCAATGTTGCCAAACCAAGTTAGTATGTTGTTTAGCAATTGCAAATGGATGCAATGATGCATGCATGCAATGCAAAAAGTGAAAATTTTACTCGGGTTTTTAAGTTCACAACTTTGGGCTGTTACAAAGATCAAGAGAAAACTACTTTTACATGTCCTTATGGAACTTATGCTTACAGACGTATGCCTTTTGGTTTATGTGATGCTCTGCTACCTTCCAAAGGTGTATGTCTGCTATTTTTCATGGCTTTTGTGAACAAATTGTGGAAGTCTTCATGGACGATTTCTCCGTCTATGGAACTTGTTTTCATAACTGCTTGCACAATCTCAATAAAGTTTTGGAAAGATGTGAGGAATTAAACCTTGTTCTGAATTGGGAAAAGTGCCACTTTATGGTCAATGAAGGTATTGTTCTTGGACATAAAATTTCTGAGGGAGGTATCGAAGTTGATAGAGCCAAGGTTGAAGCTATTGAGAAGATGCCTTGTCCTAGGGACGCTAAAGGTATACACGGTTTCCTTGGTCATGCTGGTTTTTATAGGAGATTTATAAAAGATTTCTCTAAAACTTCAAAACCTCTTACTAATCTTTTGCAAAAAGATGTACCTTTTGTGTTTGATGATGATTGCAAAGAAGTTTTCGAAATTCTAAAAAAGGCTTTAACAACTGCTCCTATTGTTCAACCTCCTGATTGGAATTTGCCTTTTGAGATTATGTGTGATGCTAGTGATTATGCTATGGGTGTTGTTCTTGGACAGCGCATTGATAAAAAACTGAATGTAATTCATTATGCTAGCAAAACTCTTGATAGTGCTCAAAAGAATTATGCTACTACTGAAAAAGAATTTTTAGCTGTTGTGTTTGCTTGTGACAAGTTTAGACCTTACATTGTTGATTCAAAAGTAATTATTCACACCGATCATGCTGCTATTAAGTATCTTATGCAAAAGAAAGATGTTAAGCCTAGACTTATTAGATGGGTTCTCTTGTTGCAAGAATTCGATTTGCATATTGTTGATAGGAAAGGTGTTGATAATCCCGTTGCGGATAATTTATCTAGAATGGAAAACATACTTTATGATCCTATCCCTCTTAACGATAGTTTTCCAGATGAACAATTGGCGGCAATTAAGGTAAACTCTCACGAGAATCCATGGTATGCCGATTATGCTAACTTTATTGTTTCCAAGTTTTTGCCTCCGAATTTTACTCATCAGCAAAGGAAGAAATTCTTCTATGACTTGAGGCATTATTTTTGGGATGACCCACACTCATACAAAGAAGGATTGGATGGTAATATTAGACGTTGTATTCCTGAGCATGAGCAAGGAGAGATATTGAGAAAATGCCATAGTAGTCCTTATGGTGGGCATCATGCCGGAGATAGGACGGCGCACAAAGTTCTACAATCAGGTTTTTATTGGCCTACCCTTTTAAAAGATGCAAGAAAATTTATTTTATCTTGCAATGAGTGCCAAAGAGTTGGCAATATTAGTAAACGCAATGAAATGCCTATGAATTACTCTCTTGTTATTGAACCTTTTGATTGTTGGGGATTTGACTTTATGGGTGCTTTTCCTACTTCACATGGTAATTCTCATATTCTAGTTGATGTTGATTATGTCACTAAATGGGTAGAAGCCATACCAACTCCTAGTGCCGATCATAAAACTTCCTTGAAAATGCTTAAAGATGTTATTTTTCCTAGTTTGGTGTACCTACATATTTTATGACCGATGGAGGTTCTCATTTTATTCATGCTGCTTTTAGGAAAACTCTTGCTAAATATGATGTTAATCATAGAGTGTCTTCACCCTATCACCCTCAAACTAGTGGACAAGTGGAGCTAACTAATAGGGAGATTAAATTAATCTTGCAAAAGACTGTTAACAAATCTAGGAATAATTGGTCTAAGAAACTTGATGATGCTTTATGGGCATATAGAACTGCTTATAAAAATCCTATGGGAATGTCTCCTTATAAGATGATTTATGGAAAAGCTTGTCACTTACCTCTAGAGTTAGAACACAAAGCTTATTGGGCAATTAAACAACTTAATGATGATTTAAAACTTGCTGCTGAGAAAAGGTTGCTTCAAATGAGTTCTCTAGATGAATGGAGGAGTGAAGCTTATGAAAATGCCAAGTTATTTAAAGAAAAAGTTAAGAAGTGGCATGATAGGAGAATTTTGAAAAGAGAATTTAATGTTTGAGATAAAGTGTTATTGTATAGGTCTCGTCTCAATTTTTTGCAGGAAAACGCCTATCTAAATGGGAAGGACCTTTTATTGTTGAAGAGGTTTATCGCTCTGGTGCTATTAAAATTAATTCACTGAAGGGAGACAAACCACAAGTGGTCAATGGTCAAAGACTCAAGCATTATATTTCTGGCGACCTCTTGAAAACATGTTGATATAATACAAGTGGTGACTCCCGAAGAATTCATCAAAAATGAATACCGGAAGGATCCAGAACCATAATTGGAATAGGTATCAACTCTAGTAAGTAAATCTCCTCGGAAAATTCTAGAAAAATTATATTCGTCCGTTTTTAGGAAATATAATAAAATTAGAATCAAAGAAGAGACGGAGTCGGACACCACGGTGCCCAGGTGACCCCTGGGCGCGGTCCAGCCTGGGCCGCACCCAGGCCCCACCTAGAGCATCTCGTGCTCATTTCCGACTCCTCCTCGACTTGTTGCCTTTCTTTTGTTCCATAAATTTTTGCTATATATTCACCCGGATCTCTCGAGGTCCGTATCTCGTGTTTTCGACGTTTTCGTTTTTGAGCTGTTTCTGTTCAGGTTCTACCTCCAAACCCTAGCCGCCATGTCTTCTCCGGGATCCTCGAAGGATGGATTCCTCAAGAACGTCGTCAATCCCTACCTCCGTGAAGTGAATACACACCCGAAGGTATTGCAGCTCAAGGAGGAAGACCTCCAGCCGCAGGATCTGCAAGGACCAAAGAGAGAGGGGGACATTAAGGCTAGGCTTGAAGAAGTGGAGCAAGAAATGTTCGAGGGCAAGGAGATGCGAACCACCGCATCATCTCCGAACTCATTGCTGAGCACAAGAAGGAGGTCAAAGAGCTAAGGGAGGATATTTTATTCCTTTGCAAGGCGACAACGCAGCTGCAAGCTCAGATCTATGATTTACACAATCAGAACTATGAGTATGAAGTTAGATTCAAAAATATTAGCTCTGCTGCAAGTTTCAGGATGTTGGAGACCGAGATGTCTCTCATCGATGGAAGCCCTTGCCATGGAAGTGTGTCAATAAGGAAGAAGAGATTCGTGCACCACCAAAGGAGTAATTCGTCATGGGTAATGGCACTCCCTTGGCTTGTTCCAAGCTTGGGAGA
The DNA here is from genome assembly GCA_947311845.1 of Poa pratensis. Classification (NCBI taxonomy): domain Eukaryota; kingdom Viridiplantae; phylum Streptophyta; class Magnoliopsida; order Poales; family Poaceae; genus Poa; species Poa pratensis. The sequence continues at coordinate 61,621,234 of CAMZMU010000033.1, read as the reverse complement.
GTGCCCCGGTATCAATATCATTATCTTTTATATTTTAAGTAGAGTGTCATATCATGAGTAGAGAAGTTAGCATATGAGATAGGTTGCAATGTGGAAGTATCGTTCCTTTAGTGAGTTATCCTTGTATCCATTGGTGTGAGTTTGTCTATGCTGGAATATTAATGAGAAGTTTTTGCTTATTTTACCACACCTTTTATTTTAGCATTGCAATCTATTTTATGTGTTGATCTTGAGGGAAGTGTTGGCTTACATTAGGTGTAGCAAGTAAATCTTTTTGAGTTGTGGAAAACTCGGTAGTAGCTTTGACACCTTAGTATAGAGAAATTTTTATGCAAAATAGTCATCTTGGTTACCCTTTTTTTTCTTGCTTGTTAGCACTCTAGCGTTGTATGCTTGCAATTTAGAATTTGATAACCAACTAGGGAAACAGTTTACAATGCATGATTTTATCTTGTTGCTATATATACTTGCTTGTATCTCTTAACTCTGGTGTTTGCTAAAAAGCCTTGCTAGCCTAAAGCCTTGTACTGAGAGGGAATGCTTCTCGTGCATCCAAAAACTTAAGCCAAAACCTTCCAAAAGTGACCACCATAACTTCCTCCATATGGTATTTCGCTGCCATTCCAAGTAAATTAGTCATGTGCTACCTTTAAATATTCAAAATACTCCATATTTGTGTCATTGTTTTCAGCTCATGAGGACGTAGTAGTTGGTTTTATCATCTTCCATGCCAAATAAGTTTATTTTGACCTGCATGCTTCATCTGCTCGTCAACAAATTGCACATTGCTGGTTAGTCCAATATCAGAAATAAAATAATAAGGCACTCCTCCATGGATATGTGATTGATGGAAGGCACCCGAGGATTCGGTTAGCCATGGCTTGTGTAAGCAAAGGTGGGGAGGAGTGCCAATATATATATAAATAAATAAAAGTATGATATCTCGGAACCGCTCTTAAAACTTATTTGGTATGGAAGATGTTAAGACCGCTATTGCTATTCGTTGACGTAGACAAACACTCCTCAAAACAACTTTTACCTCTGTTTTCGAAAACTTAAAAATCTCTAGCACATGGTTTAATCACTGCTTCCCTCTGCGAAGGGCATATCTTTTACATTTATGTTGAGTCAGTATACCTATCCTTCTTATTCTCCGCAAGCAAGCATTTAGTGTTGCGAGATACAATCGATTATATCATAGCAATGAGTCTAATTATGTTTCATTGTAAGGTGTATTTTTCCTTTTTGTTGGCATTCTAATTCTAATTGCTCGCACACAACTCTAGAGGTTCACAATGTAAGGTAAGAATTTCTGGTCAGTGAGTATAACCTATTAGCTAAGTAACAACTTTAATATAAAGATCCTTTTGAAGTAAAATATGATGAACAAGAGAGGTTGCCACAACTCAAGTAAGCTTTTCTTGATCCACTTTTACATGTATGATCATCTTCTTCGGTCTTCTTCGGTTTCAAGTTAAGTTTTATAAGAAAGGTTGCTGTGTATAATACATGAGTGCTTGTTGATTAAGTGATGCTTCATGTTTGTATTCTTTATTATCGACACTTTCACTCCATAAACCTGTGGGCATGTTTACCGAGTTCAGTTTTCGCTTGGCGACAAGCGAGGTCTAAGCTTGGGGGAGTTGATACGTCCATTTTGCATCACTATTTTATATCATAATTTACTGTTATTCATTGATATATTTCATAGTAGAGTGCAATATTTATGTTATTTTATCTTATTTTGCATGTTTGATGACGATGGAGGATTTAACTGCCAGAGTCTGGAATCAGCTGGAAAAGGCACTGTCAAGATACGATATTTTTGCAACTCCAAAAATTCCAGAAAAATTCAGATATTATTATTTCGTCAGAATACGAGGGGAGCCAGAAGACGGAGCCGAGGGGAGCCACAGGGTGGCCAGACGCCACCTAGGCGCGGCTAAGCCTGAACCGCGCCTGGGGCCCAACTGGCTGCCCTGGGTCGCCTCCAGCTCCCCCCTCTCGCGTAAATCATCCCTGTGACCTAAAAACAGAGGAGGACGCTTCGAAGAAATATTCCGCCGCCGCCTCGGGGGCGGAAACCACACAGAGAGAGAGAGAAAATCTCTCTGGTAGTGAGAAATCTGCCGGGGAAATTCCCTCCCAGAGGAGGGAAATCGTCGCCATAATCATCGTCATCGCCACGGGCTTCATCGGGATCGTCATCCACACCATCTCCACCGCAGTACCATCATCACCGCCGCTCCACTTCGTTACGCTGAGACATCTAGGGTTCCTCCTTGTGTAGTTTATTGGGGATTACTTTCCCGGTGTTGATTACTTGTTGTAGTTGATGCTCGTTAGTTTTACTGGTGAATTACTTTTATGTCCAGATTGTTGTTCATCACTTTATCACCTCTTATCATGATCCATATGATGTCTCGTGAGTAGTTCGTTTAGTTCTTGAGGACACGGGAGAAGTCTTGACACTAGTAGTGGAATTATGTTGAGTAGTATTTAATAGTTTGATGCTTAAGTTGTGGTGTTATTCTTCTAGTGGTGTTATGTGAACGTCGACTACATAATACTTCACCTTTATGGGCCTAGGAGAATGCATTGTGTATTTAGTTTGCTTATTGTGGGGTTGCGGGAGCGACAGAAACCTAAACCCCCGTTGGTAAGCTATTGCGCAAGGGAGCATAGGATCCCGGAGCTTAAAGTTGTGGTTAGTTAATTCTTAAATACTTTCTTGCATTTGCGGATGCTTGTAGGAAGGCTTACTCAGAAGTGTGTATTTGTCCAAGTAAGGGCGGTACACTAGCATAGGTTCACCCACACAAGACTTATCAAAATACGAATGGAGGGTGGAGGTAAGGTAGCTCTCGTCTCGCGCACCGCCGCTGGCCACTCCGGCCCCGGCGTCCAGCTCTCACCGGCGGCCACTCCGGCTCCGGTGCCCTCCTCCTCACGAGCGTCTCCTCCCCTTTCCTCCCCTTCCCCTTCCCCTCCCATGGCGCGCTACTTCTCTCCGGCGAGCGCGGGTGCTGCGGGTCCGACGCTGGCAGAGGCCGGCGCGGGCAGCCTGCGAGCCCAGGCTCCGCCTCCTCGGGGTACCGCGGAGAGAGGCCGGTGGTGTCGGGTCTGGGCCTCTCGTCGTCTTCCGGGCGCTCCTTCAGCCCAGATCTGAACCGGTCGGGTACGTCAAGGGCAGCTGCAGAGGCGGCGCCTGTTGACGTTGCCAGGCCGGCGGGCAACGTGCGTGGGCGTGTTCAAGATCAACTGGTGTGGCAGCAACCGCGCCCCTCCCGCAAGTCCATGTGGCGCCGTTGCAAGGCCGAGCGCAAGGCGCTGTCTTGCTCGCCGCAGCGAGCGATAGAAGAGGAAATGGACGGCCTTTGCTTCAGGTGTATGAAGCCGGGGCATCGCAAGTTCGAGTGCAAGAATGATCCTGTTTGTTTCCGGTGTGGAGCAGACGGACACGAGTCCTACGGGTGCAAGCGGCCGCGCAGCTCCGAGTCGGAGGTGATGATGCGGCGACTGGCGCTGGCCAAGATGGCGCGGCGTGATTCTGAGATGGCGAGGCGTTCGCCGCCGCCTGGGCCTTCCCGTCAGGCTAGCCCTGTGGAGTACAGGGAGCCGACGCGGACGGCACCGGCTCCGGTCCCGCCACCGCGCCAGCCGCAGCGTCAGGCTAGCCCTGTGGTGCATAGGGAGCCGGCGCGGTCGCCCCTGCGGCCGGAGGAAGAAGAAGAGCCTGAAGCGCCGCTCTGTGTGGTGCGCCGTTCTCCCTGCGTGCGCGACCTTGAGCACCGGCTTCGCTTCGCTCTGGTGGCGCATGTTGGGGGCGCGCGGCCGCAGGTGTCGTGTGCGCAAGTGGAAGAGGCACTATCCCGCAAGGTGGGCTTGCCGGCGGGAACTTTCTCGGTGCACCCCTACAGGCCGGAGGATTTCTTCATTGTTCTTCCCACGCCGGAGGCTAGGGACCGGGTGCTGGCTCGGGCGCAACCATCACTGGAGCACAGAGGCTTCTCCCTCTTCTTCAAGAAATGGAATCGCTTTGCTCAAGCTTCGTTGGCGACATGGCGCACACACGCGCAGCTGGTCATTGAGGGCATTCCGGCTCATGCCTGGGATCAAGAAGTGGTGGAGGAGCTGCTGGGCACCTCGTGTGTGATCGACGAGGTTGCGCCGGAGACGGCGTCGCGGAGTGACTTGGACACGTTCAAGGTCTCCGTGTGGACGCCGGATGTGGAGGGCATTCCGCCGGCGAGGACGCTTGCGGTGCCGGAGCCGGTCGAGGAGCTGGACACGCCTTCGTCGGCACAGGAGTTCTCTGGGGATTCGATGGCGTTCACGGTGGTGCGTTCGGGTGCCTCGGAGCTGAAGCTCCTCAAGTACAAGGTCCTGATCCATGTCGACAGAGTGGTGGAAGACGATGAACCCGAGGGTTAGCTGACTGGGTATCCAGCTTCGTCGGGCTCTGATCAGAGTGGCCTTCCAGATGGTGGGAGGCCAGGAGGGGATCGCGGCGGCCGGAGTGCTAGAAGACCGCCGTGGCGGCTGGGCGTTCCTGACAACCGTGGCGGCGCCGGGCGGACCGCGCCTCCCAATGAAGTTCGCAACACCGATCCTACCTGCACGTGGCAGCCCAGCAGCCGTCAGATTGGCAGCTCCCGCCAATGGGCGGCCAGAGGAATGCTAGGGAGAGGACGACCAGTCGTGTTCCTAGGGCTGGAGGTTCGAATCGTGCTGGGGGAAGGGCGGCCAGGGTGTGGGTCCCTGTCAGGACTCAGACTGGCCTGCAGCCTTCTTCTGCCGACAAGAATGCTTTGCCGCCTGTCCTGGAGCGGGCGGTGACCGTTGAAAGGAAAGAAAAGAGAAATGATCCCGAGATTGATACTACTTTGGGTGAGGAAGCACGCGGAGTTTCTTGCTTGGTGGATAAAGCGGAGGAGACCACACTACAGCTGGTAGATGCCGAGCTACAACACTTGGTTGAGGAGTGCACTGTGCCTGAGTTGGCAGCGCCAGCGCAACTGGACAGATCCATGCAAGTTCTGGAGGCTAGCAACCAAACAAGGACACCTGGCGACTTTTCACCGGAGGCCTCCGAGGTGGACGAGGTTCAGGATGAGACCCCGCATGCAGAGACTGGCCAGGTCAGCATGGACCAGTACATCAATGTCTCTCTCTCCCTTGAGGGCACTGGTGAATCGGGAGAGGAAGAAGAATCGCAGGATAGGCGGGAGCAGGCGATCGTCGTTGTACAGCCAACCGCGCCTGGAGAGGAAGGTGCAGTGGAGCTGGAAAAGGCGGCAGCGGGGAAGATACGCGACTTCTGTGCTAGGATCCTTAGGAGTTTCGCGTCGCCGCTACTTCGGGAGGTCGAGTCCTTCTCGAAGTTGAGGCCAGAAGCAGAGCCTTTCACACCGCGCAGAAGTTTGAGGTTTGCCACTCCGACACTAGCGAGACCTGTTGGCAAGAAGCCACGGACGGCTACTGCGGCGGAGACTGCTCTCTGCAAAGCCTTGGGTCTGGTTCCGGCGGAGTTGACAGCAAGTGACGAATCAGTGCAAGAATTCAAGAACCTCTTCGATTCGCCAATTCAGGAGCCACAGCTCCGTGTTCTTGCGGCGGTGTTCGGCAAAACCATGCCGCAACAAGATGAGCTACGGCTGGCAGGAAGCCGGGAGGTTTGTGTGCTGCCTTAGGCTAGTGCACTGACGGGAGATCATCAAGTCCTTATGGATTTAAACCCCGAGGTGCTGAGCTGGAATCCCCGCGGACTTAACGACCCCGCGAAGCGTGATTCCGTTAGGGAGTTAGTTTCTTCTCTTAGAGTTAACATCGTAGGGCTTCAGGAGACAAAAATGGAGTGTATGGACCGGTTTGTGGTGAATCAATGCTTAGGGCCGTCCTTTGACGGTTTCTTTTACTTGCCGGCGGTGGAGACTAGAGGTGGCATTCTTCTCGCCTGGAATACCTCTGTTGTGAGCATTTCCAACCTGTCGCTAGACACGTACGCGATCACAGGAGAGGTGCGTGTGGGCCAAGCTGAGCCGTGGTGGATCACGGTAGTGTATGGGCCTCAATCGAATGAGGAGAAAGCCCAGTTCTTGGTCGAACTGGCTGAACGTAGATCACTGTGTCCAGGTGCGTGGTTGGTAATTGGAGACTACAACATGATCCTGTGCGCTTCAGAGAAAAGCAACGAGAACCTCGACCGGGTTAACATGCGCAGGTTCCGTGACTTCGTGAATACGCAAGAGCTCAAGGAACTATATATGCACGGACGGTTGTTTACCTGGAGCAACGAGAGGAGAACGCCGACCATGACAAGGATCGACAGGGCCCTAGTTTCGATCGATTGGGATCTATGTTTCCCTGACTCCCTTCTGTTGGCGTTGTCATCCTCAGTTTCTGATCATGCCCCTCTCCATCTATCGATGAATGCCAGCCACAGACCAAAACAACGGTTCAAATTCGAGCTCTTTTGGCTCAAACTCGACGGTTTTGATGATGCTGTGAGGGAGGGCTGGAGATGTGCGCCTGCTATATCGGATCCATTCTTGCGCTTGGACGCATGCTTCCGTAGCCTGGCTGCACACCTGCAAGCGTGGGGAGACAGGAAGGTTGGCAACATCAAACTGCAATTGGCCATGGCCAACATCCTGATCCACCGCTTCGATGCAGCACAAGACAGGAGGGAGCTGTCGGACGGTGAGTGGTGGCTGAGAAAAACACTCAAGTTGCTTGTCCTTGGACTTTCTTCGCTGGAAAGGACTATGGCGAGATAGCGATCGAGAATGCGCCGGTTAAAGGATGGAGACGCGAGCACAAAGCTGTTTCATGCCGTGGCAAATGGCCGTCGAGCCAAGAACTTCATTCCGGCGATTCGGCACAACGGAGTTCTGGTGACAGATCAAACACAAAAGGAAGAGGTGTTCTTCCAGGCATATAACAACCTGATCGGTAACATCCACAATAGAACAGGACCATTGATCTGTCGGCCGTGGGGATGCAGCAACACAACCTCGAGGAGTTGGGCGACATGTTCTCTGACGAAGAAGTTTGGTCAGTGGTAAAAGAACTGCCAGCAGAAAAGGCCCCTGGGCCGGATGGCTTCGTGGGAGCCTTTTTCCACCGGGCCTGGCCCATTATTAAGCAAGAAATTATGGCTGCAATCCTGAAGCTTTATGTTGGTGATGGTCGCACCTTTGGCAGGCTCAACCGCGCGCTAATCACGTTGATACCGAAGAAGCCAGACGCTGAGGAGGTCGGGGATTTCAGGCCGATTAGCCTGATACATAGTTTCGCCAAGCTATTCTCCAAACTGCTAGCGAATCGTTTGAGACCTAGGATGGAGGAGTTGGTTAGCAAGAGCCAGTCTGCTTTCATCAAGGGGCGCAATCTCCATGATAACTTTGTGCTCGTGCGACAATTAGCGAGGAAAATCAATGGGAGAAGAGAAGCAGGGGTGCTCATCAAGCTGGATCTGTCTAGAGCGTTCGATTCCTTATCTTGGGCGTTTCTTCTTGAAGTTTTACGGCATCTTGGCTTTCCCGAGCAGTTCATCAGATGGATTGCCATCAGCCTGCGCACAGCCTGTACCCGGGTCGCGGTCAATGGAGTACCAGGGAGACGAATTACACACGCGCGGGGCCTCCGCTAGGGAGATCCCCTCTCCCCGCAACTCTTCGTTCTCGCTATGGAGGTAGTTTCTTGTCTGATCAACAAAGCTTCTGAGGCTGGGCTGCTTCTTCCCGTGGGGAATTGCACGCCTATGCAGCGCTTGTCGATCTACGCCGATGATGTGGTGATCTTTGCCAAGACGGAGGCACAGGACCTTATGGTGATCAGAGAACTACTAGCGGCCTTTGGAGAGGCATCTGGACTCCGCGTGAACTACACGAAAACTTCCGCAACTCTGATTCGTGGAGGATATCAGGAGAAGAGCAGAGTGGCGAGGATCCTCCAATGCGCAATCACGGAGTTTCCGACTCGTTACCTGGGTTGCAACTTGCGCTCAGGCCTCTCACCAAGGCGCAGTGGCAGCCTATGCTCGACGCGGCGACCAGGATTGTGCCGGCTTGGCAGCGCGGCATGATCGCGAGGCCTGGGAGACTCGTGATTGTCACGGCGGTCATGGCGGCGCGTCCCGTGCATCACCTGATGGTGGCGGAGGCGCCGGAGTGGCTGATTGAGGAATTAGAAAGCAGCTGGCGCGGCTTCTTTTGGGCGGCAAGGAGCGAGCTAACGGCGGTCAATGCTTGGTCGCATGGGATAGAGTATGTAAGCCAAAAGAGCTCGGTGGCCTGGGCATCAAGGACATGCGGGTTCAGGGGTTGGCCTTGCGTGTACGCTGGGAATGGCTTAAGCGCACAGATCCATCGCGTCCATGGCAAGGCCTCCCGATGTTGCAGGACAGAGAAGCCAAAGGCGTGTTCGACAGCCTGGTGAGAATCAAGGTAGGAAGTGGCACTAGCACCTTGTTTTGGTCTGACCGATGGATTCAGGGGCGGGCAGCGAGGGATTTTGCGCCAGGGCTGGTGACGCTGATCAGCACACGAGCTAGAAATAGACGCACTGTGGCAGAGGGCATCACAGACAACAATTGGCTACGGGATGTGCCGGGCACACTTGCATTTCGGGGTGCATTGGAATGTCTTGCATTGTGGGCAGTGATCCACAACGTCGACAGAGAAGTAAACAACCCGGATGTTTTCAGCTGGCCGTGGTCGAGGTCAGGAACCTACACAGCCAGCTCGATCTATGGCATGCTTATGCAGGGACAGGAGGGTTTCCCAATGGCAGAGGCGATCTGGCAGAGTGGTGCGTCGCCGAAAAGCAAGCTCTTCCTTTGGCTGGCTGTACAGAAGCGAATTTGGACAGCCGATCGTCGAGTTAGACATGGTTTGCAGCGAGCCACATCCCCGTGCTTCGTCTGTCTCCAGGAAGAAGACACCGCAGACCACATACTGATGCAATGTGTCTTCGCGAGAGAGGTTTGGTTCAGATGTCAACAAGACCTGGCGCTGAATTTTGCTCCACCAGCGCATGACAGCACACTCCAATCCTGGTGGACTTTGGAGAGAGCAAGATTCAGAGAAAAGGAGAAGAAAGGGTTCGATGCTTTAGTCTATCTGATCTGCCATGCGCTGTGGAAGAACCGAAATGCTTGGTGCTTCCGCAACACAAAGCAGTAGCTTCTGACAGATAGGTTGGCACGCCGAGTTCTAGATGAGTTTAGGATGTTATGTGTGCTTTCGAGAGAGAGACGAGGAGAAACCAACCGTGCCGCGAGAGAGTAGCCCTAGGTTTATTTTCCGGAGCTTGTTCCGTAGGTGTTCTCAATTCGTTGTGAACGCCCTTCTTGTACATATATTCTGCCTTCTATAAAATTATGGTACGCATTCGCGTACTCTCGAAAAAAAATATTAAAGACTAAGCAGCGGTATGAAGCGAAAGTGACTTGATGAAATTCCCGTGTGTTCTCAAGAACGTTTTAGCCATCATAAGAAACACCACCGGCTTGTCCTTTGTGCTAAAAAGGATTGGGACACTCTCTGAAATTATTATTGCTCTCTTTTATTTACTCGCACTTTATTTACTTGCTATTATAAAAACCCATAAAAACTTGTCTTTTAGTATTTGCAGTAAAACCTTGCACGAAACTACTTGCCAGCACCTTCTGCTCCTCGTTGGTTTCGACACTCTTATTTATCGAAAGTACTACGATATACCCCCTATACTTGTGGGTCATCAGTCACCGGCAAGGTGGACGAGATCCTATAGCACCTTTCCCCGAAGACGACTCGTGAACCTGCCAAGTCCTAAAATGGATATAGTAGTACCAAGGGCCATGAACTATGTCTTGTAATTATGATGCCGAAAAGGCTTAATGAACTTTGCTTTTGAATGTAAAAAAACCTTTCCAAGAATACATATGTTTTATTGCACTCGTGGGGGCTTAACGCTCTCGGGTTGGATTCCTAGGCGCGAATGCTCTCCAGCCGTGAGCAAACAGACGGATCTGAGATGCTGACACAGGGCGCATCCCCCCGGGAACCCATCGTCTCTGACGGCACAACCTCAGCCCACGACTCTGCTACCAGAGGGAAACTGGCGGCATCATCGCAGAGGCGCTGCCCCGATAATGCCCGCTTACGTCTTAGCGAAAATGCATAAAACCGTTGCAACTAGGAAAAAGCCCGTGCAAGCACGTTTTTTACTTAGCTTGCTATTGGCATCTGTGGCTATCTCGGCAATTGTTTCATCGCGCAGCCGCCGGGGCAGGTCTTCAACGCCGTGTTCCAGGCGTAATTCTACCCCATCTAGCAGTTCCTTACCGGGACAGGGTTCCATGCCGATATAGCCGCCTGTCCAGCAGATCCTTACTGGGACAGGTTCTTCTTGCCAATGTGTCGGCCTGTCCAGCAGATCCTTACTGGACAGGTTCTTTGTGTCCACCTGTCCAGCAGATCCTTACTGGGACAGGTTCTTCCGTTCTCTCCCGGGTCTCGATGCCATGCCCAATCCAGCAGGTCCTTACTGGGATTGGTCTTCAAGTGCCGCCTGAAGGCATGGCTAGTCTGCCTTGTCCAGCAGATCCTTACTGGGACATAGGCTTCCACACCGCCTTCGGATGTGATCTTGTGTGTCTGATACGTCTCAAACGTATCTATAATTTTTGATGTTCCATGCTTGTTTTATACCAAATGCTACATGTTTTATTTACACCTTATATCATTTTTATGCATTTTCTGGGACTAACCTATTAACAAGATGCCACAGTGCCAGTTCCTGTTTTCTGTTGTCTTTTTGTTTCAGAAAAACTAGTCGGGGAAAATTCTCGGAATTGGATCAAAATTTACGTGATTTATTTTTGCACGGGAACGAAGCCACTGCCCGAAGGAGAGGTCCGGGAGACCCACCTAGCGGGAGCCAACCCCACGGCACGGCCTGGGGCGAGGACGCGCCATAGGGGCGCCTGGCCCACCTGGTGCTCCCCTGATGTCGCCCTTTCGCCTATAAATTACTTCGTCCCCAAAAACCCTAAACACCCGATCAGAAATCCACGAAAAGTTTCGTCGCCGCCGTCATCGTCAACCCTAGTTCGGGAGGGTTCTGCAGCTCTTCCCGGTACCCTACCGGAGGGGAGATCATCACCGGAGGGCTCTACACCACCATGCCTGCCTCCGGAGTGATGCGTGAGTAGTTCTCCACGGGACTACGGGTCGATAGCAGTAGCTAGATGGTAGTCTCTTCACTTTGTGCTATCATGTTTATATCTTGTGAGCTGCCTAACATGATCAAGATCATCTTTATGTAATGCTACATGTTGTGTTTGCTGGATCCGATGAATTGTGAAGTTATGATCAAGTTTGTTCATCTGTTTATCTACATGTGTTATCTATGTTCCTGCATGCTCTCCGTTGTTAGTAGATGCTTTGGCCAAGTAGATGCTAGTAACTCCAGGAGAGGGTATTTATGCAAGATAGTGGGTTCATGCCTCCCGTGAGTCTGGGCACGATCGACAGAAACATCTAAGAACGGGGATGTGTTTTTGCCACTAGGGAGAAAACAACAATGCTTTGTCTACGTGTCATTTGCGTTGTATACATTACACACTTGCTTATTGCAATTATCGGTTGCTTGCAACTTAATACTTGTGGGAGACACGGAAGTTATCTCATGGGTGGATTATTAGTCATAGATTTAGCTAGCAAGCAGTCTATGTATCTTGTTGTAATGCCCCATATATTTCACAGTGAACATGTTCTTGTCATAATATGCATTGTCATGCCATTGCACTTTGTCAATTCCACAGCTGTAATTTGTTTACCCAACATGTTAGTTTATCTGTTTTATGGAGAGATACCTCTAGTGAACTGTGGACCCCGGTCCTTTATTTTACACTGATACAAACACTGTTTCCACCACGTTTTACACTCATTTGCTCGCTGTCCATTTTTGCATTTACATTTATTCTCTACACCATACGTTTAACCCTTTTGTATTCAGCAAGCCAGGAAGATTGACAACCTTCCTGTTACGTTGGACAAAGTATTTTGATTGTGTGTGTGTAGGTCCACGTCAGAGCTACAAGCGCCAGAGTAATTCTGACACCGTGTTGCAGCTCTTCCAACTCCTACTGGTTCGATAACCTTGGTTTTGCAATCAAGGGAAATTTGCTACTGTGCTGCTTCATACCTTCCTTGATGGGGGGATAATAACTCGGTAGGCCCATGAAGAGGGAAGCGTGACCCGCCAGGCAGGAGGCCCGGCTAGGCCAGCTAACCATCAGCATGGGCCGGGTTATGTTGCTGGGCCAGAGGCTTTGGCGGTAACCCGGTTTAGGAAGGGAAGTTTCTAGAAGACCAGAGGCGGTTCGGGACTTGGAGGACACGAAGGCTAGAAGAGCTAGAGTAGGATTCCGAGTCTGGGTAGAGCCCGGGTTCGTATTGTAAAGTGCCAGGAGACCCGGTCGTCTATATAAACCGGTCCCTGAGCCCTAGTTGAGGAGAACTTTACGATCCAAGCTTAGGCGAGAGAACCATCGAGAGAAACACCCAACCTTGTAACCTAGATCGAGATCCGGCTCTGTTGTCGTAGCCGGGTTATCGAGATCGAGATCAATAATAAGATAGCAGGAAGTAGGTCTTTATCTCCAATGGAGAGGCCGAACCTGGGTAAACCCTTTGTCCCTGCAGTGCTAAACAATCTCCCAGACGCCAGTGTCGCCTTGCCCATCAACTCAAGCTACCCCAAAGTAGCATCTGCCGTGTTATCTACCCCACGACAGTTGGCGCCGTCTGTGGGAATCGCGTCCAAAGGTGTCACCATCATGGGAGAAGCAAGGCAAGGAGTAGAGAACTATGTTTTCGGCGAGATCACCCTCAATTCGCAAGGAGAGCCCATCGTTGATGATTTGGCTGGGGGCCGGAATCAGATCTACTTGAATCAGGTGATGTTATTCCAATTGGCAAGTTTAACGTTTTTGTTGGTATGATTGCAACTAGATCTGCTAGTGATGGAGACTATGAATCTGTGTCAGGAGCTGCCACAATTGTTCAATCTGATGGAGAAGAATCAGTTGGTACGGCTGAAGATGAGCTGCCCTGGACGTGCACGAGGAAAGATCGGGAAACCCGGCTCCAATCCCGGGTGATGTGGTGGACTATGCAGATTCAGAATCGATCTGCCCTTGTTCGAAGGCCGGTTCGGATATGGAGTAGAAGAAGAGGACGAAGAGGAGCAAGAGTCCGTTCCAAGCCCGGTTAGGAGGGTGGCGGTTTACACCGCTCCTTCGATCAACGCGGGCATCACCGTCAACGGTCGTGCCACCAGCTTTTACTCCGGGTCAACAGCAGCAACAATTGCCACCAGTTTGGAGCTGGCGGGTCAAAGGGTTGATGGAGACCCGGCTTCGGTGTCAGAGGAAAGTGAAAACACGGCGCGTTACAGGAATAGCTTCGGTTTTCTCAATAACCGAGCTCAGGGTGAGGAAAGAAACAATGCAACTGGGGCCCAGGCCATGTTTAACAATGGCCTGGTCCTAGATCCAACAGCACTTACGAGGATTGTTACTCCAGAAAAGCGGCAGCAGAGCTATAGAATTGGATACAGCACGCCGGGCCTTGGAGCAGGTGCGCAGAGACACAATGGCAGAGAAAGAAGATATGGAGGTTAGGCGAAAGCAATTAGAGGATGAGGAAAATCGTCTCAATGAGATGACCAGGGCACACCGGAGGAGGCACCAGAGCCGGCTGGCTCCAGGAGAAAACGCCATAAATCCCGCAGTATTGTTTAGACCCCAGAAGATCAACCAGTTGGTGTAACCCAGGTGGCTCCAGTTGTTAGAGCAAATGTAGAACCAGACAGAGGAACAGGAGCAGCTGGTTGCAGTTGCAGCGGTGCCGGGTCTTCTCGCTGGGGGAGCCAGGGGAAATCCGGGTCTGCCGCCCAGGACACCAAGGTTTCACACGCCGGCGGGTCACTATTCCAATCCAGCAGATAACGTATATGCCGCAACTTTGCACTTGATCGTATTCCATTAGGAGACTCGCCAGCAGAGGTTGAAGCTCGGCGTGCCATTGACATGTTACGCACTGCGGTTGCTCAGCAAGTTCAGTATTCAAAGAGAAAAGCGCGCTTCATTCCACAACATATCGTAGCAAGAGTCGCCATGGGGGAAACCCGCCATTGGCCGGGTTTGCCGCGGCACAGCAGCAAAACCCGCCCCAGCAGAACCAGAACCAGAATAATCAGCAGTATCAACCCGCCCCTGCAATTTCTGTGGCTCAGCAGATAGTCAATAGATCGCGAGCGGAAGAAGTGCAGCTAATGCAAACCCGGCAGTACCTGCAGCTGGAGCACCACAAGGAGGACCGGGTCCCGTGCCAGCAGCATCTGCAAGCTCGCCGGGTAACATTAATCTTTTAGCAAGTTCTTCCACTTTGGCGGGCCCAAGTGTCTTTCAGATGCCATTAGAGCAGAGCCTTTCCCTGAGAAGTTCAAGGAGCCAAGCAAGATTGCCAATTATGAGCCGAGCACAGACCCGGCGAGTTGGTTGAGCAGCTATGAGATGGCGATGTGTATACGCAATGCCACAGAGAACGTTTGTGCAAAGTATATGTATTTGATGATGAGTGATGGTGCAGCAAAGTTGTGGTTCAAGAATCTGCCAGAGAAATCTATCAATTCTTGGGATGAGTTGAAAACAATTTTCATCAAGCACTTTCAGGGCACGTGCAAGCGTTTATTTTCCATTGAAGATCTTGATCGTTGCGTACAGAGGAAGGGCGAGTCAGCTCGTCACTGGATGGGCCGGGTCACGGAGATCCTGCACTCTTCATCAGGTATCGAGCCCAAGGATGCAATTTCATCGATGGAGAAAACTTGCAAGTACGCTCCCTTGGTCCAGAAGCTGGGCGCATGAAGGAAGGACACCGGGTTAAGCCCGTTACTATGGCAGAGTTGATGGATGCGTGCAACAGACACGCAGCCACGGACAAAACCCAGGATGATAGTGAGGAAGAAAAAGGGAAAGGTGCTGCGAACAATGGAGGAAAGAACAACAATGGCCCGGGAAACAATAACAACAACAATCAGAACAGCACAAGCGTGGGCATCAGGAAGGAAACTCAGAGCTAGTTGCAAATGCAAATGCCGGGTTTCAGAGGCAAAGGATGGATGGGAATTATCAGGAAAACAGAGGTTATCAGGAAAACAGAGGTTATCAGGGAAATAATGGGAATTACGTGGTGGAAATAGTTATCAAGGAACACGCCCAATGAGCACTGAAGAGGCCTTCAGGATGCCGTGTCCTCGTCATAGCAAGAACGGCAGACCCGCCAATCATTCATTGGCCCAGTGTGTAGATTTGAACAGGTGGAAAAACAATGAATTCAGAGAGCTTGCAAGGAGCAAACAGGAGTGGAGGACCCGGCCCGAGTGCTAACCCGGCTGCGGGGCCTCTAACTGGAGCAAACGCGGTACCAACTGGAAATACAGGACCCGGCCAAAATACAGGTAATCAGGGTGGATTCTCGAACCAGCCAGGCAACTTGGCCAATATCATATATATACCAGTGGCACGACCAAGAGAGAGAGAAAGATAGTCAAAAGGGCAGTTAATTCAGTGGCTGTAGGGGTACCAAGGTATTTGAGATGGTCAGAGCATACTATTACTTGGAGCAGAGCAGATCACCCGGATGTGGTGGAACACCCGGGTCTGCTTGCGTTAGTTGTGGCTCCTCAAGTTCATGGCTTTGAGTTAAAGAAGGTTTTGATGGACGGTGGCAGTAGCATTAATATCTTGTACTGGGAAACATTTATGCGTATGGGTCTGAAGGAGTCACAGTTGCAGAAAACGTCAACAATATTTCATGGTATAGTTCCTGGGAAGTCAGCTACACCTGAGGGAAAAATTTCATTAGAGGTTGCTTTTGGCGAGTCTATCCATAACTTCAGGTCAGAGTGGCTCACTTTGAGGTGGTGAAATTTCCAAGTCCTTATCATGCGTTGTTTGGAAGGCCGGCTTTGCCAAGTTCATGGCAAGGCCGTGTTATGTGTACTTGCAGTTGAAGATACCGGGTCCCAAGGGGATCATCACTATTCATGGTAACAGAGAAATTGCAGCAGAATGTGACGAGGGAGATGCAGCCCTGGCAGAGCGAACTTGTGCTAGAGAGGAGTTGAAAGCTTACAGGTCTAATCTTGACCCGCAGGACAACAAGGCCTCAAAAAACCAACAACAGAAGATGACAGGGCAAAGTTTAAAGCAGCAAAGGATACTAAGATGGTGGATTTTGTGCCTGGGGATTCCTCCAAGCAGTTCGCCATAGGGACCAGCCTAACTGATAAATAGGAAAGCGCGCTCATCGAGTTCATCCGTGAGAATCGGGATGTTTTTGCGTGGACACCTAGTGACATGCCAGGCATTCCGACTGAACTCGCTGAGCACCGTTTACATGTTGATCCAAAGGCAAGGCCGGTGAAACAAGGTTTGAGAAAAATGAACGCAGAGAGAAGAAAAGCTATAGGAGAGGAGATAGCCCGGTTATTGGAAGCCGGCTTTATCATGGAGGTTTTCCACCCAGAGTGGTTGGCTAACCCGGTTTTGGTTCTGAAGAAAAATAATGAGTGGAGGATGTGTATTGATTTTACAAGTCTCAACAAGCATTGTCCAAAAGACCCGTTCGCACTGCCGCGCATCGACCAAATTGTTGACGCAGTGGCAGGCAGCGAGCTCTTGTGTTTTCTGGACGCATATTCAGGTTATCATCAGATCAAGCTTAACAGGCAGGATTGGGAAAAGACATCGTTCATCACCCCTTTGGTGCTTTTTGTTACAAGACCATGACTTTTGGGTTGAAGAACGCAGGGCAACTTATCAGAGGTGCATTCAAAATTGTTTTCATGATCAGATTGGGCAATGTGCATGCTTATGTGGATGATGTGGTGATCAAGTCAGAAAAAGCCGGGTCATTTATCAGTGACCTTACAGAAACATTCAAAAATTTGAGGAAGTACAAGATGAAGCTCAATCCTACAAAGTGCGTGTTTGGAGTTCCAGCAGGAAAATTGCTCGGTTTCATTGTGTCAGAGCGTGGAATTGAGGCAAACCCGGAAAAAATCAGAGCCATCCAGAGTTTGAAAAAACCTGAGGAATTGGCAGATGTTCAGAAGTTGACAGGATGTGTGGCTGCGCTAAGCCGGTTTATATCCCGGCTCGGAGAAAAAGCAATCCCTTTGTACAAGTTACTGAAGAAAACAGACAATTTTGTGTGGAATCAGGAAGCAGACGAGGCATTTGAAGCTCTGAAGAAACAATTATCAAAGCGCCAGTTCTGGCGGCCCCGGGTCCCAAGGAACCCATGCTGTTATACGTCGCTGCCGGGCCTCAGGCTGTGAGTGCTGTGGTGGTGGTCGAGCGTAAGGAGGAAGGCAAGGAAAACCCGGTTCAGAGGCCGGTCTATTATGTTAGTGAGGTGTTATCAGAAGCAAAGCAGCGCTATCCGCATTGGCAGAAGCTAGTATTTGGTGTTTTCATGGCAAGTAGAAAGTTGAAACCATATTTTCAGGAGCATCCAATCACAGTGGTGAGTTCAATACCCTTAGCAGATATTATCAGGAATTCAGAAGCTACAGGAAGAATTGCCAAGTGGGCAATAGAGATGGGGCCTTACCACATTGACTATGTGCCTCGTACAGCTATCAAATCTCAGGCATTGGCTGATTTTCTTAATGATTGGACACAGTTGAGTGCACCACCCTTGCGCCGGGTCTCAAGCCTTGGGTTATGCACTTTGACGGGTCTAAGCAAGCACAAGGTTCAGGAGCTGGAGTTGTGTTAACTTCTCCCAAGGGTGATAAGTGAGCTATGTTTTGCAATTCACTTTGATTGTTAACAATGTGGCAGAATATGAGGCCTTGTTACATGGTTTGCGTATGGCAAAGGAGATGAGCATCAAGCATATTAATTGTTATGGGGATTCAGATCTTGTGGCACAGCAAGTTTCAGGAACATGGGATAGAAAAGATGCGACAATGGCGGCTTACAGAGAGAGGTGGACAGGGTAGCCGGGTTTTTCTCAGGCTATCAGGTGGATCATATTGACGCAGGAAAAATGATGCTGCAGATGCTTTGTCAAGACTCGGCTCGCGCAGAGAGCCGGTTCCACCTAACGTTTTCTTGGACGAGCTATGGACTCCATCAGTCAAGCCTCAGGGCGTAGAGGAACTGGCGGGTCAGGAAGACCCGGATTCGCAATTGGTAGCAGCAACTCATGAAATTCCAGAGTGGACAGAACCTTATTTGGCGTATCTTTTGCGTGGAGAGCTGCCAGAGCAGGAAGTTATATCCCGGCAAATTGTGCGCCGGGCTAAGGCCTACGTAGTTATTGATGGCGAGTTATATAAGAGAAGTGTTTCTGGAGTATTTCAGAGATGTGTGTCTGGAAAGGAAGGCCGGCAAATTTTGAAAGAGATTCATGAGGGAGATTGTGGTCATCATGCTTCAACAAGGTCTTTAGTAGCAAAAGCTTTCAGACACGGCTTCTTCTGGCTCACAGCTCAGGCAGATGCAGAGCGCTTGGTGAGTAGATGTGATGGTTGCCAAGATATGCAAGGCAAATTCATGTGCCGGCTCAGGAGTTGCGAACAATACCCTTGACTTGGCCCTTTGCAGTTTGGGGGCTTGATATGGTGGGTCCTTTTAGCATGTCTCCTTGCAAGAAAACCCACCTCTTGGTTGCCATTGATAAGTTTACAAAGTGGGTTGAGGTGATGCCTGTTACTAATTGTGAAGCAGCTACAGCAGTCAAGTTTTTGAAGCAGATCATACACAGGTTTGGGTATCCTCATAGTATCATCACAGACAATGGTACTAACATGTCCCTTGGTGAGATGGCAAAGTTTTGTGGAAATCAGGGTATACGTTTAGATGTTGCTTCAGTTGCTCATCCACAGGCCAATGGACAAGTAGAACGAGCAAATCAGGAGTTGCTTCGAGGTTTGAAACCACGTCTCCGGGTCCCGTGTCTCAGAGCCGCTGGAGCGTGGGTTGAGGAGTTGCCATCAGTAGTTTGGGGAATCAACACAACACCAAACAGATCCACAAGATGACCCCTTTCTTTATGGTGTATGGGGCAGAGGCAGTTTTGCCAAGTGATATAATTCATGACTCGCCTCGCGTGGCGGCTTACGTTGAAACAGAAAATGAGCAGACCCGGCAGGATTCTGTGGACCTGCTTGAGGAGAACAGAGAACAAGCACTGGAGAGATCAGCAGTATATCAACAAGATTTGAGGCGGTATCATAGTCGCCGGGTTAAAACTCGCACTTTCCAGGAGAGAGATTTAGTGTTGCGATGGGTGCAATCCAAGAAGGGATGCACAAGTTATCTCCCCCTTGGGAAGGGCCCTTCATCATAAGCAAGAAATTGAACAATGGTTCATATTATTTAGTGGATGCAAGAGAAAAGTCCGAGTCTGTAATGACACATCGCACTCTACCTTTTCATTGGAAGAGCGTGAGAGGCCATGGAACATTGCCAGCTGCGCCCATACTATACTTAGCATGAGAAAGAGTATGAGATGTAAAACACGATGTAACAGGCAGCAGGTTTCAGACGCGCTCTTTTCCTTACCAGGGTACCTAAGGGGACTGGAAGGTTTTTAATGAGGCGGCTTGCTGACCTAACCTTTTCTATCAATAAAGTGAAGGTTGAACAGAAATTTGTGTTTTTTCAGTTCCTTTGTTTTTACTTTATGTTTAATAGTAGTATTGCATCGTTCCACGTTAAGCTTGGTCTTGGGGGGTTGTCCTTGAGGGGTTCAAGTTTTTTTCCTAAGACCCGGCTTTTACTTGTCGGCCCAGTGAAAACCAGGGTGTCATGGGCCGGCCTGCCACAGCCCTCGAACGCTCCACAGGATTTCTGCTAAGGACCAGGCTTTCAGCCTGGCGAGCCTCGCGAGGCATTTTCCCTCGCGAGGGCTTATTTGCTCGACCGAGCATTTCTGCTAAGGACCAAACGATCGGCCTGGAGGTCTCGAGAGGGACCTTTGCCTCGGAAGGCCTCTCCTAGAAGATCTTCAGGCCCTGGCGCGTCTCCGCGCCACCCTCAGGAGGTTTTCCCTCGCGAGAAGTCAACGGTAACAGAACCTCGGCGAGGGTTCAGGCCTCGCGGGGTTCCTTCAAGTGGAAGCAAGCTCCTGCGCCGCTGCAGAGCGCACATGGGCTCTGCGCCCGCCGCAGAGTGACGCGCGCGCCTGCGCGTGATGACGAAGACGCCGCAGTTGCCATTCTCGTGTATAAAGTGGTCAAAGGAGCTGCGGCAAGCAAAGCGGACTCCAAGACTTGCCAAATTGGTGATAAAGCGGCCGGCCGCCGCTACGCTCCAACTGCGATGTCACCGTGGGGCGCGCCCCAAAGCTCTGCAGCGCCAGCCCACCGTCCTGGTTGGACGGTGGCTTTTTCTGCCAAGACGACGTGCTCCCTGCCATGGACCGTGTCCATGGACGCCCCCGCGCTGTGCGCTGTGCTCCAATTCGGCGGCATTGTGGTATCCCTTCCCGCCGGAGGTTTTCGGGGAAGAGGACCAAGCCCAGTATATAAGGAGCCAGTGTACGACCTAGGAGGGGGATCCCGCATTCACAACTCATTCCACAACCAAGGAGCTACGTCTGAGAAGAAAACAGAGCTCATTCCACCATAGTCCACCATAGCCACAGCAGTGCCCTCGGCAAGCACACTTGTACTGTGAACTCTCCAAGCAGTGCAATACATCTTAGCAGGACGTAGGGCTTTTACACCTCACGGTGGGCCTGAACCTGGGTAGCGGCTCGTGTTACCTCTCTGTCGTGATGTTCCTCACCGAGCTCGACGAGCACCGTCGCCGAGGTTGTTGAGGATTTGTTTGACGTTGTGTTCAGCCCCTTACTCGTTTCCTGGCACTTGAGAGACACCCCTAGTTCCTGGGACTAGTCTCCGACATTTGGCGCGCCAGGTAGGGGGCTGAGGCGCGTCTTCAACTTCTTCAACCTCTCCGCGCCATGACTGACACGCGAGCTGCGCGTCTCGCGCGACGGACGTCCGGCAGGGCCAACACCGAGCCCGCCGCCAACCACAACCCGCGTGGTCGCCCACGCGCCAACCGCGCTTCAGAGCGCAACGCCGAGCCGCGCGTCGAGCACCCTGAGGACGACGGCGGCAACGGCAGCGGCAACGACGGCGGCATCGACGGCGAGGACGAGGGAGCTTCCTCCTTGCACCCATCCAGGCGCGAGAGCGCCTCCACGATGGGCCGAGCAGCGCCCAGTCCAGCCACCGCGCTGCTGATGGCGCAGAGCTGCTGCGCTACCGTCCCACGCAGGCGGGCCATGACAACTGGCTGGGGTCTCGAGGAGCTCATCAACGCCGCCGCCGTTCCTGCCGCCACCACTGCAGCACCAGCACCCTCCGCTCGCTGGTGCGCCACTCCGGACGCGAGGGGAACATAGCGCACGGCGCTCCTCCTCCCCCTCCGCCTCCGCCACCTCCTCCAGCTGCAGCTCCGGCAGCAAACCACCGCGCCGCGTCGCACGCATCCTCGCCGCACGACTGCCAGATCGTGCAGCGGACTCCGGCGGACGCCCGCGTGGAGATCGAGCGCCAGAGGGACCGCCACAACCGCGTCGTGCAGGAGATCGCCGCTGCAGGTCGCCAGAACCGCGGCGTACTCGCTGGTGGCGCCGTGACGTACGCCACGGGCTGCACCGCCTTCACCCGCAACCTGCGCCGTCGTCTGGCCTGTGAAGTTCAAGCCAGACCTCCCTCCACGCTACGACGGCAGGACCAACCCTCTGGAGTTCCTGCAGCTCTACACCGTCTCCATCCAAGCTGCAGGAGGCGACGACAAGGTGATGGCCAACTGGCTCTCCATGGCGCTCAAGGACTCCGCGCTCTCGTGGCTCATGAACCTCCCCGAGAACACCATCGACACGTGGGAGGACCTCTGCAAGGTCTTCGTCGCCAACTTCAAGGGCACCTACGAACGCGCGCTCACCTACAACGACCTTCGCGCGGTGCGCCAGAAGCCTGACGAGACCCTCCGCAGATACATCCAGCGCTTCAGCCAGGTCCGCAACAAGATTCCGAACATCCCGGACTCGCACGTCATCTCCGCCTTCAGGGAGGGCGTCACGAACCACAGGATGCTCGAGAAGCTCGGCATCCACGACACCTCTCCTCTGTGGTGAAGCTCTTTGATCTGGCTGACAAGTGCGCCAAGGCTGAAGAGGGCCTCCTCTTCGTCAAGAAGGAAGTGGAGGAGGACCCTCCAGAGGGGTCCAGGAGCAAGAAGAAGCCCGCAGAAGCGCAAGACCACCGCCATCCTCGCGGCAGAGCCTGACGCAAACAGCCTCGCGAGGCCTCTCCGGCGGCTGAAGAGAAAAAGGCGGACAATCGCCCATACTGCATCTACCACAACAGGCACAACCACGCCACTGAAGACTGCTGGGAGCTCAAGCAGCTCAGCAAGGAGCGGGAGAAGAACCAGGGCCGCGGCGGCCGCGGCGGAGGCCGTGGTGGCCGCGGAGGTGGACGCCACAACTTCCAGCACAGGCCTCGGGGGAATAACGCTGGGCAAAACGGCAACCTCCCCGACGAGAACCCTGGGGGCTACCAGGCCCCTCAGGGGGCAATAGCCTGCATCCTCGGCGGGTCCCAAGCGCCCAAGTCCAACAACCACTTCAAGCAATTCTCTCGCGAGGTCAGCGCAGCGCTTCCAGGGCTTGAGGCTTCCCAGCCCCTCAAGTGGTCACAGTACACCATCGCCTTCGACTCCAAGGACCACCCCAAGTCGACCAAGGCAGTAGGCACCATCCCACTGGTGTGCACCCCCATCATCAACAACATCGCCGTCGCCAAGACGCTTATAGATGGGGGTGCGGGCTTGAACGTCATCTCTGTCGAGACCTTCGAGCAGCTTCAAGTGCCCTACGAGTGGCTCATGCCCTCTAGGCCCTTCACGGGGGTGACAAGTGGCTCTACACCACACCTCTGGGGCAGGTGAGGCTCGCGGTCACCTTCGGCACGCCGCAGAACTACCGCACCGAGCAGATCGACTTCGACGTCGCGCACATTGGCCTGCCCTACAACGCCATCCTCGGCTACCCCGCCCTCGCGAAGTTCATGGCTGTCACTCACCATGCCTACAACATCGTCAAGCTTCCAGGCAGCGGCGGCACCATCGCCATCCACGGCAAGTCCAGGACGCAATGCGCTCTGTCGAGACCGCCTACAAGGCCGCTGCCGTGGCATTCCCCGCTGATGAGGACATGGAGCCCCTCGAGAGGCCCGCGAAGAAGAAGCAGCTGTTCTCACAGGAGCAGGCAGCCACGAAGAAGGTGTCACTGGACGCCAGCGGCTCGGGGGCTAGCGTCACCATAGGCGCTGGCTTGCCTCCCAAATAGGAAAGCGCGCTCGTCGCCTTCCTCAGGGCAAACTCTGACATGTTCGCATGGACACCGTCAGAGATGTCCGGAGTACCGAGGGAGGTGATCGAGCACCACTTAGCCGTGTGTCCAAACGCACGCCCCGTGAAGCAGAAAGCACGGCGCCAGGCGCCAGAGAAGCAAGAGTTCATCATCAAGGAAGTAGAGAAGTTAAAAGAAGCGCACATCATCAGAGAAGTTCCACACCCCACATGGCTCTCCAACACGGTGGTCGTTCCCAAGCACACCGGGGGCGGCAGGCTCTGCATCGACTACACCGACCTCAACAAGGCCTGCCCCAAGGACCCGTACCCCATGCCTCGGATAGACCAGATCGTGGACTCCACCGCCGGCTGCGACCTCCTCTGTTTTCTGGATGCCTTCTCAGGCTACCACCAGATCAAGATGGCGAAGGAGGATGAGGAGAAGACAGCATTCCTCACCCCTTGTGGTGTGTATTGCTACGTCTGCATGCCCTTTGGCCTGAAGAACGCCGGCGCCACCTTCCAGAGGCTCATGAGGAAGGCCTTGGGGGCTCAGATGGGAAGAAATGCAGAAGCCTACGTCGACGACATCGTGGTCAAGACTCGCGAGAGCACACCCTCATGGAGGACCTCGAGGAGACCTTTGCCAGCCTGCGCAAAGTAAGCATCAAGCTGAACCCCGCCAAGTGCGTCTTCGGGGTACCGTCAGGCAAACTCCTCGGGTTCCTAGTGTCTCACCGCGGCATAGAAGCGAATCCTGACAAGATCAAAGCCATAGAAGAGATGCAGCCACCTCGTCGCCTTAAGGACATGCAGCGCCTCGCGGGATGCATGGCCAGCCTCGGCCGTTTCATCTCCAAGTTCGGCGAGAGGGCGCTGCCATTTTTCAAGCTCATGAAGCGGTCTGGCACGTTCAAGTGGACGCCTGAGGCGGACAAGGCATTTGAAGACCTGAAGAAGTACTTGGCTAGCCCACCTGTCATGGTTGCCCCAAGGCCCGAGCATCTGAAGCTGTACCTATCAGCCACTCCACAAACAGTGAGCGCAGCCTTGGTGGCAGAAAGGGAAGAGCCAGTCCTCGCCAAGAAGGACACCGCCACGCCAAGCCCAGATCCCCCCGACAAGGAAACATCCTCTTCAGGCCCTGAGCCCCTTGCCGAGCCCGCGCAACCAGAAGGCACCCTCGTCGAGGGTCCACCTCTCGAGAGGCTCGACAAGGCTCCCGAGGAACCCAGCGCTGCGTCACCATCGACAGCCCTCGTCGAGCATCCCGTCTACTTCGTCAGCACTGTGCTGCGAGATGCTCGCGAGCGGTACACTATGCAGCAGAAGCTCCTCCTCGCGCTCCTCATCGCTTCCAGGAAGCTGCGCCACTACTTCCAGGGCCACCCCATCACGGTGGTCACATCATTCCCTCTGGAGCAGATCCTGCGCAATCCAAACGCCACTGACCGCGTCGCAGGGTGGAACATTGAGCTGCAACCTTTTGGCCTGCGCTTCGACACCACCAGGGTCATCAAGGGGAGAGCATTGGCTGACTTCGTCGCCGAGTGGACAGACACGCAGCAAGAAGAGCCTCATGAGGCAGAATCCACGCCAGCAGGAGACACGGTGCCAAGCCACTGGACCATGCACTTCGACGGAGCATTCGCATGCCAGAACGCTGGGGCTGGCGTCGTCCTGACCTCACCCAAGGGCGACAAGCTCTACTACGCCGTCCAGCTGTGCTTCACGACAGACAAGGTCTCCAACAACATCGCCGAGTACGAGGGCCTCCTCGCCGGGCTCAGAGCCGCAATCGCCCTCGGCATCAAGCGCTTACTCATCAAGGGCGACTCCCAGCTCCTCGTCAACTTCTCCAACAAGAGCTACACGCCTAAGGACGGCCATATGGCCGCTTACCTCGAGGAGGTCCGCAAGCTCGAGAAACACTTCAAGGGGATGGAGCTCAGGCACATCCCACGAAGGGAGAACCAGGAGGCCGACGACATCGCCAGGCGAGCATCACGCAGAGAAGCCCAGCAGGCGGGCGTGTTCGAGGAGAGCTCACCAGGGCATCGGTGAAACAGCCAAAAGAAGCCGTTGAAATGAACATGGACGAAGAGCTCCCACCACCACCAACATCTGGAGCACCAGGCTGGCCACCCACAGGGGAACGCCTGCTGCTGGCCATGACACACCAAGAGACGGGCTGGATCGATGAGCTCAAGGAGTACCTCAGGGACGGAGTCCTCCCTGAAGAGGACGCAGAAGCAGAGAGAGTTGCTCGCCAGGCCAAGTCATACTGCCTTCACGAGGGAGACCTGTACCGCAAGCGTCCAAATGGAGTTGCACTAAAATGCGTCCCCCCTGAAGAAGGCCGCCAGCTGATCAAGGACATACACAGTGGAGAATGTGGCCACCACTCATCATCACGCACCCTCGCAGGGAAAGTCTTCAGGAGTGGTTCTATTGGCCCTCAGTGCTTCAAGATGCAACCATGTGTCCAGTCTGCGAGGCATGCCAGTTCCACGCCAAGCAAGTCCACCAGCCCGCTGGGGCTCCAGACCATCCCTCTCTCCTGGCCCTTCGCGGTCTGGGGGCTGGACATCCTGGGACCTTTCCCACGCTCCAGCGGGGGCTACCGCTACCTCTACGTCGCCATCGACAAGTTCACCAAATGGGCGGAGGTTGAAGCGGTGCGCACCATCCCGGCGAGATCAGCGGTGAAATTCATCAGAGGCCTGGCCTGTCGCTTCGGCGTGCCAAATCGCATCATCACCGACAACGGCTCGCAGTTCACCAGCGGCATCTTCAGGGCCTACTGCGAGAGTCTCGGCACACGGCTCTGCTTCGCCTCGGTGGCTCATCCACGAAGCAACGGGCAGCTGAGCGGGCGAACGCAGAAGTGCTCAAGGCCTCAAGACAAGAAGCTTCAATCGCCTCAAGGCCCACGGCAAGAACTGGATTGAAGAGCTCCCCTCCGTGCTCTGGTCCATCCGCACCACCGCCACGAAGCCCACTGGAGAAACGCCGTTCGCTCTCGTCTATGGCGCTGAAGCAGTCCTCCCCACCGAGATCAAGCATGGGTCCCCACGGATCCTTGCTTTCAACGAGGACAACCAAGAGGAGCTCCACAACGACGACTTGCTGCTGCTCGATGGACTACGCGCCGTGCCGCCCTCCGAGCGGCAAAGTACCAGCAAGACCTGCGCCGCTACCACAGCCGCCACATACGGCCGCGCACCCTCGAGACAGGCGATCTCGTCCTCAGGAGGATCCTCTCCAGAGAAGGCCTCCACAAGCTCTCACCCATGTGGGAAGGCCCCTACAGGGTCGCGCACATCGCCAGGCCTGGCGCGGTGCGGCTCGAGACGGAAGACGGCGATCCGATCAAAAATCCATGGAACATCGAGCACCTACGCAAGTTCTACCCGTGATCACGTCGCGGCAGGCATTTTTTGTCAAGAGGGAAGCACGCGTCTTCACCTCCCAGCTTCACCAAGCTTTCCCTTCACGAGGGCCATCTCCACTGAGAGTTCCTACAACGCGTGCCACGGGCCGCGGGAAGCCTCAGCCACTCCATGTGGAACCCCATGCCCAGACATGGCGGACTTTGTCTTGGCCTCGCCAAGTGTAATGAACAATTTCAGGTCATCATGAACCTATTGCGCTTCGGCGCCGTTATGTAATATTGCTTGGTGAGTTTGCTTTCTTACATTTCATTCACGCTCACATTTTTCCCCATGCGCACCTCGCGAGCGGGGGCTGAGCACGGTGCCTGTGTCTCGGGAGCATCCCAGCAGCATCGTAAAATCCAAAGGATCCGAGCTCTAACTCGTGGCTCTCCGCCCACGACCGTTATCTCACCAAAGAGCTCTGACTCGTGGGTTAGCTCCCATGCACGTCACCTCACCAAGGACCTTGGTGCTTATTCTCCTCGTGAGATACCCATGAGGAAATCTATGAGCGCGCATGAGTTGTACAACTATGCTTTGCTTGTGGGTTCTCTCTCTCTCTCTCTCTCTCTCTCAACACAGGGAACAAGACGCCTTGCAGGGCTCCAAAAGCTCCAAGCCAGTCTCAGGCAGCCTCGAGAGGGAGAACACCTCACCAGGAACAAACACCCTCTACAAAGCAGGCGTCTCGCCAGAGCTAAGTCCAGAACTTACGCCTCATGAGCTCTTTTTCCCTCTCGCTGGTTTTGTCGCCCCTCGAGCCTCTCTTTTCTCTCTTACGCCTCATGGGCTGCTTGCACGTCAAAGGGGAGCCCCTGAGCATCGCGCCTCGAGGGCTCTTACCTCTCTAAGCCTTACGCACCCCCCGGCCTTGTCGAGCCCTGACTCCGGCATACCGAAGCGGCGGTGCTATTTGCGCTAAGAGCAGGGTCCTAACGACGTAGAGCGAAAAAGACATGAGGGAACAGATAAAAGGCCTCCCGAGGGGCACTCACACTTGCACAAAGTTAAAGTGTCTTTACAAACCAGCACGAAATAAAAGACAAATCTTAAGATAACTGGTGCCCTTGGCACATCTCTACAGGGGCAACCTAAGCAGCGGGGTTGTCGTCGTCGCCGTCGACGTCCTCGTCATCCACCTCCTCAGCACCAGCCTCGTCGTCGCTCTCCTCACCTCGACCCTCTTGAAGCGTTGAGTGTACTTCTCCACGTCGTCCCACACCGAGGCGTCCAGCTTCGCGAGCTCCTTCTCCAGAGGCTCCATCACAGACGCGAAATCGAAGCCGGGGTGGAGGTGTGCAAGGTTGGCGAAGACTTGGCCGATCGCGACGCCAAGGAGCTCGCGGCTCTCGGTGTCGACCAAGTCGTCGAGGTTCGTCACGACCTCTTCAAACTTGGTGAGGAGCTGCTCGAAGAAGCCAAGGTAGACGGCGACGTCCTGGTTCCCCTCGACAGAGAGCCTGGGGGCTTCGGTCCCCAGGCGGCCGCGACGGCGCCGCGCGCCTCACCAAGGAAGCAAACATGCGCTCCCGCTGCGCGACAAGACCTGCGCAGTCAGAGCGCTCCGCCGAGCTTCCTCGACGAGTTCCACAACAGGCCCCACCTGCTGCTGCATCTCGTTCATGTCCTGCGTCAAGGAGGCAAGGTCCTGCTCCGCGTGCTTCCGAGCCTCCACAGCGTCATGAAGGCGGGAGTCGAATCGCTGCTTCTGAGCCTCAAGCTCCCTGATGCGGGCCTCGAGCTCGTTGCGTCTCTTCGTGAAGCGCGCCTCCTGCTTCTTGGCCTTGTCCGCGAAGTCCTTCCTGCAATTGTCGCGGAAGAGCTGCTCCTTGGTCGCGGACTCCGCCGCCAGCTGCTCCTCCTTCTTGCGGAGGTTCTCGTTGGTCAGCGCGAGGCGCTTCTGGTAGAACGCCTCGTCTTGAGTGACTTTGCTCTCGCGAGACTCCAGGTGCTCCCGCTGCGGACTGATCCTTCTCGATCTGTTCGACCTGTTCCTCGCGCTTGCGCAGCTCGGTCTCGCGGGCATCAAGTTCTGCCCCGCGCTGCACCATCTGGTTCTCACGGACACGCAGGTCCTCGCGGAGCTTCTCCAGGCCTTGCCGCACGGTCTCCGACTCGGCAATGATTCCCGCCTCGCGGTCTAGGAGCTCCTTGTGCTTGGTGGAGACCGCCGCCTCGCGCGCCGCCAGCTCCTGATGCTTGGCCTCCGTCTCCGCCTCGAGAGCCTCGCGCTTAGCGCTCAGGACCGCAAGGGTCTCCTCGACCTCGCGGACCACGCTGAGGCGGATCTCTTCAGCAGAGCGCAGCGCCGCCTCGCGTTGCGCCTGGGCTGCCTCGTCCTTCCGGCGGCAGCGCTCCACGGTCTCCTGGAGGCAAGCCCAGCCCCGCGCAAGCTCGGCGACCTCCTCCGCCCTGGTGCGGTCTTCCTCAGCGAGCTGGGCCTCGAGCCCATCGAGCACCTCCCTCGCCGAGCGAAGGACGGCCTCTCGGCGAGCTGCGACAGGGCGCCGACCCAGCAAGGCTAGGGCCCACGATTCTCCAGAGGGCCTGGAAGCGCCAGCGCCTGCTGAGGACTCCGGGGCATCGCGCCTTGGGCTCTGGGTGACCTCGAGGCGCGCCTGGGGGCTCTGCTGGGAGCCTCCCTCTTCTTCCGTGCAAGGGGCCTTCTGGGGGCTCTGGCGAGAGCCCCCCTCGCCTTCTGCGCTGGGAGCCTTCTGGGGGCTCGAGGCGCCCCCACCGTCAGCTCCGCCATTTCCCTGCCCCTGGGGAGCACTCTCCTCCTCCTCAGGAGCAGGGTTGGCCTTCTCTGCTGAGGCCGTCCCCGCGGCAGCCTCAGCGCCCACCGTAGGCCCTCCAAGGCCCGAGCTCGGTGGAGGCGACGGCACCGTGGTGTCCTCCATGTCGACGTCAGCGTGTCTCTGCAGACGCAGCTGTTCCCGCCGTGCCCTCCTTCGCCGGCGGCGTGGTCCTTGCCGCGTCCACCTCCGGCGTCTTCTCTTGCTGCGCGGGAGAAGCGTCAGGCCGCGAAGGCGGCGGCGTCGTCACCTCAGCCTCCTCCTCCCTCTCCTCGTGGCGCTCCTCCGCCCCAGGAGGTGGCGTCGCAGCCTCGGGAGAGGAAGCGGTGGCCTCGTGGTGCACCTCTTCAGTTGTGGGCGTCGCGACGACGCCGCGGCAGAGCCGAGATCTCTCCAAGTCTCCGGAGCCTCCGCCTCTTTGGCTCCTCGTGCGTCTGGAGAGGAAAAGACTCAGAAACCCCTCGAGAGGCATACACCAAGAACAACATCAAACAGGAAAGGGAGTACAAAAACTTACGCCGCGGTGTCGACCCACTTCCTCTTCTTCCGCTTCGCGGGCGGAGCACTGGGCCCCGCGCTCGTCCGTGCCTCTGTCTCCTCCTGGGCCCCGGCGTTCCTGTCGTGGATCGCCTTGGAGCGAGGCTCGCAGTGGCCCGACGAAGCATCGTCATCGTCGCTCTCCTCCTCCCCCTCAACACGCCGCGAGGGGGCAACCACGAACTCGTCGCCGCTGCCTGAGGAGACTCGTGGACCTCAGCTTCAGGCGCCGCACTCTTCGAGGCGCTCGAATTCCCCCGAGGAAGCGGTCTCCCGAGGCGCCGGTCGCGCCCGCATCGGACTCTGCGGGCGTCTCCGTCGTCTCCTCGTCGCCCTCAACTGGCGCCCCCTGCGCCGCAGACTCCGGGTCCTCGCGAGGCCCAACGTGCCCCTTAGGCACCAGGCCCCACTGATCGAACTTCGGCATCGCCTGCACATGCGAGACGCGGCGCCCGAGATCGATCCGATGAAGCGGCACAGTCTGGTCAGTGGGCACGGGGATGTCCGGAGACGTGAAGAGAGTCTCCATGAGGGCGTGCAATTCCTCCTTCGTGTAGAGGGTAGCGCTCAGGCGCATCTTGTCCCTCTGGTTGGAGTACAGCCACATCGCGTCCGCGTGCCTCTGGAGCGGAGCGATGCGGCGCCTCACGAAGTCCTTGGCCACCATCTGCCCGGTGAGGCCGGCCTCGCGGAGGTCCCTCAAGCGCCTCACCACAGGGCCAAGCGTCGCGCCCTTGAGCCCTTTGGAGGCCCAGCTCGCCCTCTTCGTCGGAGGCGCTTCAGGCAGCTCGAAGAAGGCGCTCTGGCTCCCGAACTGCATGAGGAACCAGCGCTTGCGGAAGTCCTCCACCTTCTTCGTCACGCTGGTCA